>BMAW01105812.1:191158-291319 GCA_019974015.1 Nephila pilipes
TATATATATATATATATATATATATATATATATATATATATATATATATATTAAACGTGGTTGTACTTAAAATAAGTTTTTAGTTAGAAGTGTTGTAGTTATGATTAATATTTTGAAAAAGTTGTATTATTGTAAGACATAGTGTATAAGTGGCAACGTTGAGGAAAATAAAATTATTTGTTATTATGGCTTCATCTTGGAATGATAAATAAAAAGAAAGTTTATAGAATGAATATAGTATCGAATCGCTGAAGTTAGGTATAATATGCTAAGTTTAGATAATCGCAAGTGTCCTGTTATCCTGTTCTTAATAAATCTTTATTTTTTGTTAAAATGAATAAATTTTCTACGAACTTGACTCGAACATCGAATATAAATCATATTCACAGATGATAAAGACGTCTACTTATAGGAAGATTAGAAGTGAACTTAAAGTTATTTTGTTACATTTTCCGTTTAAACAGTGCAGCACCGTGTGCCATTTGTCACTTGTGATTAGACATGTAACTAAGGATTTTCTTACTGTGAACGGAATATTTGTAAGTTGTCCCTGCCTCGACTTTCCTTCCTTATATTCATAGGTGTTAGAACATTTCTATTAGGAAAATAATTTTTAATTTTTTTAATGAAACAAGTGAGTATTATTCTGGAAATTTTTCAGATCGCTTCTAAAATATAAAAAAAATACATGAAAGACGGAGCCGGGTTATCCGGAGATTCAAGAAAAACGAATTCGTCTTAATAAAGCTCTGTTATATTTGAGTATCCTCTTCAAAAATTGTAACTTGTGACACATATAGCTCAAATGATTACGTGAATTAGTCCAGCATAAAACAAGATTATCAAAGAGGTTGAATTTCATTATAAAGAAGCTTGGTATGCTATTCAATGACACATAAATGTTGAAGGAATAAAACACACAATTCATATGTGTATAACACTCACAGTTATTCACAAACGCCATCATGCAATAATTCCTTGTGGCTTGAATTAACAGGGTTGCGTGTAATGTATGGAAGAAAATAATTTTTCAAAAAATAATTTTGGTAAGAAACCGTGATATTGAAATGTATTAACTTTTCTAAGCAATTAAAATACTCGAAACCATTTTGTTTTTTCGACAGTTTTTCTGTTAATTTTAAAAACGTGCTTGTGATCTACGAGAAAACTCTCAGACCACATATGTATATAACAGTTTAAAAACAGTATATTTTTAGAGAGAAAGGGACTTTTTTCTATCTTGAAAACATCTTGCATCAAAAATAGTTTTTGTCTACATACTTAATTTCAGTGAGTAAACATTTATTGATATTCTATTTCAAACGCTTACTACGTATACGAATATATTTATGACACGCTTTTATCATATCAAATTATCAAATAGCTAAATAATTATTAACGCTTCAATAGATTTTTATAAATAGAACATTAATAACGTTCAGTGGAATTCTTATAATAAAGCAAAGAATAAATATTGAGCAACGGAACTCTTCAAAACACTCTTAGCATTAGCGTTACAAAATAGTATATTATTAACATTTGTCTGGTGTTCTATGTAATCTTCATAAATAATTGCTTTTCTGTTTTTAATGAGGCAGAAATCTGAGTACATAATTTTCTTGAATGGGATGTCGAGTTGATAAAAAACATATTTTCATCTGTTTTTCTAGATCATTCTTTCGTAATGCATTGTTTCGAAAATGTTGATTAATTGCTAACAAAATAAAATTTGGAACAATAATTTTTTTTGTAAGAAGTATATGTTGAAATTGAAAAGCCTTAATAAAAATTGGTAGAAACAAACATTCTAGAAGATAGATCATATTGTAATTCTTTTCAGCTGCTATATTTTTAGTAACATGCCATGAAAAAAAAAAACATTATACTCAAATATATACTTATCTTCAAGTCCTATTTCTGATACTTCAAATAAATTTTTTTAAAATGAATTGCCTTTTTTCGAACATCGACAATTATGTATGGACCATCTTCACTTCTTTATAACAAAAATATTTTTAAAGAGAAGAATGTTAAAACAGACTTAATTTTTTTACATAGGTTGATAAAAAAACAATAATGTTCTGTGATAAAAATGAATAAAAAAATTGATTGTTGGTTATAACTAGAAAAAAATGCAATTGGTAATAAATGTAATAATTGATAAAAGTTTTTAACACCCTATGAATTAGGAAAATGTGTGTCTGTTATAAATTTTCAATAATTATTTAATTTCTGCAATGACATACGAGTTACAATTCATGCTATAATTAACCGATTTGATTAAAAAAATAACGCTTCATGAAAATAACTTTTTAATTGTTTCTCGTTGTTCTGTTTGTTGCTTTGATATTTAGGCCGAATTTGCAAATTTCAAACAATATTTAATGCAGTATTCCCTTTTTGACATCGCTCCCATCATTTTACCGGTACTTGCGTCAAAGCGTGACTTGTTGAGGAAACTCGTCGGAGAAGAATTATAGTGGTTGCTGTTGACATCGAATTTTAGAGGTAAATTTTACCTCACCGTCAGAACACATGCGATATTATGGAAAGCTCTGTTTCATCTTTGGGAAGAGGTGAAAGTTGTAAAGTGCAATGACGTCTCAGCCTCTACTCCACGGGAGTCGCCTTTTTTTTCAATTCTACGTACATTAGCGACACATGGGAATAAGGAAAGAAAGAAATATATTAAATACATGATACATGTTGATTTATGATACAACAAAAAATATTAAAATTGAGTGACAAATAAAAAAATAAGGTCTGGAGGCACTACTTCTAATTTCTGAGGATAAAATTATTTTTTTAAATAGATAGAAATAATTAAATTAAGTTTAATTTTCTTTTACATCACTTGTATGAGATGACCTTCTCTTTTAACTTATAGAAAAATACGCTAAAACCTAACTGGTAAATGTACACATCGCCAAAAAAAGTGATAAAAAACAACAATGGCGCACTCGCATTTCTACAATAGTTTTTCACAAGGCTATCCCTTTTATTTCAGTTAAGTAATAACTTTTCCCAGTATGTATTTTATTCGCAAGACTATCGTGCATATATTTTTTTTTCTAAAATTTGATAGCATAAAAAAATACAGTTGAGAAGAGAAAAATAAAAGTATATATTTTCCCATCACATTTCATCTCATACCCTAGTATAAAAGTTATACCAGTTTTATTCTGAAGAATAGATGTTTGACAATGTATGAAAATGTTTCACACGGGGATGATTGATATTTGTCTATCAAACATGACTTCTAGGGTGTGTGTTTTTAAATATTATTATTATGGATCCAGGAAGAGAAATCGAACATTATCTGCCAACGTATAAAAAAAGTCTATGATCAATCATTGATATTTACTTCCTGTTTCGTGAAAATAATATGTAAGAAGGAAAGTTGGAAAGTAATTAGAGGGAGTTTATATTATACCTTTATACATGTATGTAAATACAAAGTGAAATGTTTTTGTTTGATGGAGGTAGTGTAAAGTAATATACAAAGTGCTCTGTTGATTATAGGTTAAGAGTAAAAAAATGGAACAAAAGATGTACGCCCCGTGTCTTGCCGTATTGGAACACATTCATCAATACAATTTCATTATCATTGCGTCTATCTATCTATATATATATATAGTATAAATTCAGAAATCGAATCTATGCAATATGTAATTTTTAGAAATGACTACATTGTAGTGAAGGCATAAATAAAGAAATGTAAATGTACCGACAGAGCTATCTGAAAATTTTAATTAGTTCAAGTAAGTAAACAGATATCTGGGTAAAATTTATTCTGAATAATAATTGGTTTTTATGAACTTAATGTTGTAAATTATTGCTATTCATGTTGATTTGTTTGGTTCCTGGAAACAGTAACTTGAAGTACTCAGTAGCGTCGAAGTATTAATTATTACTCCGGGGTGTGGCAGAATTTTTTTTATTAATAATAAAAATAAATGAGGTAGGAACTTAATTTTTATTTATTATTCTTAGGACTTGTCTACATTGTCACCCTCCAGAGTTACACATTTCTCCTAACTTTTCTGGAGCTTTTGAAGGCGTTATTGTAGAAGTCAGATGTTTGAACCCTAAATTCTCCAATCTGCGGGTTATTTCAATCTATGGTTTCCTGAAACTAAATAGATTATCATTAATAGCTCACAATATTATATATATAAAGATAATTTAATATACAGAATAAATTTTATCCAGTTAAAACTTTAGGATATACCCCTCGTATTATAAATATTCAATAAATTAGGTTAAATAAATGTACTAATCCATGTATTTAAAATACTGTAATATTATTGTTATATATATATATATATATATATATATATATATAATGTCAAAATCCTGAAATTCTGAAATATCCTTTTTAAAAAATACTACTTCCAATTCCGCAACACTTTTTTCAGAATTTGTTTGAACCGCTATTTGCTAAGAATTTAATATTTTAAATCCGATACATAACTTATTTTTCTTTTTCGTCTTAGAAAATATGCGTAGAGTATGGTTTATAGTAATAATTCTTCGGGTAAAAGTAATTGTTTTTATTCAGTCAAGCATGAAGACTTAACTATAAATTGAAAATATAACTTTGAGTAATTTTAATTGAGAAATTATTGGCGCACGTAGAGTTTTGACATTTATTTAAATTAATTTCACGTAAGGAGATTATAATTTTAAAGCATTCATTGTGTGAAACAATGAAAAGGAATCGTAATGATTAATTTATTCACATAAAATATAAGCTAAGAAGTATTTGAAATGTATTCCTCCAAGTGTCCATACTGTTTAAATTACTTCAAAATAATTTTTTATAATTTTCCATTTTACTTACAGCTCATAATTTGTATTCAAAGACATTTTCTTTTGTAAAATATATTATTAATCATCTTTATTCCTATATATTATATTAATTGAAACATGTCTCACAGATGTAATGAAGACACTATATAATAAAAAATAATCTATTTAAATTTATTTGACAAGATTTATCGAATTTTAGAAAATTAATGTTAGCTTAATTACTTAACTTAAATTATTTATTAATTACTTATTTAATATATTAATTTAATTAATGTAAGAAAATTATTTTAACTGTAATTTTTGTTACGAAAAAGAGATTTTAAAACTTTTCAAATTATAAGCAAATACGAGCACTAAATTGATAACTAGCTCTGTAACAATAGGCAGTAAAAAAAAAAAAAAAAATGCAAAATTGCTGTAAGATAAAGTAAGCTGAAATAAAACAAACTTTTTTTCATGAATTTCTACTATTATTAATTATTTTAAAAGTTTAATTTCTTAATCTTGAATCTGAGCGAGTTAAAAAAACACTTCTAATTAAAAAGAACCACTGAAACAGCAGATTAATTTAAACACATTAAGATGCAATTAAAATGTTACGCAACATATTTTGGGTCTGATTAATTATAGTTTACGTCACTCATGAGCTACATGAGTGTTATTGGTGTGCTCGAGGTAACCGTGTGATCGTGGTCACGAGCTCACGACCGATGTGGTTTTCGTCGATTAGTGGGTTCGAGTCCTTATGTTACTATGTTAAATACCCGAATTATACCTTGTGTGATGCAGGTTAAATCTATAAAGAAATTGGTTGAAAGAAGGTTGAAAATTACAAGGTCCATCGTCAAAAGTCCTTGTGGGGCTTTTAAGTGCGACTTTAATAAACAATCAATCAATCGATGTCAGAAAGTCCTAGGTTGGAGTCACAACAGAACTTTGAAGGGTTGAGTAACACTTCAATATGTTACCTTTTACACTCTGTTCAAGTATTTACATGGTGAGGAATTTTGGATATTTTCAAACGTTAAAATAGTAGCGTATGACTAAAAATTATGGAAAGCATAATCAAAAGCCCATAACGTAAATTTAATACGATTTAAATTAAGCAAAATGGCGAAAAATGCAATATGTATAACCAAAAAGTTCGCTTTATGGCTCTTTTATAACTCATATTAAGATAGATGGCATATTTCTTAATTCACGCGTGTTATTATACAATTTGAAATCAATCCTAACCAAACTTTGTCTATACAATATTAATTTAAAAGTTAAATTACAACAATACTTTAGTTTTCAATTTAATTAAAACAAATAATAAAATGCAACTGGAGTAACATTTGAACTATCATACTGTATCCCTACAACATCTGAACAATAACCACCCCAACCAATCAAGTCGAAAACCACCAAGGGAAAAAAAGTCCTTCCTTTGCGACACAAAGGGTAGAAAAGTGGGGCAAGAGAATCCGTCAAGTGACGGAATCACTGTCACACGACAGTTCGCCACGTGACTGACGATCCAGGGGGTGGAGATGGAGAATGGACTTCCATTAATCCATCCACCACACCCCTTTCCCTGATGTCAGGTCACGTGACCATTTTATAATTACCGTCACGTGCCCCCTCCCGTCTAGGCTGTGAAAAGATAAGGTGCGCAAAGGTCAAGGGAACTATTTGATGTCTCTTTCGCGCATTTGGACGCAGAGCTTGAGAAGTTAAACGGTCTCTAGGGGGCTCGGCAGAAGACAGACTGCGATTTTCTCTGTTTCCACTTCAGAATTAAATGCCAATGTGTCTTGCTGTAATGAAAAGAGGACAGTAAATGGTAGTACCATTGAATTTTGGCGACGGTTTTGTAACGTAAATGGAAAATTTTTGATAGTATTCTTAGTCTTTTGATATAATTATACATATCGGTTTCAAATACATTTAAAATAAAATTATTATTCTTCATATGTGTTTTCATTTTTCCAGTTCACATAGATTATTTTAGTGATCCTGTTACGTCAGTGTTTCTGTTATGTAAATAGGACTATGTTTCAGTAATAATATTGTTCTATTAATAAATATGTTTTCTCTGTAATTAATTTCCACCAGTGATCTTGTTTTATTTTGAGCGAGTTACTCTAATTTTTCTTTTACTTCTGAAGGCATATCCTATTGGTGTTTAAGTTTTGATTCAATAATCTTAAAATCTATATAAACTGTGATTGTTTGTTATATCCGCGACTCTTAATTAAAGAACCTCATTACATTTATAATTCTTTATTACATCTGTTGTATGTCTTTATTATAAAAGAACTCATTTTATGCCAGTGATCATATCATACAAATAACTCAAACATTCTAACGAAATTTTTAGAAATTTATCTATTGGATTAAATATTGTTAGTTGTTTAGTTGTAATTATGTTTAAGTTTTCTAAATATCTCTAAGATACCGTACACACACATCATAAATAATTATCTTCCAGAGGCTCTGATGATTTTGTATGATACTTTAATATCCATGAATTAAATAATTGAAGTATAGATGTGAGGTAAAAATAGTACTTAAAGAGTAACAGTCCTACATTAGGTATGTTGATGAGGCATGTTTTCTATCAGATCTAAAATAATATTTTAACATCAGTCCTGTATTGGGCAAGTTTATGACGCTTAATTTCCATCAGGTCTAAAATAATATTTTAGAAGCATATAATTTCTTTTTGGTCTAAAGTAATTTTTTAACAGTGTAAATTCTATATTAGGCAAGTTGACACCTATTTTCTATCAGATCTAAAAGAATATTTTAACACCATCAGAGGTATAACAGGCTTAAAGACAGCGTGTATTATCTATCAATTTTCAAGTTTACATTTCTGGATTAAATACTTTTTATGCAATAATTAAGAATAGTTATCGTAAAGAATTTTAAAATACCATTCATACATGCAATTATTATGAACAACTGTCTTCCGAAACATCTATTAGTTTTGAATGATTAATTCATGTTTAGAAATACCAGTAATCTGATAACTTGTATAAAGTAAAAACATTCTTTAACCACATTATTCCTACACTAAGGTTGCGTATGATGTATATCCTCTATTCAGTTCTAAAATCTGACTAAAATAGGCAATGGAAACACGAGATTGTTACACAGTTTGAAAAGAGGCTTAAAAAGAGAATGACATAAAAATATTAAGACTTGGCAAACATCTTAAAGTAAATATGTGTAATTTGTATTGAAATATAGTTATTTTAGAAACGATATTAACACATTTCTTTGAAGTAAGACTTCATTAATGAAGCAATTTACTTTAATTTTTATTATGTGTTTCATTTTGAAACATTTTTGTCAGGCAAACTGAAGGGCCCTCCCAGCCTACTTAAGTACCTAATTAAAATATTCCTTGTCTAATAGAGAGTTAAAATAGTAGCTTTTAGATATTACTTTCTTAAAAATTATGATGAACATATTTTAAGAAAATAGAAATAGTTTGTGGGAGACAAATTCTCTAGAACAATGGCGGTTAATTTGGGTGATTTTAAAGAAATTTATCTTTAGGTATTACATTTATTTGTCTAATTATTTTAATTCTGTATAGACATCAATGCTGCTCAGGTGAAGGATTTAACCATGTCAAAGTTATAATACTTAAATTAGATATTCTGAGAAAAAAAAACGATATACAACTTTAAAAAAATGTATTAAAATAATTTTTTCCTATCAGAGAATCAGAATGTTTCTCTTTTATTAATGTGATAAATTTCATTCTGACATGATGCATCCGATTTTATTTAACTAGGGATTTTAAGATGACGACTTAAATTGCTTAATTGTAAAAATTTTGAGATTAGGTATTATCATAAAAGCAATGAATGCATTCTAACATTCTGAATGTATCTAAAAAATGAAAAAGATACATTTTTGGTGATTCTAGTTATCTGTCTGACACATCTTTTGTTGTATTTTTAAGGGGACTTCTTAATCTTTGACCATATATTTTTTTGTGTAATAAACGTTTTAGTATGCCATACAGTATTTATATTCAAGATAATGATTTCGGATCAGTATTTGTAAACATTATTAGTAGAATTTTAAAAATTCAAACTTAATAAAGTTTTTCGGGAAATTTAAAAATCGTGATCCTCATGTAATTATTATTATTTTAATATGAAACGTTTGAAAATATTCATAAGTAAATTTTTCACAATCTTAGGAACTAAATTTACAATAACTTTTTAAGTAGTGAAAATTAAATAAATAAAATGTTGATATGCTAAAATTCAGCAAAAATACCCTATACCACCAATAACTTAATATTTTAAAGACAAAAAGTATTTATATTACTGCGAAAGTGATCCCAAATTTTGTTACGGGTATCGTATGTAGCATATAGAAAAATATGGAAAATGATTGGTAAATATTTGTAGAAGGACCTGCATTTTCAATGTAAATGTATTCAAGTTTATAACTACGAAAAAATATTGTAATATATTTTTTAATTAGCTTAAAATGACATTTTAAAACACTTTTAAAATGTCATTTAAATTACACTTTTTAACTTTATTAGTAATTTTATTTTCATATAGTTTCAGTACACAATTTTAATAATAGAACACTTTTTTCAGTTTATTAATTGCACTTGACCAAAAAAATGTAACAGTAAAAAATAAAGCCATTAACTTTTTCTTGTTTCCTATAATATGTATAGAAATATATGACGAATAAAAAGGCAAATTATGAAATTATCTATGTAAAACGTAATTAGAATTAAATCGATAAATACCCTTCATATTAAACTCTAGATATCAACAAACCGCTTTTAATGAAAGTTCTAGTCATAGTAAGATAGAAAAATAGCATGAAGTTATTGAAATCTTTTTGAAAAGGGCGTGCTATTGATTGACTGGTTTTATATGAGGCTTAGAGCAATAGAGGCTAATATCCCGAGGACGTGGTTAAGTTCCAAAATTTGCTTGTTTACACTTTTCCAATTTCACTTCCTCCATCTTCAACTTCTCATACATACAAAAGTAATATACCAATCGAAAAATAATAATACAAAGACTATTGCTAAGTAAATATTTAAAAAAAATCGAGTTTTGGTCATTTTGCGGGTATCGAGTTTCCTTAAACTACTTAAAATGTTAAGTAAGATATTCACAGGAAGCTAGTCAACAGCACTTCAAAAGTTTGAAAATAATTTTTAAAATCAAAATTTAAAATTTATTCAATTGGATGTTATATTTTTCATTAAATTTGATTAAAACTTTTATTTTTCATTATTTAGTCTTAAAACGATTGCTTACCAAATATGTTAGTTATTATTATAATTAATTTTTAGGGACCAAATATTCAAAGTCTTAAAGTGATTGTTAATGCTTGAAATTTTATAATTATTTGGTTATGGTCATGAGTTTTTGCCGGCTTTGTTTCAGTCGAGCCACATGTCCAATCCTGGTTCCACTAAAAACCCGTCGTGAAGTAGGACAGATGCAAGTTCAATCTGTTGGGGCTCATATTCCTCACGTTGGGAAAATGTAAAATCTACGAGAATAATAGGGTGCCAGTTAAAGGGTTTTCGGAATCCCATGACCGAGGTTCAGAATTATAAAGTTTGTTGCTAATAATTAATAGTATTTAATCATGTCATTTATTGTTTGCGACTGGTATGCTATGCCCTGTTTTGTTTTTCTTTATTCATATTCTTTACTCTTATATATTACATTATTTAATAATAAATTTACACCTTACATTTAAGGTAACTAAGGCACTAAAGTGTTTCAAATTTTGTAAGTTTGTTGAAAATAGAGGGTACACCGATTATTCATGAGATGCATTATTTAGGATTTAATTTGAGAAATAGAAAGTCTAAAAATTGGAACTAAAAATTTCAAACACAAATTCCACACCAAACAGAAAAGTATGTGTATTTGCGTTTTTATCAAAATGTGGGGTTTTAGGATTCTGATAACTTTTCATATCTATTTTATTCAAAGTGCTAATAATTTGCATATTAGGAAATGATGTTATTTTCGATACAGTGAACATTTTCATATTTTAATTACTGTACAATATTCCTATAAAAATTGAAGAAAATTTAAATAGTAAAATTAAAAAAAAATTATTAAAAAAATAAGTTACCGAAATTATAATCACATTCGCGTTATAGAATGTCATCTTTATAAGAACATCGTAATTTCTTTTAAGTTAAAAATATGCTACATTCAATGTAAGATGTACGAGGGAGCAACCTAAAGTTTTAATTGTTACTGAGGAATAACCAAGATATTTGGGTAATATTTATCCTCCGCACTAATTGATTCTTATGTATATAATGTTGTGAATTACAACTATTCATGTTGATTCCCTTAGTTTTCAGGAAGTCGTAGATGGAAGTATCCAGCAGTATAAAAAATAGAAGCTCGCAGTGTGATTAAGTTATTATTTTTTTTTTTGAAAAGTTACAATGCCATGAAAATCTATTATTAAATGATAGCTATTTATGGAAATGATGGTCTGTCACATGAAAATTTTGGGAGGTGAAAAAGAAATTTTTGAAATAGCCTCACATGTCCCACAAAGACGATCTAAGAAGTGAGAGACCATCATTTGCATAGGATGCTGCCAAAATGGTAAAAGTGAAAGACTTTATCCTATTGGATCAAAGACAAGCATCCAAATGATAGTGAATGAGACTGTTCTGAGATACAGCAGTGTGGGGAGAATTATTCATGAAAAACTGCACATGTTAGAATTGTCAGCACGCTGAGGATTGCTATTATTGACTCCTTTTCAGAAGTCAAGGAAGATGTTGAATCTTTTGGAGCAAGTCGAAGATGATTTTCTTAGTCGCCTGGTATCTCTGGATTAACTTTGGATCTATCAATATGATCCTGAGACCAATCAAGAGAATGAGGAAGGGAAAAACACAATGATTAACACCCCCCCCCCAAAAAAAATGCTAAGGTGCAGAAATCTTCAGGGAAGTTAATGCTGTCTTTGGTTCCGTTGTGAGCAATCATAACAGGCTACCCGAAGAAAGGACAGGTAATCTTTATTACCTATTGCTGTAGATAGCTAAAGAAATTTCGTGATGATGCAAGTAGTACGATCAACAAAAACACCTATCTTCTTGCCATCAGTGCATCATCATACTCATCTCAAGGTGCAGTTGAGGAACAAAAGAGATGGGGCTTTAAAATTTTGCCACGCATTCACCCTATTATCCCGATATCTCCAAAGTGACGTTTTCTTATTTCCTGAACTCAAAACTCATTGTGGGATCTGAGTCTTGATAACACAAATGACGTCACTCAAAAGATGGAACAGTGGTTTTCTACGCAATCTTTTGAGATCAACATTAACAGCCTTCAAAAAGTCAATAAAGTCTGAGAGAAACGTAAAACTCAGACTGATAACTATGTGGAAAATTCTTAAGAAGAACACACTATAATTAAGCTTCTATCTTAATCTTTTTGTAATAATTAAAACTTTACTCTCCTAAATGTGAGTACATGACTTACAAATATAAATACAGCGATTGATTATTAATTGCTCATACATAATCACGTATGTTTATAAATGTTAATTTCTTTAGCTAAACAAATGAACTAACTAACAGATATCTAGTTAAATGTTAAAATATGACTTCTGTTGCTTTTAATTAAAAAAAGTGAGCTTTAATTAAACCTGCCATAAAATAAGCTCATTTTTCCGTGTCGAAGGCATTTCAATTACGTGAAATTCTTGAGCTTACTGGTTAAATGTTTGCTTAAGTAAAGCTTTGATTACGTTCCTAGTAAGCAGTAAGCGTAATTTAAATTTATTTAAATAATAAAGCTTTGTTATTTTGCATATAAATGTTTAAATTATCTATCTGACCATATTTATTACAATCAACTTTGTTTACTATGTTAATCTTTTTGCTGAAGACCTCTCGTATTCATAGATTTCTTGCATAGTAGCGTCTACTGTCTTTTTATCTGATAGTCTTGTTAACATATCTGAGTTATTTTACCCACCATGTCTTATTTTCATTATTGCCAGGAATAATTTTAATATGATCTCATAATAGCGTCCTGTTATTCGATTCAATTCATTTGTATTTTCTTATTAAAGGACTTTGAAATGCTGCGCAGATTATACAATGTTTGATGCATAAAGCTTCCGTGGCTTAAGGAGGTCTTTCTCGGGAAAAGGTTTGGCTGCAAAATCTTGGTAGTGAGTAAGGTCCGCTTGGGTAATTTATCAGTTGCCCTCATGTTGCTTCTACGTGTAATGTTAATAAATAATCAACAGTTAATCATAAAAACATTACATATCCATCATGACGAAATTACTTTAATGTAGTTTATAGATTCCTGCATTTATGTGTTATAACTGAAAAGTAAAAGAAAAATTTAAGACTAGAATGCTTGATAGCGATCATTTTATCTCAATAAAAAAATCGAGAGTAAATGTTTGATTTTTTAACGCAAATGCACTCTATAATAAAAAAAATAGCATCAAGAAGGTGTTCCCCGATAGGAATGAAATTGCGTTTGTAAAGACATTAGGACTGAACATACAAATAATCAAACTTTGATGTCCAATGAATGAATAGCTTAAGTAAAGGAAGCTCTAGCGCATCAGAAATGCGCATTCAGCAGGTGTATATAAGGAGCGATTCTCAATCAAATGGTCAAAATTTCTGTATTTCGACTGTGGATGTCTTACGTCGACTTTCACAATGCTTCTCCGAAACATTCATGCACATTATGCTTAGGCATCAGAGTTTGAAACAGGTCGTGATATCAAGATGAAAGAGGTTAGCTGGAGGAATCGAACAATCGCTCGACGTCTGGGCGATCAAGCGATGCTGCGATTGGACGATGCTGGCAAGAGTGGGTTAACAACGGAAGATATCAACGTCAGAACGGCAGTGATCGACCGAGGGTCACCGCAAAACGAGAAGATAGAGCGACTGTCAAAACAGCTATCACAGCATTGGATTTGTCGTTATCAACTATCTACCGTGGGACCTGCACACATGTATCCAACATGACCCTCGACAGACGACTGAGAAAGCGGAATTTAAGCTCACGCCGACCACTACGCTACTTATCTGTCACGCCTGTACACCGTCCGGTATGATTATAGTGGTGTTGAGCTCAATTAACTTGGAACTGCACTGACTGGGGGCATATAGTCTATAGTAACGTGTTCCATTTCTATGTGTGTTCTGATGACACCGCAGAAACTATTGTGCAGCATAGAGATCTTGCCCTTACTATCGCAAGTCACACAAGCCCGCAACAGGGCGCTATGATCTGAGGTGCCATCTCCTTTGATAGCCAGTCCCTTTTGGTAGGAATTTCTGGCGCACGGACAACACAGCTGAAATTAGATGACATTCTACGGCAGGTTGTGTTACTTTTCCTTTTGTGACACCCAGGACGCACTTTTCAACAACATAATGCTCAGTCACTCACGAAACGTGTTAATATAAATTCGCTGCAAACTTTTCCTAAACTTCGTTGGTTAGCTAGGTCACCTGATCTCTCTCCTATAGAGCACATTTGGGACGTTATGGCAATGCGATTGCAATCATTCCGGAATATTAATGATTTAGCTCAACAGATGGAGACAGTTAGGTACAAAATTCCGCCTCACAATCCGGGAGTTTTATCAGTCTATGTCTCACCGGGTGACAGTTTGCATACAGGGCAGAGGGGGACCAACGCCTTATTGACTTCCTCCGTTGGTAATGGGCAAACTCTGAAGTAAAAAGCCAATTGTTCTGAAAATTTAATTGTTTGCTTTTCTATGTATGTTCTGCATAATCGAATAATTTTTATTACAAACTGATAACTTCTTTGTGCCTCAACACTTTTCTTTCTTAGAGAGTGAATCAGTATGAGAGGTCAAAGTAAATTTTTTTAAACAATGTAAAACACATACAACGTCTTAATCACAATATTTTGTATTGCATGAAATGAATTAACTTTCAGAACGAAAAGGAACATTATATTCTTTTTTGAGCAATTATTTCTCACTGTAGTTTTTAACATATGATTTTAAAGCAAAAATCTTTAATTTGCCATTGTTGTGAGAATTTCTACTTATGTGTTTAAGACATTAGGAATACATTTCTTTGATTTTGTTTCGGTGTCACAATCACTAACTACATTAATTACTCGTGGTTTTAGAAGAGGTAGGCAAGCCTGAGAGGGGGGTTTCTTTGATAAACAATCTTACAATCTCAGTTCATTAATAAGGTTAAAATAAAGGATGTTCAAGAAATCTACGATGAGTTACTCTCTCTAAACAAAATCTAGGAATTTATAGTTACAATATGTAGAACGTTATAAAAAAATTCATACAGGTTCCGCATACCAATTGCATCGCGTTCAATCGGCTCATTTGATGAAGTTATTTTAAGTAATACTGCTACACCTAGTGAAGTCGTAAAAAGTTACCTTTTTCTGAGAGCTTTTTGAATAATTGGTTATCTTAACGTTTGTATGCATAGTGCTCAAGAGCCAGTTTTTTAACTTTATTTTGGACGTTTACTAGAACTTTTGAGAAGACCCACTTGAGAGTAGTATCTTCACACATCAGTGGCAACTCCCTTTAATTTAGATTCATTGTACTAACAACAGAATTTCTTTTTACCAAAAACAAAGTGTCTGCTAGTTTCTTAAATGTAAAACCAATTGTCAATCTGACGTGTTTTCCCCTTAAAAGAAATGAACATGTTAGTTTCAAAACCATATATTTATCAAGCAGCACACTTTTGTCTCCCTAAATGATAAATTTGTCCTAATTAAGCCGAGTAGAACGATTCTTGTTATCATCATACTACAAGAATTGTAAAATTTCTTTGAAGTGGTTTTGAGATCGTTTCACCAAGTACTGGAGGTCTCCGCTGTTTTAAACATAAGTCGTTCAAATATAGAATAATAAATCGCTCATCTTGCGCAAACTAATGCAATAAAAGCATCAATTTTTCCAGAGAATCCAACTTTATTTGGCTGCGAGCCTGTTCGATCTTACAATTTTTAATATACTTTGATATTGATTCGGGAAACAGCAAACGCCAAGATGAAGCTTCATTTTCTCTAATATTCTTCTTAGTATACGAATTAGGTTCTGTTTTGCCTTTTAATATCTTTCTTGGGGTATATCATAACACAATATTAAAAAGAAATTAATGATGTATTGAAAAATCTCAAAAAAAGTCATGAAAATATTTCAGTGTGAGCTGACATAAATGTTTCAAGAATAATTGCTCCTCCAAGTAGAATTGTAATCAGAATAACCTCTCTGATCGTGCTAGTGTTTTATATGTCACAATCAATAATGATGAATTCATATGACGAAGATTTCTAAATTTAGAGTTATAAATCATGCTATGTATTGACTTTTTATAAAACAAAATTTGGAAATGTTCAAATTAATGTGTTTAATATTTTGAAGGGATAGAATACAACAAACAAAGCATTATAAATGTATTTTGGTTTAAGTTCTTGAAAAAAAAATGTTAAAAATAATGGTCTGCATATATTTGTCAAATAACAGAACATTCGGAAACCAATTATCCTATTATACGAGAATTTGATGATATTAATTTATTGAAATCAAAAGACCTTTTTCATATTTTAAATTCACATTTTATGAAAATTGAAAAGTGTTTCAGATAAAAAATAAATGATACAAAAGCAGAGAAAACTGCATAATTCTTAAATAAATGACTATAATCTGACAGCCATAAATAAAGAATGTTAAATATTAAAGATAAATTTAAATTGTTAGTGCTCACTTAAATTATACATGTAAGTAAATTGACATTTAAGACACATGTTTTTATGATTATAAACAAACAGAGAATGAAAATGAACTGAAATGGCTTAAGCTTGTGTTTATTTTATTACATAATGCAGTACTTTTTTAAGGAATCCGTTTTGAAACTTATAAAATTTACTTTATAAAATTGTAAAAATTTATTAGAATTAATGTGGAAATTCGCAAAGTTTAACAAGAGAAATAGCTAAAAATTCCTTTTAATATTACGATTAGATTAGTTTGCCTGAAATTCACTTTACTTATCTTTAATTTCTTAAATTTTAATCAAAAATATTTATTCATAATTTTGGTTGAAAATTTAAAGAAACATTATAAAATAACACCATCCTTTTTGTGAGAAATGTATTATTTATGTATTTTTTATGTACAGTTTATTTAATCGGGATAACAAACCAACAGATTCATCTGATTGAATTGTAATCTATAATAGAGAAAAAAAAACTGTAAATTTTATTTCCGTACTCAGTTATAATTTTCAGTTGCTTCCTTCTAATCAAATTGATTCCATAAGAAAAAGAAATATATTGCATCAAGACTTTTGATTATAAACATTTTACGCGGATTTTAAATTAAATAATACTTTAATAATAATAATAAATAATACTTAACTTTACTTATAAATAATACTTAACTTTACTTATAAATAATACTTAACTTTACTTATAAATAATACTTAACTTTACTTAAAAATAATACTTAACTTTTTCTTTTCGGAGATCGTTATATTTTGGTTGCTTGCAGTAAAAGATGGTCTTTTGCACCCGCTCTTTTCCCAGAAATAAATTTGTTTCTTATTCAATCTGGGCTTGATTTGATGACGGGGAGTGTTGCAGCTCTTCCTCAATATTTTCTATTGGAAAATGGGTTTTGGTGTCATCACTGCTTAAGTTTTCTTAAAAATTATTAACAATTCCTTCGAGCAGTTTTTTTTTTTTTTTTATTTCAAAATTTGTGCTTTAATCGTCCGGTAAAGATGACAATGCTACTTTTCATTCATAACGCAAAACAGGGCTTCACATGGACTTTGGTATGTTCCTTCGCGGTAGGCTACGCAATTAAAATTGTTCAAAGGTCAAACCATCCGGCCATTTATATGTAAAATTATCGTTCATCCATGTACTTAACATATTCAATATCTCCTGATGGCCCTTTCAACTGAGACGTGTTTGACAATGACAAGATTGTCTGTAAATTATCCTAAAGTTTACACATAGCACATACACTCTATAAAAAAACGCACCAGAAAGGAGTTGTCCAATGGACACAAAAATTGGTAGATAGGAAAAATATGTATATAATTAAAAATGATTAAAATTTCAGAAAAATTGAATGATTTATTTCAGAGTTACATAAAAAGATAATTGATTCATAATTGAATAATTTATTTCAGAGTTACACATAAAGTAACGAGCTCAATAAGGTGTTGACCCACCTCTAGCCTGGATGAAAGTTGTCACGCGACGTGGCAAAAAATGATAAAGCTCCCTGATGGTCTCCTCAGGTATTTCTGACCAAATTTGCTCCAGTTGTCGGACAAGGTCATCAATATTCCCTGTTAGATGCAGTCGTCTTCCCAACAAATCCCAGACATGCTCGATTGGAGAGAGATCTAACTGGCCAAAGAAGTGTTTGACAAACTGTAAGACAGTTTATAGAAACATGTGCCGTATGTGGTCTGGCATTATTTTGCTGAAAAATAAGACCAGGGTACTGCAAAAGGAACGGTAACAAAACAGGTCTCAGAATGTCATCGACGTACCGCTGTGTTGTAAGTCTGCCTCTAATGACGATCAAAAAGGTCCGGCTATCAAGGAAATAGTACCCCAGATCATAACTCCTGGTTGAGGGCCTGTGTGGCGTGCAATAGTGAAAGAGGGTCGGAACGTTGCCCTGGGCGTTTCCAAACGCGACTTTGATGATCGCCAGGACACAGTTGGAAACGGAATTCATCAATAAACACTATACGTCCCCATTCAGCATGATTCCAACCTGATCGAGCCAAGCACCACCGTAATCTGGTTCAACAGGGTGCTGGCTAGAGTGGTAGGTGGCGTAGCGGTCGGTAAGAGCATATATTTCGCTCTCTCAGCCGTCTGCGAAATGGTCATGGTGGACACTCGTGTGTGTCGCACGTCTAATGGTTGATAATGTTGTATCAGGCTCTGTGACAGCTGATCTGAGAATCACCCTTTCGTCCCAATATGCTGTGGCCCTATGTCGACCGCTACCATCACGAGGTTGAAATCTGCCATTGTCCACTCATTCTTGCCAGCATCTTCTAATCGCCGCATCGCTTCAATCCATATGACGAGGGATTCTCCGATTTGCCCAACCTGCCTCTTTCAATGCAGTGATACGACCTCTTTCAAACTCTGACAATTGTTCGTAATGAGCTCGAATCTTGCGGTCCGGCCTTTTTTCAGTCGTTGAAAGGTATCTTAAATCGCAATACAACAGAAAATTTGTCCATCCGATTAAGAATCGCTTCTTATATACACCTGCTGAGTGCGCAGTCCCGATGCTCTGTAGCTCACGCTATTCTTTCATTGGATACCAATTTTTAATCATTTGCGTTTTTGGTCCAAATGTCTCTGCATACGAAATTTCATTACAATCGGGCAGCTTCTTCTTGGTGCGTAGGTTTGTTTTTGTTATAGAGTGTATTTCGTATATGCTCGATTACTAACATTTTCTGAATGCATTATAGATGAGGCTCCAAATATTAAATGTATTTGAAGAAGGTGATACGCTTCTTTTTAGTTTGATTTTTAGTTTAGTTTTCTTTTTTTTAGTTAGTGAAGTCTTAGTTTATAGAGGCCATAACTATACTGGAAAGGATAACAATCCTTATTTCCTCTAACAAGGATTGCTTATACTGATACTGATATAAACTGCTATATACAGTATTATTATTTAAAAAATAAACACACACTCTCGATGAAAACTTCACTTCACCATAGAAGAAATCAATCACTATTCGTAAGGAGCTCTACACCATTATCTTACCTCCTTCTAAAGGTATGTGAGTTTCTGTTAAATTTTAAATTCATAATTACAATTGACTAAATTTAATTATATAATAGTTGCATCAGTTGTTACTCTTCTTATTTGAAAAATAATGTAAATCATTTTATTTCCCTCTCATCTTTTGATCGAAGTTTCCTCGCATCAACACTATGGATCACTCGGATTCTTAATAATTTCTAGCATCAAAGTTCATACTTTAATAATTATAATTAATGTAATGAATGGATATCAGTACCGCATTCAACAATCTTCATGCTTCAACAGTCAACGTGCTGTAACAATCTATTAGACTATTGCTGAAAGATATCTGCCATGAAACGAAAGAAAGACATAAAAAATATTTATAACTACAGTACTTTCTCTTTAATCCGGCAGATATTTGATCAGAGCACCAACGTATTAATGGAAAATCACTAAAAATATATTTTCTCAGCTAAAGCTATATACTATTTTATAAAAATTTTCTAGTACACAGATATTGTATCAAGTGCATAAAATTTCTAAAGCACCAAAAATGTGTTCAAAGGAAAAGAAAGATTTTGCAGAAAAAGTATCATTTAATGCTAATGTCGGTTGTAATATTTTGTATCAATCAAGAAAATGTTTGCCTTAATTGAATTTAGTATTGTAAATTGGAGAATATAGTAGTACAGTTCTCTATCGATAATCCAGCAGGTATCGGACTAGAGTACCGATGGAGTATTGGAAACACTGGGTTACTGGAAAACAACTAAAATATTACATTAAAATTGCTAACCTATGTATTATCGTATAAAACTTTATAAAATACGCTTAAATAAAGTATCAAACTCATGAAACAAGTCAAATTACAAAAAATAGTCAGTAATCACGCAAACAAAATGCTTTACATTGATAAATGTTCTATAAAGTAAAATGCTGTGTATTGCCTATATTATTCCATTCAAGTAGAAAGAATAAAATAATTTTCTATGACTCGTCAGCCTGTGTTAAGGCGTCAGATCATTGACAGGAACAAAAATTTGAAAGGCCGGATTATAGAGGGAGTACTATATTTGATGCAAAATTGAAAAGGTTCCCTTAATTATGGGTATTGCTCGTTTTCATATTTGTACACAACTTTTTGAAACATAGAAAATTTAGCTCCAATGATTATTTTATAATCATCCTCTATTATGTGGCGCGTTTAATGATCTACGTACTCTTCCTCTGTAAGAAAAAAGTCATTACTTCTAGCACAGAGAAATGTTTTTGAATATCTCATTTCCCTAAGCAATTTCAAAACTTGAAGGGCAGCAAAATTAATAATCAAAAATGAATTCAAAGAAAATGTTTCTGCAATTTTAAATTGCTTGTGATTTAGACTAATTCTTAGAGATTAACATAGAAATTTTGTTTGAAACTAATGAAAAAAATATTAATTTATATCAGCAAAAGTTCACTAATTGTTTTACTCTTGTATTATATAATTCATAAAAATCATTAGTGACTCGAAGTTTGGCTCCGTATGTAGCATGAAATGATTCACTCGTCATCAAATACCAAACTCGTGTATCAAATAACAAAAAACTAATTACAAATGAGCTTTAATTTTAATATCTAAATAAAATATTATCATAACAGACAGAAATTTATTATTTACATTAAAACTTATGCATTTTCTTAACCAACGCCTTGGCGACAGAAGACAAAATAGCGGCACAAAGCGCGATAGATGCTCTAAACTGGCAACACTTGTAATGCAATTCTAGTAGAATATATTTCAAAGCGATCCTTCTTTTAGCGTGATTTGGCGCTATTTTGTTTTCCGTCTCGCAAGCGCGGGATAAAAACTCAACTCAGAATGTTTAGTACTATGAAAAATTATCCACAAATCCAAAGAAACTAAAACCATTTGGAAAATGGACCATGTACCATTGTGCAAAGAGTGTTTCACGCTTTGCCGCATGTAAACATGATGAAGTTTCTCTTTACTTGCCGTGTTTGTATTCATTTCACAAAATAAAGTATTGTATGCACCACTAATTTTTCTTTCTTCCTCTAGCTAAAATACTAATGGAATGTATGGTCTCAAGAAGTAAAACCTAAGACACATATCCCCTTCCCTCCCCAAATTTAACTATTCCCGTTTCAAGCTCTACAGGACTTACCCAATGCGTAAAAAAGTACTCTAAGGGTTAATATTTATTCATTTTTGTTTGCTTTAATTATGATATTTGAATATTAATTTGCTTTGTTATAGCGAAATCTCATTTTCTTTGTTTTTTACTTTGGCATAATTTTGTTATATTAAGATGTTTGTATTTCGAAAGATTATGAGTATTCTTAAATCGAAAGAGAAAAAGGATTTTCACTAGTTTAAATATAAATATGCAGTGATATTGTGGGGTTTGTTTATAAAGTTCACTCACCTATATTCGAGAAAAAATAGTTTAATGCTCGCAATCTATGAAATAGAATTTGAACGTGTATAATAAATAAGTAGTAATATTCTACTAAACATTCTACTAAATAAGTATTAACATTCTGAGAACTGTCAACAGTGATCAAACATAGTAACAGGATTGAAAAACTTACAAAACCAACAATTGACTTTTGTAAATATATCAAAATTCAATCACCATTTCTCAAAAGATTTCATTTATAATCCTCACCGCGAATGTTCTAAGAACAGAATTTCAATTAAATAACAAACCCCGTATCATTAAACGGCTATCCTAGCCAACTCAACAAGTATTCAACTTTCATCACTCACGGGAAAAAAATCTCTTTATAATCGTTAGCGACGCATAACGAAGGAGCCCAAAACCTCCTCCGTCGTCATCCCGAAATGAAAAAAGAAACAAACCCAAGCCCCATGAATCGAAATTCAATGATGAAGACGACTTTTACTAGACAAGCACAAAATAACCTCCTGAGCAGTGTCGATAATCGACGGATACCCAATCGACCGCATCTAGAATAATTCCTCAATTACGAATCGATTTGAACAGTTACAACTATCTCTGCCTCCCCCCCTCCCCGTAAATATACGGCCCGGAAAGCCTCGTAATCCGTAAAGATACGTTACCTCTGTTATTTCCATCACTTTTGTAGAGGCCAAGTTGAAGGAGATTGAAGAAAAATTGAAATAAAAATCGATCCAGGATGAAGTAAATTGCATCGAATAACATGCCCGGAGAGATTGAAAAGTAACTGCGATTTTTGGATTTGTTTGTTTTGTTTCTCATCCCCCCCATCTTGTTATTGAGGTGAGGAGCGGGGGATTGAGGAGGCTTCGCATTAAACCGATATTGGTATGGGATTGAGGCATCGAAATATAAATGGATAGGCTATTTTTATCCAATTTTTTACTTCTGTTTTCACGGTATATGTTGTTTCCCTTTCGGTGTATGTATATATAGATTTGTATGTACGTGAATGTGATTGTAATTGAAAGATGAGGACGTATAGGTCATTCATCATACACATTAATTCATCTTTTAGCAACAGTACCTAGGGATATCGCAAAGCTATAATTATTATTAAGAAATGACCAAAATATCTGGATAGCATTTATTTTGCATATTAGTTGATCCTTTTGTACATAATGTAAAAAATGATATCTAATCATGTTGATTTGTTTGGTTACTTGAAGCCGTAGATTAAAGTAACCCGCAATACGGAGAAGATAGAGTTCAATCTGCTGAGTTTTACAATGAGACCTTCGACAGAAAAACAAACGAAATAACGAAAAATTCCATACTCAGTGCCAATATTTCCACACTTTTTTTATTTCCTGGGAAAAAAAAGATTTATTCGTCAGTTGATGCATTACGTACTAATCAAGTAGAATGAGAAGGTAACATTTTAAAAGCTGTAATTGATAATGGTACGTAGGTTCTGGTAATTAAAAGTATTGTATTCGTACAATGTAAACGGCCAGCAGGAAATGACATTTTAAAAACTGCATTTAGTCACAAATTTTTTTATGCCTCTTTGATAAATATTGATAATAATGCAATTTATGAACCAGTAATTATGTCTTGTTTTATAGCTAATGATGTAGTTATTGACTTGTTATTGAATTCGATTGATTATAATGATTCAATTTCCAGTAAAACCGAATATATTGTTTTGAATGTTAAGGTACTTAGTGTTCCTGAAATGTATTTGTTTTGTGAAATAATAAATGAAATTTATGGAAGAAATAAGGCAAAAAAATGTGACAAAATGTTATAGAAGTCGTAGATGCAATGGAAGGTAGGAAAAACAAGGAAATCCACTCTACTGATAATTACGAAATGGTATCAGAAGTTTGTTCTCCATAATCTTCGGAAGCTACATCAATGAAGAAAAAGTTAGTAACTACTTATCTTCCAATCTAGGTAAATTTTCCATGAAGGTAAAGGAGGAACTAAATAATGTAATGGAAGAGACTAGTTGCGTATTTCTGAAACGCCAAATTAACTTCATGAACGTGTCACCAATAAACCTAATGTGGCAGTAAATTTACATTTTTCTGACGACGAATTTCGTAATTCATTGAAGAAAAAGAAGTACAGTTAGGAAGCTCAAGATGAACCCTAGCAAAGTTGCAATGATAACATGGATTCTAATGTTAGCGTTATTAATTCGAGTGATAGTTTAGCTGAAACAGATTTTATCCACAATCTTGAAGATGTTGATAATTTAACGAATTAGTGTGAGGATTATGAAATAGCATATACTAAATAAAGAAAGAAAAAAAGCAAGAAAAAAATGGTGAGACTAAAGATCCATATTTTTCAATAATCTTGAGCTGTGAATGAAACTGAATTCACTGTTAAACAACACATGATACACCTCACCGACTTAACATTTTTTTTTCAGGAGTATAAAGCTGTGTACAGAAGCTGTGTACAGACACCGAAATCAGAATTGAGTGATACTGTGTCATGCATTGATGAAGCTCAGTTCAAAAGGAACAAATGACAAAATGTCAACCCAAGAAGGCTGTACGTTAAGCTCCCATCGGTATCATCCACGGGAACTGTTCTCTTTAAAGTGCTCATCTATAGAGAATGGTTCTTAGCTCTTGAAATATTCAAGAGCGAAGAGCCATATGTGAGATATAGAATTTGAAAACATAAACTTAATTCAGACTCTCTAAGCCTTTTACCAGCTTATTATTGGATTGACTCTTGACTCGGATGAACACTTTGGACTTCAAAAATCACTTTAGGTGATTAGATACACTAAAACTTTAATAATTGATGTATTATTATTCTATTTTTAGAATTATCCCCAGAACTTGTTTTTTTAGGCCATTTTGTTGAGTTTTGACAGGTTTGCAAACATCTTGAAAAGGGAGGCGTGACACATTCACTACCATCTCCACTCCCAACAGCAGTGAATCAGCATTCCTTTTCGCAGCTAGAGCGCCCTTTTAAAAAATAACTTACGTAACTTCATTGTGGAATGTAAACAAGCGAAATAGAGGAAGAACACGTAAGACTTTTGTAGAAGCACTATTGTAATACACGTTCTAATATTGGAAAAGTAAACTTAATTAGATTTACAGATACGACTACTGGTATTTATAAATATAATTAAATCTCAAATTATAAGTTGTCATATATATTAGAAGTGTAGAGAACAGAAAAATTGGATTATAAAATAGAGAGACTGGATAGATTAAGCTGAAGAAAGAAGATAAAAGGTTAGGTACAATGTACTCCATGAAAATTTAGAGGAGGAAAGTTAAATAATCGTTGTATACCTGACATCAGATTTGGACCTTGTGAATAAGTATTGTATTAGTATTCACTATTTCGGTTATTGCGATAAGTAGAATTTTTAGTTCATCTTTGCATTTTTGTTAGTTATTGCTCTACATTCATAATGCAAACATTTATTTTTGTTTATTCTTTAACAAGAGTAAAATTAGCTAAGAGATTTGCCTGTCTGTCTATTCATTGACTGATTACTTAGTGAGTTTCTATGGAGCACTGAAGTGGGGAAATTATAGTGTTGTAATGCATACATCCGCTAATTATACATATTCCAAAAATGTAGAACATTTAAAAAATTTACTTTTACTTTTTTTTCCTATAGAGACTGCAATTGCTTATTAATGTAACGCTGTGAGAAGCAACACGAGGGCTATTGGCAACAGACATCGTAATTTTGGAACTCGGCCAAGCAACGAAAATGACAACTGAGCTGGTCCTTCCTCCCCTATCTTCCACACCCCACTAGTGAAAGGATTTGGAAGCTCGATCAGATTTAAAGTGAATTACACCATCTACACGCCGGATCTTTTTTGGCGTCAGGGCTCGAAACCACGATTGGATGAAAACAATGCCAGTCGTTAGTCCGCGATCTTGACCGCTAGGTTATTGCGGCTACATTTTTCTATAGAGATGTATAAAGCAATAAAGTTTATGAAAATAATCTCTAAGCAATAGAGGATCTCAAATTTCATTTTTCTGAAAGTATACAAGAAGTCACCATCAGTATCTTGATACGCATTTTTGAAAATACGCATAAGCCAGTTCAGCATTGCAGCCAAGAGAGGGGAGAATATTTTGAACACTGGTTGTAAATATACGTTCTTATTTTTCTTCTACTTTATGCTAGAAGTACTTTTTATCATTAGCATAAAAGTAATTCTTTAAAAACTAGTTCATGAATCGTCAGTACAGGTATTTTAAGGACACTTTAAGATTTTCAAAGATTTTAATCAACGAAATTTAAGCTTACACTTAACAATAAAAATTTAACAATTTAAAAAAAATCTGAAGAGTATAAGAATCAAAATGATTATAATGTATTCGTAATGATCATTGAAGATTAAAAATTTATTGCGGAACTATTTAAAATTATTCATTATAAAACTATTATAATAATTTCATAACCATAAGGAATTGGGAGTAATCAATAAGTTTTTAGTTAAGAATTGCCAGGTCCTCATTTAACGATGATCAAGAAACTTTTTATTTGAATTTATTCTGAAACTTCTGAAGTTATTCAGAATTTGAAACTTTTGAAATTATTCCGAAACTGTTGAAGTTATTCTGAAGTTCTCTGAATTTTCAGTAATTCTAAGACTTTTGAAGTTATGAATTTGAAGTTATTCGGATACTTTATTTTTTTAGTTAATTCATTTCTAAGGTGATATAAATATATTTTGTAAATTTTTGCTGGAACGTAATATATATTAACAATTTCAGAAATACTGTTTGGTTAGATCCATGGTCTTTTGGAATGTTGGTTGATCCATTTAGAGCTATACGTAATCAATTATCCGGTTATATAAGAGTATTCTAAGGTAGTTTAGTAACAAATTTTGAATATTGTGTGTTTTTGATATAATAGCAAACAACATTATATTACCAAATTTATTTTTATCATTAGTCAAAAGTGATTCAAAATGTATCTGTTTTTGAAGAAAAGTGAAGTCTCTAAGTTACCATAGTGTGTTGCCACCTGTTAAATGGTACCAGAAAAAATTTGACATTGATTCACTGGGTTGTTTTTTATTTGGTAGCATTTGATGTTAAGCCAAAATTTTATTCGTGCCGAGTAGAGTTGTCCTCATAATTTTCATAATTTTGCGTCACGTTGTCGACACCATTGAAACCAAGATTCCTCATTATAGACCGAAACCTAACAACAATCTAAATGATGGCTTGCTTCTAGTGAATC
The DNA here is from genome assembly GCA_019974015.1 of Nephila pilipes. Taxonomy (NCBI): domain Eukaryota; kingdom Metazoa; phylum Arthropoda; class Arachnida; order Araneae; family Nephilidae; genus Nephila; species Nephila pilipes. The sequence goes on from BMAW01105812.1 coordinate 218,480, forward strand.
TGCTACAAAGTTGTCAATATCAGTGTCGTCGGCTAGAAAATTTATCGAGACATTTTTTCGGTTGCAAAGGGAGACATACTGAAAACTATCTTTGAAAAAGGAAAACCGATTGCTGTGTAATATTATAGCGAGTTCCCCATCTCCCATTGATAATATCACCTTTAACATTTTTAATACATGTACTTTCTTAACGGCCCTCGTATCACACTAGAAAGTATCGTTATGTTTTAATTATTACTAAAAATAACCGAGATACCAAGAAACAGTTTATTCTGCATATTAATTTATTTTTATGTTCATAATGATGTAAGCATATTAATATAGTTATTAATATCGAGATATGTTGTGGCTGATATTAATATGGATTTGGATTTGTTTGATTTCAGAAAACCATAGAATGAGGCAACTCGCAGTATTGAAAAGTTTTAATTATTGTCCAAGGGCATCGCAAACTTTTACTACTAAAAAGAATCGAGATAGCAACTTAATTTTGACTTAATATTCTTAAAAATTCTCTGCATAGTTACTATCCAAAGCACCCCAAGAGACTTTAACAGATTTCTCCGGTGTTTCTCTAGCTTTAAAATAACTTTATTATAGAAATGAATAAATTGAATGCTATTTACACTATACTGTGGAGTTACTTGAATTTATGATTTAATGAACATAAATATATCAACTTTAACAGTTGTCATTTACAACATTAAGTACGTAAGGTGCAACTAATATGTAGAATAAATTTTATCCAAATATCTAGGTTATTTCTTAGCAATATTTAAAACTTTACGACACCTCTGCGTATTTAAACTATTTAAATACATAATGTGGATATCATATTAACAAATTTTAAATGTAATTTTAATTTATTAATAAAGGACTTTTTTTCAAAATCATAATTTGCTGTTTGAGTCAAGGACACGTTGTAATTGCTGTAACTAAGATGCCAAATTTAATTTGGAATAAAAAATGAAAATCGTTACATTTGTTTTTTAAAAATTTATATCTACTTATTATGGAATATTGAAAACAGAAGCGATTGGAAGCCTAAAATAATGGCATGGTAACATTTATAATAGTTAATTAATTATAATAGTTAAACATCTTTTCTTAATAAGCTTTCATTTCTTACTTCTGCTAACATTAGAAGAAACTTTTTTTAAAATTACCCATCTAAATATCATTCTTGATTATTTATTATTGCCATCTGTCACAGTTCTCATTACCAAACACATTATTCCGATAATATTATATAAACATTGTTATTTTTGCCCCTCATCATTTAATATTTTTATATTTCCGCCTTCATTAAAACAGCTCATTACTTAAATCTCATTAAAACATCTTCCTTCATTACTCCACACACACAGCATCTCAGCCCAAAACGTGACAGCATCTTTAAGAGCATTATCAACATAGCTTCAGCTCAACTACTTTAAATCCAAGATTTCTACGGTGGAAGGCAAGGAGGGAAAGAAAGACAGAAAAGAAAGAAAGAAAAAAAAAAGTATATATTGGGGCTAATAAGGAAAAGTTTCTAGAGGAGTAAAATAAATCACCAGTCTCAAGCCTTCTGCAACTGATCATTTGTGTTCAAGCGCTCAATTAATTTCATCCTGACAGCCAGATCTTACCTTCTCTGCCCCTTTTTTTCCCATGTCGCTCCTGTATATTTTTTTTCTCCTCCTCTTCTTCTTGTTTGTTTCGAAGCTAGCGCATGTGTAGCCAACTTCTCCCGGTATATCTATTTATTTGGGGTCGCTTGCGTTCCCCAGTGTTTTGTGTGATTGTCAAGGGGCTCCTCAGATCGATAAATGACTCTTCAAGACGACTAACAGGTAGTTTTCCTCTAGCAAAATGCCTCAAAAAGTCCTTCTCACTCACAGAGAGAGGGATGGAGCACAAAGTGAAAGTTTGTTAGAAAGACAGTTCATGTACAAAGTAGGATGCCAAATGATTTGTTATGAAGCGATGTATTCTTCAATTTATTATCAAGTAATACTGATTAATAGTCTTTAAATGATATATATATATATGAGATGATATATATGAATAATAAGAGTTATATTGTTTATATAAAAAAAAGTTCGATACAGCTTCTGTTTGTAGATTTTTCAGTGTTCAAACGTATAATTGTTATAAAATTTTTGAATGTTATGTTAGTAAAAATATTTTTGCTTCGACTAGTGAGTTGGTTAATATCTTAAAATTCTTCGAAATTTGCACTTTTTAACTTTTGCTGATAAAATTAAAGAATGCTTCTCTAATTAGATAGATGTGTTATTCATGAAAGTTTGATAAATAAACAATAAAAATTTGAATTGAATAGATAGAAAGAGAGAGAGAGATTAAACATTATGGATATTTTTTAACATAACTGTAAGAAATAAGTGATGTGAATTATAAAAAATTCAAAAAGAATAATTGACAAATTTTATTTAAATTTCGATTTTTTTTTTATTTCATCGTTAAAACTATTGGGTTGGCAACTAAGTAATTGCGGATTTTTTTTAGAAAATCAAAGACAATTTTTTCATGGAACTAAATAACTTTATTCTGTAATGTATTGCCCTTTTTGATCAATGACCTTTTGCCATCTTTCAGGCAGCATCATAATCCCACGTTCATAAAACTTCTGGTTTTTATTAGCAAATAACTGAATCAGGTACGATTTGACATCATCATCATTATTGAAATTTTTACCATTCAAGGAGTTTTGTAAAGATCGAAACAAAAAGTAATCAGATGGTGCAAGGTCAGGACTATATGGTGGATGTGGCAAAACATCCCAAAAAAGCTCCAATAATTTTTGCCGAGTGACCAAAGATGTGTGTGGCCTTGCATTGTCATGATGGAATACAACACCTTTTCGATTTGTCAATTCGAGCCACTTTTTTTCAACTCCATTGTTTAATTTCGTTAGTTGTTCAATGTAGACATCAGAATTGATCGTTCGGTTGGGTGGTAAGAGTTCAAAGTTGACAATTCCTTTGTAATCCCACCAAACTGATAACAAAACCTTCTTTTGATGAATATCAGCTTTTGATGTTGTTTGAGTGAGTTCACCTGGCCTGCTCCACGATCTTTTCCGCTTGATATTGTTGTAAACAACCCAGTTTTCATCGCCAATTATCAGTCGTTTTAAAAATGGATCATTTTCATTACGTTTCTTTAGCAAATCGCAGCTGTTAATGCGTTGCATTAAATGCGTTTCTTTCAGTTCGTGAGGAACCCATATATCGAGTTTTGAACATAGCCAAGTTGTTTTAAGTGACTTTCAATGCATGTATGTGATACATGAAGCTTCTCTGCCATCTCACGTGTTGTACTGTGACGATCCGAATCGATTATTGCTTTGATTTGGGCGTCATCAACTTCAACTGGACGACCAGAGCGTTTTTCATCTTGGAGTGAAAAATCACCAGAACGAAATTTGGCAAACCAATTTTGACACTGCCGTTCTTTTAAGGCTTCGTCACCATAAGCATCACATAACTTTTTATGAGCTTGCGATGCGTTTTTCCCTTTGCGGAAATAAAAAAGCAAAATATGACGAAAATGTTCCTTTTGATTTTCCATTCTTCAACGAAGGCTAAGCGAAAACTACGCAACCGATCAAAAAACTTTTTTTACTGATTGACAGCTGAATTACCAACTATCAAATAACAAAATGTGTTTTACATTTGTACTACGTCTGCAAACCTTAAAATTCAACTGAAGCCATCTATGAGTGAAATCCGCAATTACTTAGTTGCCAACCCAATAGAATGCTCTTTGTGGTTTTCCATAGTTTCATATCCGCAATTACTTAGTTGCCAACCCAATAGAATGCTCTTTGTGGTTTTCCATAGTTTCATTAATAACGAAAATTCGATAAATAGAACGCTAGAAAATTGAATTTTAAAATTGTAAACAAACGAGCTACATCCTAGAGGAAAGAATGTCCGTATTTGCATTTTTCTCAAAATACTATTTTTTGGGGTTCTGGTGCCCTTTTCTCAAAACCTACTTTATCCACATTATTTATTTATATCCATTATACATTATTATTTATTATCTAATTTATTTTATATTACAAAATCAATAAGAGCTTAAAGGCAAATTTCGTAATTTACTACAGCTATTGAAAACTATATAGGATAAATTTACTGCCGAGAATCATTTTGGGTTGATTACGGTTATTAAAAAAATTCAGAAAAAAAATTTATTAAAAACAGTTATTAAAAAAATTCAGGTTCTGGAAAAATTCAGAACTAATTTCACGAAAAACTTGCTTTGTACAAACATTGAAGGTGACAAACGTATTTATTAATGAATAAATTTGCCATTTTTATTATGTCACAAAAAGAGAATTCGTTACAATAAGTTTCTTGTACCTACGGAACTTAGAAATTTTGTATGATTTTTTTAAAAAGATTAATAGCTTGTAGTTATTTTAATATCAGAAATTTATGTTGTCAGATAATTTGCTATGAAGTGCTGTTTATTCTAATTTTATATTCAAATAATTTTGCTAAATACTCCAAATACATATGTATGATGAGAGAGATGTATTTAAAGTTATATTATATAATACCCATCCTTATTTCTTTCACTTTACATTACATTAACTATTAAAATACTCACTAATCAATAGCCAAATGAATAGAAACCAATATTGTGATGATAAAAAGGTTATTTTATTTAGATGTTTGAATACTGAAAAACTCAGTTCCTAACCAAATATATTAGTGAATATGCCCTATACAATTCGTAGTCTAACGTTTATTAAAACTATTTGTCTTGCCAAACCATTCGGGTTCGAGTCTTTATAAGATTGATAGATTTGTGCAGGTTTAATCCTATATAGGTCTTTCCTGGTTAGTGATATGATCATTTCTTACTCTTATCAATATAGTCAATACTTCTTCGCTTACAACATCCTTTCACTCTGTCTACGTATATTATTAACTAACTAGCTAAACCATCACTATTTATAAATGCTTCTCCTCTATTCATTACACTTCAATTATTGTAATCTAACCTAAATGAGTCACGTTTCTTCCATTGAGAGAGATTTCCTATTCAAATAAATTTATTTAAAGTCCCAAAGGGTTAGTTAAAGGGGGAAACGTGATGTAGTCCATGCAATAATATAGATGATAAAAATGTATGAATTTATCTATAAGTATTTTAATGTTCAAACGTGTAATGGTGTAAAAGTATTTTATTATTAGACTGCATTTAAGTCATCTGTTGTTGCTGGTAAGATTGTTAGGTATCAATCAAAATATAATTCTTCAAAATTAAATACAATTACTAATTGATCAAGATAGACACAGAAACGACTATTTTCTTTATTATACATTTTCTTATGTTTTGAATTCACAAAAACATATAACATTATTATAATTAATATGTTACTTATTGCTAAAATTTGTTTCTGTTATATATCGGAACTATCTAACAATAACGAAAGTGACGGGTGACACAAAACATAACTATGAGACTAATAATAACGAATGAAGCCTGTTAGATTTATTCAAGCAACTGAAAAGTTTAAACCTTGTAATTTCACTTGAAATATATTTTAAGCCAATATTATGTAAAATTAATTAATAGTTGCAATTATTATAACTAAACAAATATTAATAGTTGCGATTATCAATACTCTGCCAAATTTTGGAGCTTATTAATTTTAATAAGCAAGGTTTTTAAATTCCTTTCGAGTAAAAAATGTCATAATTTATTTCTTCTATCCTTCTAAATTATAAATTTTGTGTAAATTATTTATTTCACTACATAATTTGCAGCTGCTTTCGTATCAAATAGCTTAACTGCTTAAAAATTAGCACTTTTCACACATTTCAAAAGAAGTGTTTGAATAAATACATGGTGGGGGAAATCATTTAATATTTCCCCCTACTTTTTCTCTTTAATTTTATTTTATTCAATTAATTAATTTTCTTATTAACGGGTCAATGTCCTTAAAAATAAAATGATCTTATATAATTTTTGAATGCTATTGTTCATTAAACTACCTGAATATGATAACTATTTCCCCTTCTTAAACTTTTATATCTAAGAAATAGAAATAGTAAGACTTTAATTTATTTATTAAAAATAGGCGAGTTAGGGATCTTAAAAAGTAACAGTTACAAAAAAATTCTTTTGAGTATTAACTATTAAACTTTGTAACTTGAATTATTACATGGCTATAACTAATCTTGTAACACAAAAACGGTAATCAAAATTTAATAATTTATCCATATATACAAAATGAGTTTTACAATCTAATTAGTAACGAATTTGTGTATTTTCTTGACAGTCACAAATATTTTTTTGTTAAACACTTTGTAATATTCTCATGGGATGATGTAAGAGTTATAAATTTATTAATTTCTTTCTGAAATACAAGCATTTGTTTAGGGAAATGAATTGCATCTGGAGCAGTCTGTACAATTTTGTTATTAAATCGGGAGTGATAGAGAGTGTCATAAAAGAGCCAGTACTAACGATTCACGAATTAACTATACAAAAATAACAAACATAAAAACACTTATTCTTATGGAAATGGTGGAAAGAATTTCTAAATAACAGAAAAAACAATCTGAACTTACATTTACTATAAATGCTCAAAATATTTGCTCTTTTCATGAAACACAGCTGATCTCGTTTGCCCATATTTTGAGAATGGAGTTACAAGATGCTGAGAATGAATTATTGTATCCTTCCATAGGTCAGTTTTATGATTACCAATTATATGGGCATTATTTTCATAATCTTTGCTCATTAAGAATCCCCGTAGAAAAAGTCAGGGAATGTTCAGATCAGGAGAATGAGGTTCTTGATTCAAAGACGAAGATACAATATGCCGTACAAGTGAAGAAATCATGTACATGCTTCAATTTCTTTCTTTTTTTTTTGGTAATAGACTTTTTGGCCATCATTGACAGGGAAAAAAATGTTTAAAAACTATTTATAAAAAGCTTTTGTTAATATTAAATAACACATCTTGCTTTTGTTACCGTATTCATAAAAACACTTACAATAATAGAGTACACTAACAGCTCATTTATTCCACTCTCAATCCCTTGATATGAACATTACCTGACTTTTTTATGAGAAAATTTAGAGTACAAAGTTTGTGAAAACAGTCTCTTAACAATAAAAGTTCTGAATACTACTATATTACTTAAAGGACACAAGAAGTTACCTCCAGTATCTTGAAATATGTTTCTCAAAATATGTGCAAATGAGTACAGCTTTGCTCTATGTGTGAGTGAGTCACTGTTTATTAATATCAGGCTGAGAAGCAACACAAGGGATATTGGTGATGGGCCTCGTCATTTTGAGCTTCGGTCAAGGGGCAAGGGCTACACCTGAGCTGATACCTCCTTCTCGAAGCTTCCATACCGTGTCAACGGAAGGACTTGGAGTCTCGATAGATTTAAAGTGCTTAAGTCTCGGCTACATGACGGGTCTTTAGTGGCATCAGAGAATGAATCACTATTGGATTAAAGTAACGCCTTCCGCAAACCCAATACCATGAACAATAGGCTACACAGTTTTACCTTAAAAAAGGGCAAATATTTGAACATTTGTTGTAAATGCAAAAAAAAAAAAAAAAAAAGTTATGTTAAAAGTGACTTTTCTCATTAGTATAAAAATAATTATTTCAAGTTGGGTTTTATTGTACAGTAAATTTATGGTAATAGTAGGAGAACCTTTAGAACACCGGTATAAATTATTTGCTTAAGATAATGAATGTCAAAAAAATTGTATATAATTATTAGTGAATAATTAGTTAGAACAGAAGACTTCTTTGCAAATTACAAATAAATCTCAATCTGTTGACATCGTGTGGGAATTGCTCTAAATATTGGTTGCTTGCTTTATGAATTTTTTTTTAATGCAATTGCTTATGAAGTTGGTGAATGTAGAGAAATATGAAAGTTAAAAATAAAAATATCATTTTACATAAATGGAATCCAATTTAAAGTTAATCAATTGAAGAAGGATTAAATTAGATAAGAAATCAACGTACTCACATTACGTGTAAAAGCGATAAAAAGTTGAACTTGGTATGGGAATAATTTTAAGAAATAAACGGTATTGTAAATTAGTAAAACTGATTTATTTTTTGACATTCAAAAATATGTTCAATGCCTTATAAATGGGATAAAAAAAATAAAGCCCATTCTTAAGGAAAAGGGACATGCTGAAAGTGGCAGTGAGATGGATACCGATTGACTGTCTGAAAAGGCAAACGCTGTAAGTAAGCGAATGAATAATTTTTGACGACTGAAATTAAATAGTTCTGGAATGTATTTCCCTTCATACACTAAAGTTTCAAATTGAGAAATACTATGGAATATATCCATTTAAATATAATTGTGTATCCTTCAGTTATGAAAAAATAACATTTATTGTTTTTATTACAGTGTATCAATCGTATAAATAAACATTTATTTTAGAAGTACTTCCTAAAATTTTGAAATTTATTAAAGTATAAATTCCTGTAACTATATATTTCGTTTAAAATTAAGATTTTATATATATATATATATATATATAAGAAGCAAATAATATAATGTACAGTATTTCCTACATACCTAAATGCATAATGTTTATCTTTACCTGACGGAATTCTTTTTCCTTTAGGGAAATTTATTAGGAAAATTATCTGTTATTTATCGGGAAGCCTACGTTATATACAAATAACAATGTTTTGAAGATACAATCTTATTTCTAGTCATAATATGAAAACAATTTAAAAAGAGAAAGAGCACTTTTCATCAGATTTTGTTAACCAAACGCACGGAAAGTAATAAATCTTTTTTTTGTTTTTTTTTTCCAGTGAGATAAAAATGAAACATCTTTAAACATTCAAAATTCATTGATTGCTGAAACTATCTGATTTCATGATTACATATGAAAAACAATATCAGTTTTTGTTTATAAACAAATATGAGTGTGATTTTTCATCATTGTTGTATTGGCGTGGAGTGGAATTTTGGTGAGGGTGATGATATACTTCAAATATCTTCCTCTCGTCACTTGACCGAGTTTCAAAAAGGCGTTGTCTGTCTCCAATAACCCCCATGTAGCTTATAAATGAATGTATCTATCGATTATCATTGTTGTAAGAAGTTGCTTTGATTGTCGTGTAAAAGATGTTAGCTTAATTACGTTATGCTAGCTCTGACTCTGCATAATGAAATACGAAATGTATGTACACTCATACCTACTTTTGCGTGGGAGATAGAGACCACATGAAAAAAAATTCTGAAACCTCATTAGTATATATAAAAATATTATGTTTTTGCAACACGCACGCACACACATATTAAAAATAATTCGGTAAGCAGGGACTGCCAAGAAAAGTCTCATACTGAAAATATAACTCAAAACCTCACCAATTATGACTAGAAATTGATTATCGAAACAAGAAAAAATAAATTCCCACACATGAAAATGTTTTTGCTTATACATTAAATGTAACGTATATGGGAACATTTCACAAAAAAAAAAAAAAAAAAAAAAGAGCAAGGTGAGTAAGATGCTAGCTTAGATATCATTCTCATTATGTATCTTAGTCTCAATATTTTGAAGTATTTCAACATTAGGCCTGATGTTGTTTCTATAATTCAATAAACATTCAGTCAATCATCGTTGTTCGATTAAAAGTTTTTATGTATACTAGCATAACTAATATTAAGATATTGCCAATTTTCCTTTTTTCCCCAAAATTATTTTTGTGCTTTTGGAAACGAAACCTTAATATGATGTAATAAGGTTAATTATTTCTTTGAAATGAGAATGAAATTTATTGCACTGTATTTTGACATTCTGTCATTTAAATAATGGTGCTATCATTGTTATATATAATGAATAGCAATTGTCTTCAAATTTAAAAAAGATTATTAAATTTTGAGTTGATTGTTTTAATGGCCCAAGGAGACCACATTTATCCATCGAGGGCTTGAAGGCCTCCAAGGAAATCCCTGATTCTAGCTTTTCAAAATAGTGAACAAATAAGTTATATGAGGTAATATATGACATATATAAAGTATTTCGGAAAGTTCTTTCAATTTAGAAAATGAAAGAGTATTATAAACTTTTCGTTCATTTGATAATATTTACTACACTACACTATATCATTTCTGTCGTTGTAGGATTAGTCTATAAATATTCTAGATGGATGCCACATAAGTTAACAGAGAAAACGTGTTTAATCGAGTTGTATTCTTATACGCACATATCTGCTTATCTCGGAACGAAACCTAGCTCTTCTCGGAACGGTTGATAACTGGTGATAAAAAAAATGAATAATTTATATAAACATCATAAAGAATTGAGCATTATGAGAGCTGGTGCAACCTGTACCTTCCTTCTCTAAGCCGACAGCGTGCCTGAATTAGAGAATGTTGTGCATAGTATGGGATTTCCAAAGACCAATACATTACGAGGTTATGAAATGTTACGACAAGCTCGATTCAGATTTAAACAAAGCACTCAAAGAAAAGATGCAAGCGATGATCAATAGGAAGCTCGTCTTACTGCATCATGATAATGCCAGACCACAGGCTGCTTTGGCAACTCGTCAGAAAATTGCATCTACCATACTCCCAAAACCTAACTTTTCACTCGTTTCTCTAGTTGCAATTTTTTTTAAAAAAAATATTGAAAATTCAAACTGAAGCGGTTGTCAACCAAGCGTTAGCTGAATTCTTTGCCTCTAAAGGCAATGCGTTTTTCAAAAAAAAACGATATTTATAAATGACCATCACAGTAGGCAAGAATCCGTAAATAATGACGGAAATGAAAAAATAAATAAATATTTTTAAAAATATGAACATTTATTATTTTCTTTCACTTCCCATACCGACAGAACTTTCCAGTAGACTTAATGTAACAAAACAAAACGAATGAATCAGTGTCAAATTAAACTGCTGGAAAATCCCAATGTTAATGTCGACTTGCCATAGAAATGCCATTTATTGTCAGAAACATGAATTTTCGAAACGTGTATAAAAATAAACGAAATGCCTCTTACATCGTTTAAACTTAGTTTATCAAAGTTGATCATTTTAAGACAAAAAAGGAATAAATAAACCTTATTTGCTCTTTTGAAGTACCCTTTCGATCGCAAAAAAAACCATCATGATGATATTTCTAGTTGATGAGATCTTCTTCGCCTTCTTTGGAACAAGTTCATGGACAGCAACCCATTGTTTTAACTGTTGTTTGGTTTTTGGTGTACCTAAAACTCTTTGACGATGACATTAATTTGATATTGGTTTTGCAGCAAATGACTACAAATCAAATCTAACTTACAAATGAGTGTTTGTTTCTGAGCCGTTTAACAAATAGCAGCACGCAATGGTATCACTAAATTGCTTCAGCAATGTTTCCAGTTGTCAAAAACAGGTACTTTCTGAGTCCTGCTCGCATACTCAAATTATTTTACATCTGAATATTTTTAAGATTTTAAGGTAAATTTGGGAATGGCCCCTCGAATTCGCCTATCCTTTTCCCCTCTGGGTGTTTGCACGCGTAAAGAGCACAGTGTGACGTTTCTAATTCCTCTTTTTAAAAAGCTATTTCTTTTGTTCTTTCAAGCGTTCTCTGTATCCGAATACATTTCTTTATTTGCTTGCTTTTTCTTCCTCTTCGTTTGCATACTCTCTTCTTCTTCGGCAAGCGCTGCCGTTTTTAAAAGAAAGAATAAAAAAAAAAAAAAAAAAAAAAAAAAAAAGAAGGAGGGGGCATTCCTGGCTTATTTTTCTTCGAGGGCCACTTAGTCAATCAAGTGATGACCCACCACAAGGGATGGTGTGGAAATTAACTTTGATCTTTGCGCACTTAAAGGTAGTTTGAAGAAAAGTTTTCTTGAAAAAACAAGGAAGAAATTTTTTTCACTACCTATTTATCTAACTCCAGATGTGCAATTATACTCAAATCCTTTTTTTTAAACTTTGATTATCTACTTCTGTCTCGATAGTTGTTGAACAGTTTGATCGCTACTAAGGATATTTTGTTTTAAACTTGAAATAACCCTGATGATAAAGAGATATTGAAGATTCTTTCAAGTGCAATGTAATATCTTATATAATGTTTAGAAAAGAAAAGATTAACACTTAACATAAGATCAAAACTTCCGTTAAATATAATCAACTAAGCAAATAATTAAAGTTCAATAAATAGATGGGCACGAGATATAGAGTAAAAAATATGTTTTGTTGTAAAAATTTGCTTCGAAAAGTGTAACACTATCTTGTTATTAAAGGTGATATTTTTTGTTAAGAAACCTTCAGATTATAGTAAATATTATTTAAATCATATACAAATGATATTTTTCTGAACAACATTTTAATGAAAAATTACTGTACTTGAAATTTTACAAGATATAGCAAATATATTTGGTGCATTTATTGTTTGTTTGCTATGATGTGCAACTCAATACATTCTTCAATTTAATGCAGTTCTTTAAACACAATTTTTGCGTTGTAAGAAATTTGCAATAGGAAAAATTTAGTTATGAAGTTGGTTTTCTTCATTTGTCATTCATCAACTTTTGAATCAATACTAAGAATTTAATTTTAATAGGAGATGCGCAATGCAAAAGTATTTAAAATTCAATTACACAGGATTTAATTAAAACAATATGAAGTATTCTTTTACGCTTTGTAATACATATACATTCAGTTCACTGGAATATTTTTAAAGGAAGTTTAATGAATGAATTATAGAACTTTTTAAAGGTAAATTGTATCAAAATCTTCTTTCATATGCAATTTAAAAATAACGTCAAATTAATTATAAATTGTATTAAGGTTTTAGTTTTCCACTTTAAGGCGAATGTAATTTAAATAGTTTTTCTTATTATATATCACCTGTAAAGTGGAATCTGTTCGAAATAATTAAAATAAATAATAGAATACATGCTATGTCTTATAATTTTTTTTATTTGCTAAACATATCGAATGAATATATTTATTATATTAAAATTAGAATATGTGTGAAATGTTTATTCCCTTCATAAATCATTTAGTTGATAAGTTACATTTTTTTTCGCACTCATAAAGGAATGTTTAAACAATGTTTTATTCTGTATATATTAAAAATTCAGATTCTTGAATTTTCTGGCATATCTTGTAAATTTTTTAGTCATAATCTTAGTTTTTCGATGGAATTCCTCTGAAAAGTAAAATTTTAAAGTTTATTTCCAGTTAGTTATATGTAAATTTAATCGAATTTTGAAATTCCACTGTTCTCACAAACCAAAAGAATTATTTAGAAATGCGAACATTCTTCAATTTTAAAATATTTTCCATTTTTAATCAGAGTTTTATTTTATATGTCATTACTCTAGAATATAAAGAGTAAAAAGTTTATTTCCAATTGATTATACGTAACAAAAGTTTGATTAACCTAAATTGAAAATTCAAATCTGCTTAGAAAATTAAAAAGAATTATTCAGAAATACAAATGTTCTTGAATTTTCCTGCATACCTATAAATTTTTTGCTATAATCGTAGTTTTGATAGCGTTGCTACCGACCGAAATTAAATTCTAAAAAGTTTATTTCTATTTAATTATACATAATCGAATTGTGAATAATCGAAATTTGAAATTGAAATATGTTTAGAAACTAAAAGAATTATAAAGAAATACAAATATTCATAAATTTTCCGGCATACATTTTTTCGGTCATCATCTTAGTTTTGATGGCATTGCTCTCGAAAATAAATCCGAAAAAAGTTTATATCTATTTAATTATACGTAATCGAAATTTGAAATTCAAATCTAAATGGAAACTAAAAGAAAAAAAAAATCTTACGAAAATTAGATTTGAGACCGACCTACAAATAGAAACAATAACTTTGTAACTGGCAAAGATAAAACACTCCGATTTAAAAATAAATAAAAAAAAATCCGGAGTTAAAGCGTTTTAAAAGGAAAGAAACATTAAAGATATAAAAGACTGAATAGCGAAAGATGAAGAAGAAAAAGAAGAAGGGGAAAAAAGTAGAAATAAAAAAAAATTCTGTAATAAAGTGTACAACAGTGGAACCGTACTTACCGTTCACGGAGTAATTGACCACTTAGGAAGAAAATAGTTCAAGAATGGAAACTGAGGAACTTAAAGGATTAGGCCTTCTAATTAAAAAGAAAGAATTAGATGTGAATTGAGCTCTTTTTAAACACATCTTTTAGATGTTTAGAAGTTCTTTTTTATGTAAACGAAATAATGAGTAACAACAGCAAGGTAAAAGAGTTTCCGTTTTTTTTCCTGATGCATTCAATGAGATTTCGTAATCAGTTTAAGTGCTTCAGACTTAATGTTGAAAGAGATTCAGGAAGTTTGTATTTAAGTGAGCCGGGCTAATTGTACCCGGCTCCCTAAAACCGATAGAATAAATTTTTCTCAAGTGATTCCTGGTTAAATGGTTGCAATGTTATGAAAATTAAGTAAAGAAATGTTGGTCGCTTTTAAAATTATCCTAAATAAGTAAGATGGAATTTTTATTTAATGATTAAAGAAACATTTTGAAGTCGATCATTATGATTTGAGCCCGAAATTATAGTTTCTATCATTTGATTTTATTGCATGAGTAAGTTCTACAAATTAGGGACTGTTATTGCAAAAAAAGTAAGTAATAAGTTCTTTAAAATGAATATGATAATACGCTTCGTTGTTGTGGTTTCATCTTCAAACTCTACAGACTATGTCTTTTTCCATTATTTTTTTAGCAACTGAAAATAATTTAGTTTAATCTATGAACTTCTTTCAGAATTCTAAACTATTTGTTCTTACACATGAAGGATAAATTGTGTATATATATATATATATATATATATATATAATTATTTTTATGTGTTTCAAAGTCTATAATTTTAGCTCCTCTCTCTCTCTTTCAAGATAAATGTATTTTAATTTATTTTTTTAATTAATAACTAAAAATCATTTTGATTCTTTTGAGCCTTACTTTAAAAAGTATTTATTAAATACTATTTTTAAAGTAATATATGAGTAATAACTGCATAATTTTCAAAATTCAGGCCTTAAAAACGCTTTTATTCATTAATTCATGATAAATGTCTATGTTTTACTTGTTACTTCTCCAAATTTGGTATTTAGTTTTAAATAATTAATTGATGTATATAAATACGAGTTTCTTTGTTTAAATGGATATCCAAATATGCAGATATTAAGCCGTTGATTGAAGTAACTAGCAATATGGGGAAAATAGATTCAATATGCTGAGCTCAACAATGACATCCTCCCCATAGGTCAAGAAACGGCTCTGGATAGTGACTACATAGAGATGTCTTCAGGATAATAAATAAAAATTATGTTACTCTTTCTGAATTATTGTTTGTGATAATTAAATCTTTACCATACCTTGGAATAATAATTAAAACTTTACCATATTACTGATTACTTCTATCTATGGCTTCCAGAAACCATACAAATCAACACGAAAAACTTTATGTTACAACATTAAATGCAAAAAGGTTAATTGATAAGCAGAATAAAATTTTATTTTGATATCTCGGTTATTTCTGAATAAAATAAAAAATGAAGATACATCTTCGAATAATTTTGGAACATTGGTGATTGTCTCTAATCAATTTTCTTTAATGCAAGGCTTACCTGTTTACCAGGAATTTTGTGATTAAAATACAAATTGCGCATAGCATATTCTCGAAATATTCAACGTATTTTTGTATAATTTATCTGTAATAATACTTAGTTCCGTTTCTTGCAACAAACAACTAATATATTTTTCGATTTAATCTTTAGACATATTTAGAATACTTAGATATCTTATATATATGGGCTCCATCAATATTTGCGTTACCAAATGTCACAGTGCGCCATCTGTCCATGACATTTTGGAAAGATGATCGCTTTTTTTGTTCCTTTCTTCAAAGAAATTTGTCTCGGAATGCAACTATTGTTATCCGATCAATCAGAAATAATTATTTTTGTCCACGAATCTCTTGTTAGGCTTCATTAAGAAAAATCTAATTCTCTGAAAACTTTCACAACTGTTTTTTTTTTACATTTTTTGATTGTATCGATGCAAAATTGATTTTAGATTTCTTGGAAAAATACAGTTACATTATGATATGTCTGCTTAGATATTTATAGGGCTGTATATCTTGAAGAAATATTTAGGTAAACTATATTAACTGAAATAATCCATCGTTGAAAGAAAAGTTATAAAAATTCACTTAAAGGTCTGATTATGAAACATATTTGTATGGAAAAGATATTAAATATTAACTGTGGAAATAAATTTGCTTTCGATTCTCAGAAAAATAAGTACTTGCAAAAGAGTACTTAATTACTTTAACATATATATATATATATATATATATATATATATATATATATATATATATGATTTTCATAACTATATGATGAAATATTTTTCATAATATAGTTAGTTGATTTGATCATGAATTTTTTTTTATCATTGCATTATTTAATTTTCTTGAGATACATCTATAAAGCATGAATTCAACTTCATCTTTAACTAACGCTGTGGGATCTTTTAGGTGATGTTTGAATTGAAAATTTCCCTCAATAGCGTATCGAATGTTTTTAAATATGCAGTATATAGATAAAAGTAAAAAAGTATTTTTTATGCCCATGTTTTCCTTATTTTTAATTCTATCATTTTTATACCAGCCGTATAAGGCACTCCCGTAAATTTCGATTTTATTTCTTATATTGGAAGTGTACGTTATACGCCAGAATATACGGCAGGAATATACGGCAGAATATATGTTTCCTGAATAATATGATTTCGAATTCTTAAAGGATACGCTATTTTATATAAGGGAATATTATAAAGGTTTTATTATTAGATAGAAATAACCAAGATGGCTATGTGAAATTTGTACTGCATCTTGATTATTCCTTACGTACGTAATGTTGTAAATTACAACTATTCTTGTTAATTAATTTGGTTTCAGAAAGCCGTAGACTGAAATAACCCTTGCAGTATCATATATGTTTTATTATTACAAAAATAATAAGATAGAAACACTTAACTTTCATTTTTTATTCTCAAGACTTGTATACATTGTCACTCTTCAGAGTTATCCATTTCTCTTAGCGTTTCTTAATGTTTTGAGGATCGTCATTATAGAAATCAGCAGAATGAACTCTTATGTTCTCCATATCGTAGGTTACTTCCTCTACGGCTTCCTGAAACCAAACAAATCGATATGAATAGCTGCCATTTATAACATTATGTACACAAGGATTATGTCAATTAGTATGCAGAAATAATTTTACTCTGGTATGTAGGTTATTTCTTATTAACAATTAAGACTTTACGATACCTCGAGGTACAATTCGTCAGTTATACCGTAATGTATAATGGATGTGTTTATTTTATTTGATAAAAGATTGCATATTTATTGATTGCATCTAAATTAAAAGGACATAGTTGGATAATTTGTGTGCTACAATAAGACCGAATTTAGATGAATATTTTAAAATATGTCGATTTGATTCTGCTATCAGTGAGTGAGTGAGTGAATGTGTGAATTTTACTGGCTCAAGTGCCTTTAATGCACCAAACGAGATTCTACTGTGGTCTGAACGTGAAAAAATTAGATAAAAAAAGACAAATTGGTTGACAAGAAGGAGGGTCGAAAATAGAGGAGGATCGTTAGGGTAGCTCGGGAGTGCGTCACCCGTGTTTACCAAAGACAGTAAACCTCATGGGAAAAAAAGATATCTAGGGTGCCTCGGGATGCCCTGTACCTACCTGAAGAAGGTAAGTCTATGAGGTCCCCTGATATAATCCCCAGGGGCAAGGTGCCCTCTATCTTCCCAGACCCTGGGTACCCATTTTAGCCGTCTTCGTACGATATGCATGAGCTACAGAGGGACTATTCTGTCTTACCCGGTCACCACACGGGTCCATTCTGCTATCAAACTTTAGATGAAAATTCCTTAAATGAGAAGTAATTTTTAAAATGAATAGCCCCTCAGGAGTTTATTTATTTATGTAAGTACGGGAATCACAACATCGAGGAACTGTAATAGCCTTTTCCCTTTCCATGGGATGTATTATTTTAGTATGCACGAGTGATGCACCCTGTGATACATTAGCGATCCTTTCCTATTATTGTCCATTCTTCTTGTTAACAAATTTTGACTTTTGCCCATTTTTTTTTAAACGGCTGGATAACCGATGCTCTTTTTTTTGGTACAGCATAGCCGGATTTTGCTCTTGCGCAATAAACCTCAACTGATATCGAATCACTCATTCACTTGAAAAGTATACTCGATGACCATTGGATAATCCAGATTAACTTGAACGAAATACATAAGTAGAATTTGAAAATAGTTTAATACCGAAAAAAATATCACATGCAGTTAGTTTGATGACGTAAAACGTATACTGAATAATAACAAAAAGGAATTTACTTTATATATGTACTCACTAAGAAAATTAAACATTGAATAAACATTTTTCTCAATTCAACTCCATAGTAATTTATAATAAATAGCTAATCGTAGTTAGTCAGAAATCAGACATCTTTTCAGAATTTTCACTAAACTATATATGTAAAGGAATTATAAACTAATTATACTGAGACATTTTGAAAGTTCATTTATAAAGGTTTGTTAACAATATTTTGCTATAATTAATAATGCACTTATATCTTTTAGAACAAAGATTTCCAACTTTCTGAAGACTCGGGGTAGCGATTTCCTACCTTTATAACCACTAAGCTTCCCCGAAAAGAATTTTTTCCGAACCTCCAATCTTTTATTTCTTAATCAATATAATTAGTATAACAATAGGCTATAACAATTTAAATAATAAAAACTTTTTCATAGAAAAAAATTAAAGCTACAATTAACTGAATAATAACAAGGTTTAGCTAAAACGTATACATATATTTATATATATTTTTTATATTACGAGGGTAGTCTGAAAGTCTTTTGGTCTAGCAAAGACACAAGATTTTTTTTCTTTAAATTTATTTTTAATTTTATACATATTCTCCTTGTAAGTCTACACAATCTTCCCATAGATGCTCCCATCTCTTTAACTCGTCCAAATAATACTCGACGTCTTTTATTCAAAATAATAAATTACGAAGGGATGGACACCTCATTTGACGAAAATCTCTGTTCTCCGATAGATAAGAGAACAAAAAAAAAAAAAAAACTTTTGGGGCTTGATCTGGTGAGTGAGGAGAGTGGTCAGTCAATTCAAACCGTAATTCATGGATTTCGCTTTAACAGTTGCTGAGATGGGAGACGTTGCATTGTCTTGGAGAAAAAGATTTTTTTTTTTTTTTTTTTTTTTTTGCAAATGTGTGTTCGACCCTTTCTCCCCAATTTCTGCTTTTAGCTTGTTAAGTAATGATGCGTAGTATGCTCTTGTAATGCTTTTTCCTGTTTGAAGATAATAGATTGAGATAACTCCATGACTATCCCAAAAAAACAGTCGCCTTCAGTTTCCCAGCCGAAAAAACAATTTTTACTTTTTTTGAAAGTGATTCCCCTTTTGAACTCCACTGTTTTGACTGTATTTTTGCTTCAGACATATAATGATGTATCCAAGTTCCATCTACAATAATTAATCGGCACCCAAAGTTTAATTTATTGCGCCTAAACTGCGAAAACAAAGCATTGGAAATGTTCATTCGAACCCATTTTTGGTCTAACGTGAGCAAACGTGCTGACAGTTTTTTTATGCCTAAGTATGGATTTAATATGCGACAAGCACATTCTTTGGGCGTATTAATAGACTCTACTATCTCTCTCACTTAATTCGACTGTCGTCTAGCACCATTTGGGGACTTTAGCGGTGTTATCGTCAGTGGTTGCAGTTTTTGGACGTCCCGAACGTTCATAGTTTTCCAAGTTGATTTCCCACGATAGTTTCCCATGTTTAAATTCAGCTTCCCCAATCTTATTCCAAATCTACACCATCATTTATGTAAATGATGGCATAGAGTCCCCATACACAGGGTTCTACTCATCTTTGATTTGCGTAGGTGTATTGCCTTTCAAAAACAAATATTTAATGACAGATCGAAACTCGATTTTTTTCATTTTTACAAAAACAATCAAAACATCGACTCCCTGAAACGATTATCAGACAACTGCTCTTCCCAAAGAGCTGAAATTTTGGTGCCAAGAGTTGCGGAGTCACATTCCCTAGATTTTATTGACGAGTGCTGCCATATTCATGTTGAGGTTGGAAACTTTTCAGGCCAGCCCCGTACGTTCTATTTAACCATTTAAACAGCATTTAGAACATCAAAATTTAATTTGTGGATTGTTATTGCTTATTTGCCCAAAAATCGTCAAATCATAGAGGCAATGTGGAAAGCACCACTCACATCTTTTTTTTTCGGTCACGGCATCTTGTAATCAGTTTCTATTACTGGTTAATAAGCGACTGGTGTTACTTCTGTCGATTTATATGGCCGTAGTAGCCTAGTGGACATGGTCATGGACTCACGGCTGGTGTTGTTTTCATAGAGTCGTGGGTTTAATCTTGATGCCATTTAAGATCTGCCGTGTAGCTGGACTGATGAAATTTAAATATGTTGAGACAAGAAGCTCTCCTGTTGACGTGGTGGGAAAATATAGAAAGTGGGCTGCAGGCTGAGGTGTCGTCCACATCACTTGAAAGTTGTTAAAACTTACTAGGTTTATAGATATAGTCATTGTGTTGCTTCAAAGTGCGATGTCAAACAATCTCTTTTTCGACAATTAATTTGTTTCGTTTTTTATTTGGTTTTCATTTCAGCTGTTTTAAACATGTATCAGCATCGGTATCGTCATTATTATTTGTTTTTATTTTGTAATCACTTAAAAAGGGATCCATAGCCTCTAGTTTAGTTTAGTTTTATTAACGAGAGGACTTTGGGCCCCGAACAGATTTAACGTGCATCAGCCCCGGCTACACGGAGGGTCTTTGGCGGCCAAGGATCGAACCCGCGACTGAACGAAAACCGCCGGCCGCGAGTCCACGACTTTGACCACTAGGCTACCACGGCCCACTTTATAGCCTCTAATAAGAATTAAAAATTATTTTATATGGATGAAAAAATGCGTTAAAATATGCTTATGGTAATTTTTAGAAAAATGTTATAAACAGTGTAAGAGACAAAGACTAAAAAATACAAGGACCTCTATTCTATTAGATCGTATGAAAATCAAGTTCTTATTAACAAGTTTTGGCACTCTCTTAGGGGTGCGCCTTTCAAATAGAAAACCATTATATTAGAACACAATTTAGAATACCGAAGGGATGGCGAGTTTATTTATTTCTTTAAATATTAACACAATATAAATATAACGCCTAATTAGGAGCATACCCAGAAAAAGCAATTACGCTCTTCATACAACTCTATCAACGAACAGTAGCATACAACATTACAAAACAGGAAGGTATTAAAAACATTTTTAATGCATGTCTTTATAAAATTTAAAAAAATATATATATTGAAAAAGAAAAAAAAAAAAAAAAAAGAAAGAAAGAACAGTAGCAAATAGACCGAGACCATACCTTCAAACTAAAGCTATCTTGTTACATGAAGACATCTGGAAAACTTTGTTAAAATAATAAACTTAGGAACATTGAACATAGCATATCAAGAAGAAAATGAGCTACAATCGCGAAACTTCGCAAAGTCGTCGAATGATATCCAATATAAAAATGATACAAGTTTGGTGCCATTGAGTACGGCCGCATACCTTGAAGTAGCACTGCAGTCTGGAAGAGGTCCTATATAAACCGGTGCTTAGTGGAATATTTATATGTGTTACGATCACATTCCAATTCAAGGAAGATTTTAGTAAGAGATGAAAGCCAGATAAATAAGTGATAAGACATTTTGCACAGTTAAGCAAGTTTGAGAGGGGCTTAATCATTGGCATGAAAACCACTGGCTGGTCGAAGTGCCGTGTAGCTCGCCAGGTCGATCGTTGGGAGTAAGCCGGCAAAACATGTTGGGAGCATTACACACTAGACGGTACCTACGTGCAGAGAACAGGGTCTGGAGCGACCCTGAAAATAAAGAGGCGAGAGATCGAAGGAATGTGCAACAAGCGCTCTCGGATTCCATAGTGACTAGTCTCAAGATAAAATTAGATGTAGGGTACCATTTGTTTCACAGACCATTTCTAGATGCTTGGTGGTACCGAATCTGCAATCCAGTCGTTCTTTTCGTGTACTACCTTTAACACCAAAACTTTGGTGACTCCGTCTCTAACGGTGCCAATCCAATCCAGACTGGCAAAACGTGCTGTTCAGTGATGAATTCATATTAGTTTTGTTGACAGATTTTTTGGAGTGCCTTAATGGGACAGCATTTTGTTGATGATATTCTTCAAACCCCCTTGGGGTGGGACCTTTCCTAAATGGTCTCTCAGGGACAATTTTTCAGCAAGCTAAGGCTTTTCCGCATACAACTCAAGTAACTCTAGACTTTCTTCATCATTTTCAGACTTATCCTTGGACGGCCCTCTTTCCAGACATGTTTCATATAGAGCATTTGTGGGATCAGCTGAAACACCAGATGCCTCCTTGTCAATTTGTACATGACTTAAAGGTAGCTGTTCACGATTTGCTGGCTCATCTGCCTTAGGACAACATCTGACATCTAATCAATTCAATGACCGCCCGTGATGAGGCACGCATTGCAGCAAGCACAGTCTGATGTGCTATTGAAGTTGCTCTGTAATTTTCTAATTGTATACACTACATTTGATTAATTGTCTTGATTTTGGGATCAAATGAATTTTTCATCTGTATCATTACGTGTATTAAATTTCATTTCAATCCGAAACTCCGCTCTTGAAACGCTGTTTTGAATGTTTCTGAGTGTTTATATAATTATGAAGCAAACAGATACGCTTACAATTTCTTAATTACTGATGCAGTACAAAAAATTTACATGATATTTTACTGAAGAATAATTTTTTATCGTAGTCTCACAGCAGCATATTCAAGTAAAACCACCGGAAGACGCAGTGTTGCCTGTGGGCTCAGGGATGATGACCCTGTAACCCGAATCATAATCTTAAGAATAAAATTGTCACTATTCTTTTTCTTTACGATCGGAATTTATAACTAAACATGTTACTCAAATACGAATAACTATTGAATAATTAGATATTTTTATTGTCCAGAAGCAAAGGAAAAAATTAAACAGTAGAAAAGCGTTATCGAAATTGTACAATTTTTTTTTTTTTTTTGCTTTTTATGTTTGGTAACTCATAGTGATGTATTTAATAAAATTTAAATTTCTACAAATGCAAGCTCTAGAAACATTAAAATTAATTGGAAGCATGTATCTTTTTCACTACTGAATTGAACTGAAATAAAGTAGCGCATGGTATATGTAAGAGATATATTATACTCATAATTTTCTTTAAAAAATTTGTCTTCCAATTCACATGAAATGTTTAATTATTTATTGCGTTCACATATATTTTTCTTGATTTCATTTTATTCATTCAATTTTATAATAGAAGTATACTAAAGGAAACAATAAAAAAAAACATATAATTTTTTTCAACTTGTTTTAGCCACTGCACATTCCAATAACTTTAAAACTCCACAAAAATGGTTCTATATCAAATTTTAAATCATTTGGGACCGACCTAAAGCAATAATCTTGATGCAGCCGAAACAATTCCGCCATAATATGGCCAATGATAAAGGAGAATATAAAAGCACCGATACCGATGGCCACATCTCTGAAAATAAAAGGAAGATTGATAATGAATCATCCAGTTAAGGTCTACGACAGGATATTTGATCTGAATTCTAAAGCCGAGTTAAAGTCACTCCTCTTTAATTTAACAAAAACAAAGAGTTGTTGCTCCAGAATTCGCTTCCTGTAAAAACAAAATGGAGGAGACCAATTCATAAATTGCGTTTTCTGTTTATCTCAAACAATTTCAAAGATTGTCCTCGACGACTATCCATCATAAAAATATATCTGTATGATTTTTTTTCCTGCTCTTAAATTTTATTATTGGAAACAACAGTTTGTCTTGTCTGTTATAACAGAAGTCTCATAAAAATGCGTTATTTTCAAAGCATAAATGAATCTTTCAGTTCAATAGACAAAACGTGAATAAAAGATAGAATAATTTTGTTTTTCTGTTAAGGTAAAATTCTGATATATATATGAAATTTTTTTATACTTCGAAAATTTTATCCTAACGGAATTGCCGTTATTTGAAAAATAGATGTTCAAATGATACCATTTTATTTTACGTCGTAAAATCTTAGAATTCAAGAGTCAAATTTTGAATGTTAACGGAGGAAATATTAAAGAGGTAGTAAAAAGGGATATGGAATAAGTTATTTTTTTTATTTCTATTCTTTTTCAACCCTTTAAAAAAGATAAAAAGATATTATCTCCTTAAAGTATATTGTGTAGCTAAACTATAAACGAAGCAAATTTATCCATTTTCCCGATGTGCCTCTCTAAGAATACTTATAAGGAAAATAAATTAATTTCAAGAAATTTGGAATTAATTAAACGTATGTAGAGGTATCGCAAGAGTTTAATTATAATACCGAGAAATGATACAGGTATGTAAATAAAATTTATTCTGTATGTTAAGGGATTCTTAAACATATTATATTGTAAATTACAACTACTAATGATGATTTATTTCATTTCAGGAAGCTGTAGATTGATTGAAACCATAACGTCATAAAGAATTAATTATACCTAGAAACAAATGAGATAGAAACTAAATATTTATGTATTATTCTACGGACTTCTCTACATAGTTACCTCCCTTATTTTGGTGATTAACATTAATTGAAACACTAGATTTTCTAACTCAAACTGCTACAACAGTTTCCATAGTCATAGAAGTAGGGTAATACGTATGAACACGTAAGAATTAGACAACTCAGACAAATGACAACTTATAACAGCAGCTGAAGCACAACCTACTTGAATGTGCTCTACATGTGATCATGCGGTCAAACCAGTTTAGACTAGTCAAGACTAACTATCTTTTTAACAATGTGCAATTGAAACCGGTTCAGGCAGAAAATTCCTGTTCAAAGATGAATTTTATAAAAAATGAAGTTTGTTCCAGTTAATTTGTTCTGTGCAGTGTCTGGATTCACTACTAAAGCTTTTTTCTCAAAGAAGGTCCCATGCAGATGTTTTGTTTTCCTCAGAAGCTTCATCACTCACTAAACAACCAGCCATAATATTAGGTGCTTCACTGCTCATATATGAATTTCTTCAGCCAATTCATTTCACTTAATTTATTTAAATCTAATATGTATGAGTCACATTTTATTTATTCACAGGAGTTTTCAATTCAAACAAATTCATTTGAAGTTCTCAAAGTGTTAGCTGAATTAAAATTGCAATATAGAGTTCCTGTCATACTTCGTACATGTTACACTAAAAATTTTTAAGGGGTATCACATGATTGCAAAAGTATATCTAGATGATAAAAGTACAATATAATTTTAATTCTTTGCAATTATACATATTTTCGTTGTTAAAAAAATTGGTACATCTTCAAAGCAGCCCAAGGTCAAACAGCTCTGGAGACATAGCTTACCTTGATTATGTTCTTAATATAAATATTAAAAAATGCAATTTTAAAAATTGGAAATATTTATTGCAAAACTCATTTTAAAATATAATACGGATGTAAAAATAGAAATTCTAAGCATTATTTCTGTAGTTCCTTAAAGGTCCTTAAAGATTCTGTTCCTTCCTCTTATTTTTTTGCAAAAATTACATTGCAAGGTAGTGTGAAATGCCACAAAGAAAATCCATATGTTGCATAATTTTACACTAAGGATCCCAAGAGTTAGTTCAGTTTCATCTATTTAGCTGTACTAGCATCTAAGTTGAGGATATCTGGAGTCAGGCTGGTTAAGCGGATTTCTGTATGCTCCTCTTTTTGGAAATGGTCAATGAGTTCGTAGATGGATGGAGGATGACAATCTATAGTTTGCTGGAATCCTTCTATCCTTCCAACGGCAAATAATTGCCATCGGGAGATCATTGGATTTTAAAGAGGCTAAACTATTATTCCGGGGCTATTTTGTATTGAATATGTTAATCTTTTACCAATTTATCCTATGGAATTCTGTGGTGATATTTAATTATTACGATATACTTAAAATTATTTAATTCAATTTTTATAACTAAGATAATATTTTGAAACCTTTAGTATGATATCAAATTTTGCCACATTTCATAGAGTTCATAAAAGTGAAAAATAAACTTTTTCTAATTATGATATGCAGATTCAAGTTACATATATTTAAGAAAGCTTAAATGTCCTTAAATAGCAATTATTCATTTCCACTCTTCTGCAAATTTTGTAATTTTTGAGAATTCTCCTTTTAAATTTCATTGGAATTAAGTGTCTGTTTATTGCAACAACTTTAGATTGTCTAGAAAATTTGCATCAAATTTTTGTTTCAATATTCTTATATAATATAAATATTCCTTAGAAATTCATCGAAATAAAAAAAAATTCACAAAGTCTATTATGTGCTTGAACAAAATGGTTAATATTTTCTTTTGTTGTTTTCATAAAAAGACAAGAAAAAATAATGATTTAACTAAAACAAAAGTACTTTATCACTTTGGAAAAATTAGCTCAAAATGTAACAAGAAAAAAAGTAGTAATGACGATCAATATTTTGCCACCGATCTTAAAAAAATTGTTTTAAGTAAATAAAAAATAATTTAGATTAATATTTATATAAAGTAAAAAGCATCACATAATATGAATCAGCTTAAAGCAATCAAGGGACTTAACACTTTATTTTACATCTAGAATTATAAATAACTTTAAAAAGCACAAAATAAGTTTTTTTTTCTTATTTGTACATACTCATATTTAAAATGTTTATGTAGTAATCATCCAGTTACAAATGAGTTTTCATTAGTAAGAATATGATTTATCTAAGTGCTGTTTAAACCAGTTTTTTTTGGGGGGTGGAGGACAGGGAAATATGTGTTTCTTACATTTTATAAGTATTTATGTTTACAAAGATCTTGTTTAAAAATGTGATAAATAGAGATGGCTAAAAGACATTATCTCCAAAAGTATGAAAAGGAAGTTTTTAATTCAAAATGTTAAAAATTACCATAATAATTTTAAAAAAATAATTAAAAAGAAAATTACATTCGTAATTATTGATATTACTGATTCCTATTAATGTCTTGAACTAAAATTTAGGGTTATTTTGAATATTTGAAAACATACTGCAAAACGAGTTGAAAACATCTGAGTACTTTCATAGAGAAGAGAAGAGAAGATTTTTTTTGTTAATTTTAAATTTAATGCTGCATAAATATATTTCCTATACATAATTTATAAAAATTCTAATTCTGGCTTTCTGAATCAAATAATAATAATGTAATAATTTAGAAGAGAGGATTCAGAGTTATCAATTTTCAAAAATTGATCGGTTTGCTAAAATTCATATTTGGCAGTTATTATGCGTTATAATTTTATGTATAATATAGCTAAACTGCCTGTAATATATTTTCCACTAAATATAGAATAAAATTCAATACAGCTAAGGAAACCTAAAATTTCTAGTTTTTTTAAGCGAAAAGCATTGTGTTGAGAATAGATCAATATGTAAATAATTAATTATCAATTTTGTACTTTTTGGAAACGCTAGTTATATTTCTCTTAAGATATATTTAATTGAAGTATTTATTGTTTACTTTCAGTTTTAATATCTTAACACAGAATATTATCGATTGTTGTAAGTATTTGTTTTCTAATTTTGCCCTTCATCGTTTAATTTAATATGAACATCTAAAAATTAATTTTATTTCTCACTGCAGAATCGTTTCCTTTGATTTATTTTGTTGTGTTGAAAGTTGGCATCGAATTTGAACATTAGAATGTTTGTATTTAAGAAAATTACAATATTTTGTGAACTTAGACACCCAAATTTAATACTTTACTTGATATTTTCGTAAATAATCTCCTTCGTAATTATAAGCATTTTATTTAGTTTGCGAAATTCATTTACTAACATCTATTTACAAGTTTTCTCTAAGGAGATCTCATGAATTCAGAGATTTTTTTGAAGGTTTAACACACACACACACACACACACACACACACACACACACACACACACACACACACACACACACACACACACACACACACACACACACACACACACACACACACACACACACACACATATATATATATATATATGTATATATATATAATTATGCTTTTAATTAATCGGTTATCATTAATTGAGCTATGCTATCTATTTTTCATTTGGCTTGCATTTGTCCTACAATATATTGTGTTATGAATAAATATTAATAATGCAAAGCCAAAATACCAATAAATTTCACCCTTTGATTCTTAAATCTTATTTTTGTTGGAATTAATTACCACCCACTGGGTACTTTTCAAATGTCACTTTATGTTTTTTTAAAATTTTCTTTTCATGTTTCACTACAGGATACTTATAAGACTTAGTTTATAATTATTACTATTTGTATAAGGAACTACAATTTAAATGAATTTTATATTATTAGACGGATGGTGAAATTAAGAATTTGTACGTATTACTTTCTATGATTTCCAGAGAAGGTAAAATATTAAAAATTGCCAAATTTGTTTTAATAGTTTACTTTTATACAGAATTGGAAGGGGGTATAATTGCTCTGTGTTCATAAGTCATTGAGGTTTGTTACCATAAATAAACCTAATGAAAAATCTTCATGAATGGTTATGATCAGGAAATGTATGAATGGTTATGATCAGGAAATGTATGAATGGTTATGATCAGGAAAAAATAGCTTCCTATTGTTATCCATTCCTCTTAATTTCGCGCTTACATTTATTATTTCAAAATTGACGGAGTCGGTGGTAAGTGTTTCGATAATTTTAGATTCATAAACTTTATTGTTAAAAAGTTAATGAAGTTTATGATAAATATACTTCCAACAGCCTCAAAAGCGCTTAATTACGAGGGTCTCTCGTACAGTTACTCTTGTAGTTAACCCTTCTTATATTTTTAAGGTCTTAAATATCATTAAGAAATAACCCAGATATATGTATAAAATTTATCCTATGCATTTATTCTTATTTACATAATGTTGTAAATGGCAGCTATTCATTTTGATTTGTTTGGCTTCAGGATGCATGAGATTGAAGTAATCTGCATTATCGAAAAGTTTTAATTATTATCCCAGGATATCGTATTCATTGATTTCTAAGAAATAATCTTTATATTTTGATGAAAGTTTCCTGAATATCAATTTATCTTTATATACATAATGTTATAAATGACAGCTATTCATGCCTATTTGTTTAGATTCAAGAAGCCGTAGAATGAAATAACCCGCGGTATGGAGAAGATAGAGATAAAAAAAAACTATTCAATTATTCAATGATGACCTATGAAAAGAATAAATTATAGGAAGAAAGTATAGATCTGGATGATAACTATATAGAGAGGTGTTAAGAATAGTAAATAAAAATTAAGTTTCCGTTTGGATCAACTGGATAATTTCCGTTGGATAATTAAAACTTTTCGATACTTCTGGACAATAATCAAGATTTAGCGGCACTGAAGATTATTTCAATTTTCAAACGAAAAAAAATCTTTAAAAAAAAAAAACTGGAATTTGCAAAATTAGGAATCTAAGAATCAATTAATATGCAAAATAAATGTTATCCATATATATTGGTTAATTCTTAATAATAATTAATACTACGATTCCCTCTCATATATTCTAACAATTTGGTACTGCATTTACTTATTTCTTCTTTTGTGTGAAAAGTGTACAGGACCAATAAAATAAATAAAATACAAAAAAAAAAACTTCGTAAAAAAATTCTAATTTATTTCAAAGCATTTATTGCATAAAATGAGCAGATAAGTACAGAATGAATGACTAGTATTATTGCTTGTTTGTAGGATATAAATGCATATAAATGATTTCACTCCGCCAAGCGCTGTAGAATACAGTGGATCTCATTTTATAAAGCAGCTGGTTACGAACTTGAAAACCGTTTTACAGAGGATATTTCAAAATCCATCCACGTTTGTTCAACAAAATAATATTTTTCACAAAATTTTTTTAAAAGTAACACACTAATATTTCATGAAACAGTAAGCATTTGAAAATATCATTTTAGTGAAATCGTTCCCACATTTATTTGTAACGCCAACATATGCAGTTTTGAGGACTGTTTCTTTATAAAATTTTTTGAATATTCTCAGTTATTTTATAGGAGAATTTTACCGGACAAATTTGAATAAAAACGATTGTTTTATCTTGACAGAAACTTTTTATAGTAATCTGAAAACGGCTATGGAAGAAAGGACCTCATGAACAAAAAATATTCAACTTTATTTAAAGTTTGACATAGGTCTTATAATCAAGCCATTTTCAATAAATAACCGTTTCATGATTGCAATAATGATACATAGAAGTTAGATCATATATTACTAAGAACCAATTTTGACAAAAAAAATTTAAAATTATTTATTCTAAATATGGTGATTTATTTAAAGAACTGTGTGAAGTATATTTTCCTCATAAATTAATATATTTTATTTGTCTTAATTAATTTTTCTGAAGATTTTAGAAAATAATTTCCTTATTAATGCAATCAAAATGCAAGAAATATAGCTCAAAATATGAAGCAGCTAGGTAAACCTACAATTATAATGGAAACACTAATATTTCCATTTGTATTATTATGAGTAAAGGAGTATCTTTTCAAAATAGATAAATTTTAAGTGAATGCAATCCCGGGACAAAATGTTTTTGATATTTTGTCATAGAGAAAACGTTTTTATCTAAAGATATTTGAGAGCAAAAATAATATTTCGAATAACATTTTTCAATAGTGTATAAATCATTTGATTAAATTCACCCAGTTTTTAAGAATGACTTGTTAGTACTTCGGTTCTAAAACCATTTTATATTTAAAGATAATGATTAATTTTGTTATTTTCTTCTATTGTTTTATAAGTATTATTTCTTTGTATAGATATTTACAGTACCGTATATTTCCCTATATAAGCCAAACTTTTGGAGTTTTTTTCTAAATTAAATTGCAGGAGTCGGTTTATATACGGATCCGTGTGGCTGCTGTAGCCTAATGATCATGTTAATGAGATCATGGTTGGCATTATTTCGCCAAGTCATGGTGTCGAGTCCTATTGCCTCTAAGGACTTGCCGTGTAGCGAAAATTACGCACGCCAAATAAGTCGAAGCTCATCCTTCTCCCTATGGCAAGATGTAAAAGTTTGTAGAGAAAGGTACCAGGTCTGGTGTCCTCTTCGTCACTTGACCGATGTTCAAAATTACGAGGTCTGTCCCCAATAGCTTTCGTGTTGATACTAAGTATGGCGTCAATAAGTTATTAAACATTGTACAGATCCGCTAGTTTGCGAAAAGTGTAGGTACTTTTCAGTAAGCCGCGCGTGAAGGATGAATCGCCAAAAGTAGTACGTTTTAATCAGATTAGTTTAAATAAAATATGTTATATTTCTCAAAAACTTGAGAAAATTAATTCAAAATGAAATAATCATTCTTTTTATGAAAATGAGTTGTTTTATTCTCTTAAATGTTTGTTGGATTATTGAGACGTAGCCGAAACGTAAAATTTGATGTTGGCGAAATTGGCACCCGGCTAATTAAAGATACCTAAGTGTGCACTAGATATTATAATAGAATATCATTGATAATATGCGTATGAAAAATAATGAAAACGAAATATTGATTTAATTTTCTAACGTTTATTTTGAGTGTTATCAAATTAAACATTCCCATTTCGGCTTATATAAGGGATCCGAGTTTTGGACATATTTTGGGGGGGGGGGAAAGAAAGAAACACATTCTTTGTGGATCGGCTTATATTCAGAAATGCACAGTATATAAAAGGATAATTAGAGCATCCTTTTCACGTTTTAAACTAGAAGTTACAATAAAGAAAAATTAACTAATATGGTTTTTGTTTCCAGTTTTTTTGTTCAATATTAACATTTTGTTTTATTTAGACGAAATTATTTAAATTCTATAAAATATTTTACTACTCGCACTGTTGACAGTGACTGATAGTCAACGTTTGTGCAAGGCCTTCAGCCACTTAACAAGAAAAGGCAATTATTTATTGCTTTGTCGATTTCTAATAATTCTCAATTTCCTAAGCAACACTAAAAAAGTAATGTGAGATATATTCATATATATATAGTTTGAGAAAATTCAAGTATTCTCAATCGTTAAAATAGTTACAAAAATCTATCACTTCTTTAAAGTCTACAGGTGATTCCACCTTAGCATAAATTATTCAATCACTTCCTTTCTTTCATCGTATGGCGGCAGAAGACTCGGATGAAACTTTTAATTCAGTTTCACCCATAGAATTCTTATTATTGCTTTATGATACACTTATTGCTCTAAGTCTATTATTGCTTTTTTTTACAAAGTTCTCATTTAGTTTTGCTATTTCTAGCAATGAAGGCATCTATGACTAGACTTATCTTACACTTGAATGCATTTGTGTCTTGCAGAACATACACAAGACACTCTTTTTCCGTACATCAAGTAAACACTCTTTTTCTTTATAACATTCAGTTCTTGGCCATATTAAATTCATACTTTGAACAATAAATGTAAACAGCACATCTGTATTATTCACAACTTTTTTATGAATAGTTCATTATTGCTTTTCGATCATTGTCTGGTAAATCACTATAAATAATGAAAAAAATCACATGCTATAAGTTTGTTGTTCTACACATATTATTGCTATATTGTAAGAATAGAGTATATAGTAAACAAAATATGTCGTGATTTATCGTAAATGGTTTACAAATTCAAAAGATTTTTTTTTCTTGAGATTGAAGTAAAGAAATTCACATTGATAAAGTTGTATGACAAAATAAGTACTCCAAACATTTAAGGTTTGCATAAAATTGATTTTGTGTTTAGGAACTCATAATAGAAGAAAAAAGTATTTTCAAGAAATAAATTCTTATTAAAGTCAAAACTACAAGGGAAGTAGATTCAAAATACAATATTAGGAATTATGTTGGGAAAGTATTCTTCGTTTTTGTAGAAATAAAGTTAAGAAAGAGAATACAATGAGTTAAAGACATAATTAGTAATAATTGAGTTTTCCCCCTACATTTTAAAAACTCTAGAAGGACAATTTTACATTTTTAAAACATAAGATATTTTAGAATCTGTATATTAGTTTCAAGTCATAAAATCCATTGTATTTTTAAAAATAAAGCATCTTGATCGATTTTTTTTTGATTTACTTAATAGTAAGCTTTCGTTAATTATGTAAAATTTATTAAACATAAAAATTCTCACGTTTAATTTTTGGGCATACCTGATTAAAATACCATTTATCCTTCAATTTTAAGGGTAATACAAAGTAATTTACTTTAAGTAAATGTGTTGTTTTTATTTTTAAAATTTGAACAAATATACAGATCCAAGAACTCAAACTAAAAATTTATTAATAACATAATTATAAATGTATAGTGCACCTCATATAATAGTTTTATCAAAACAATAAATATTTATTTCCGCATGAAGAAATAAGAGTTGTAAACTATAAAAATCATAACATAGTAATTTTAACAAACATAACAATAAACTAAATAATTCAAAACGAATAAATATAAAATGAGCAACTCATTAATGATTTAACACATACACTTAAAGACTTCAAGTCAAGAAGCCATCATTATTAATCTTTGATGACAAATAATTATAAAACAAAAAAAAATACAATTTCGGAATATAAAATATAAAAATATATAAATTATAGCTTAATATATTTAACTGCGTAAAAGAAAAAGGAATTCACACAACAAAATATATCACCCGATCAAAACGACTAGAAGGATTAAAAATATTTCTTTCTACACACGGTAAAGTATGACTTAAAAAAACTACATCAGGTCACCGTATATGTTCAAACAACCTTTGTGATGATATAATTTTATACATAAGAACTGTAACCTAGCCGGTGATAGTTTATTCAATAAGTAAGGTACTGTGGAAGTGTATTAACTTCTTGTTAAAGCACCTGGCTCAAAAATTATTGCATAAATTGCCCGGCAATTGTATTTCCCTTTCGAAAACTTTGTTAAGTTTCTCGTATTAATAAACTACAAACTACGTACTTTCACTGTTATACCAAAGATATCAGAACAATTTAAGATGACCAGGGACGGAAAATTCTTTTTGAATTATTTCAAAATGTATCATGAAGAAAGATAATTTATTAATGTAAGAGCTGAATTATTCATATATATTTTAGGCATTGAACAAATGTACCGAAATATTTATGTGATGTTCATAAAATAATTTTTTTTACAATTCCTTGAAATTTTTAAGAAGACTAATAATTTTTCAAATTAATCACAATCTGCAAAAAGAATTATCAGTTACAATTTTAATTTAAAAAAACTGATTTTTTTTTAATGCAGTTTAATATATTGAAAACAAAATTTTTGTGTTCGAAATTCAAAAGTTCGAAATGTAACATTCAAATAAATGTTCGAAACTTTAAAAAAACGAGTCCTTTTTCGAAACTAATAGTAATTTGAAAGTAGAATTCTCAATCGGATTTTATATCTTTTAAAAAACTTAATTTTTTGATTTTTATAATTACCTTTTTGAAATAACGTAATGTTTTGTGCAGAAGAGTTGAAATTGTTTTTGAAAAATGTAAATAATAGATCAGAATAAAGCATATCGTCAATTCATTACTGCTCTCTTACAGGTTTATAGATAAGTTCCACAATTCTTATGAAGAACTTTGTTATTTATAATGTCTTTTTCTTAAGCAAACTTGATATTTGAATCATTTGCAGAGAATTTTCTATCTCTGTTGTCCCTAAATTATTCTTATTAAAATGCGCCTTAAAACAATTTTTTACAATGCGCATACACTATATACAGAGTTTACAAGTTTCATTTTACAATGAAGCATCACAAAAGAATATATGGCTATGCCCTACGAAAAGGCTAAATAGTTGAAATAACTTCACAAAGGTAGATACAAATTCATTATTTTTTATTTCGTATTTTATATTAGGAGAGTGTTTCATAGCCATTTACTAAATTATCAGATAAATATTATACTCCAATAAACATTAATAAATAAATAGATTTCAGACTTAATTGTATTTTAACTGCAATTGTAAGCCAATTGAAAGTAATATTTCACTTGTCTGTATATAATTTGATACAAAAAGGTTTTTAAAGATCCAATTTAATTATTAGAATTTATTCATTATTAGTTATAATTTAATTCTAAATTGTAAATACAGTTTAAATTCCTGTTAATTAGAATTTTATACTTTAATAGTTATTAATTAATTCTAAATGTGGTTATAATCCAGTGTTAGTTCTTGTTAATTAGTTAATTCTTATTTTTTAACTAGTTTAATTTTTAATTAGTTATAATTTAATTCTAAATAGTTAATTCAGTTTTAATTTTGTTAATTAGAATTTAATTCCTTATTAGTTGCGATTTAATTCTAAATAGTTAATTCTGTTTTAAACTCTTATTCAGTAAATAGAAAATTGTCAAAGTATTAATCATCATTAAACAAATAACTTGAAATGAGAATATTAGTTAAGTGTTTGGAAAGAAAGTTTTTGTGATATCTTATCAATATTAAAATAAATACACTAAGGATAAATTTATTGATTGTTTTATATATTTTGGCGTCTTTCCTGAAACTTTTAACCACACCAAATACTTCTTAGTATATGACCCTTAATAATTTTTAAAGTACAGTTTACACAAAAAAAAGCTTAAAATAATTTTCATCAATAAAGAATACGTTTTAGATAAGTTTTTAAATTTAATTCCTTTCTACATAATAGTGGTATTAATAAACAGTGATATCATTTCTGTCATGAAAAAGTTAATATTCCTTATGGCATCAATACTATTTTAAGTCCCTGTACGTATTCAAGTTATGTATACTTAAATATAAACGCTAACATGCAGCAAATTTTGCAAGTATAACAAACAAAATATTTTTTTCGTTGTGACTGTACAATAGATGTAAAGGTACACGCAATAGTAACTGTTTATTCACAGAATAGTAACAGTTGCACATCTTCGATCTATAGGCACTGCATCAGTTATGTATCGGCGCTTTCTGTGAACTTTAAAAACGCCAAACTTTTTATTTATATATAATTTTTTTTCTTATTGCTTATGACATATTATCACATTACGAAATCTTCGACATAATTTTCATTGAATATGAATATTCCATCTCTGGGTATTGTTTATATAAACAAGCCTCTATCTCAGTAGTCATCGATTAGTTTATTAAATTGTTTATTAGTATAGTTAAAGTCTTATTTGAAGTTAATTTTAATGAATTTTCATGAGATCCTTAATATAAGTTATTAACAGAATTATTAAAATATTTTAAATGCCTCTAGAGAACTAGCATTCTTTTATTTTTAATAAGGTCTTGCACACATTTTGT
This sequence comes from Nephila pilipes, assembly GCA_019974015.1. Lineage (NCBI taxonomy): Eukaryota > Metazoa > Arthropoda > Arachnida > Araneae > Nephilidae > Nephila > Nephila pilipes. The sequence continues at coordinate 255,014 of BMAW01105812.1, forward strand.
TTCCATCATATCTTTCAATAGCAGAACAATTATCAAATGCTGTGCCTTGAGCGAAATTTAAGGTAAACCTAAAATTCTTTTATAGACTAAAAAGGTATTGACAAAAGAAAATAATTTTATAAATCTGGGTTAGATACTAATGCCAAAGCCTTTAAAGGGAAAACCTCTACCTTGATCATTAACAAACACTTCTACCAATATTTGTATAAATAATAAAAAAGGTTAATGCCAGGCCAAGAGATTCATCAATGGTATAAAATACATATTCGTAATGCATTAAGAAAATATTAAATCGAAATTTGTTCTCGTGTGAAAAGTAATTAGGAGCTCAGTAGAATCCATTGTTACGTAATCTCAAACACATTTAGTTACAGGGCATGAGGCAATGCGTTTAAAATGTACCCAGGATGAAATCACATTCAAAATGGTCCGTGTCTCAGAGTTATCATTACATCAAATGTTTTTCAGTAAATAAGTGAAAAGGAGTTGTGCATTGTCGCCGGAATTCAGGGAGTTTGAGACGTGCCGATCTCCATGAGATCGGACGAATTGTCACTGTGTTCGAAAACGAGTTGACAGGTGTTTGAATCTTCATTTGCCGAGTCTTTGGAACCCTCCTTAAAGCAGGAGGACTCGTAATGCTTATTGAGGTAGGACTTGAGCGCAAACGATTTGTTGCACCTGGTACAAGCATAGTGCTTGAAGGCCGAATGGGTCTGCATGTGAGCCCTTAGGTTCGACCTATCCGCAAAGGCCTTTCCACAGTGTGCACACCCGAAAGGCTTTTCACCAGTGTGCGACCTCATGTGGCCTTGTAGGAGCCATGGCCTGGAGAAGGCCTTTCCACACACCGCACACTTATGGTTGAGGTTATGCGTGAGGAGATGCATTGCCAACGCTGGCATGCTGACGTACACTTTGCCACATGTGTCACACTTCTTGGCCTGTTGTGAGTCTGGACTACGATGAGTCTGCTTATGCCTGGAGAGATTGGACGATGTCGCATAATGCTTGCCACACTCGCCACACGTATAGCGAGGTCTATCCGCCAGGGGTACATTTGTCGGGGCAGCGGTGTTATCATCCTTTTTCGGATTCTTCCTTCTTCTTGACCTGCCATCTGTTATGAAGAATGCTTCGTAGGTATATCCCACCGTGACACTATTGGGTGTTGATGGCACCGATGGGGTACTTTCAGATTCGAGTCCGTTGTATATGAAATGCGGAGTGCTCACTGATCTGACGTCGTCGCTGCTGACGTCGCTGGCACTGGCGTCACTAAGGCTTCCTGAGGGACTTGGTCCAGATCTTTCGAGGGTGATGATTTCGTGTTTGGAGGTCTCGTCCGACGATGGACTGCTCGGCGATTCCGTCGTCTTGATTTCAATGTCAGCGACGAGGTCATCCCCCACCACTTTGTCAAGGTACACATAGTCTCGGGAAGTCTCAGGGGAAGATAAGTCGTACACGTATCCTGAAAGAAAAATCAAATATTCATCAATTAAAAAAATAAATTTTGATCTGAGGGAAATACTTCTGAGTATTTATGTGACAGAAAAACAAAATAATTTTATAAGGAAATCTTTTACATAGCTGAAAATGATATCGAGATATTATTTCGTAGAAATTGAACTGTAGTAAATTCCTTTCATGTGTGAATATGCAAAGACATTTCTGCTTTTAATATATAGGATGTGTTTTAACTTTTAGAATGTAATTAATTTCTATTCATACTACTTTCTCAAAATACTTTTACATTTTTGATTAATAACTGCTTGGTTATATGTATATTCTGTTTAAATTATATCTCCTATTATGTTCGAAGTTCGCCATCTGAATTGAGATATTTTTGATCTAAAACTTCTAGAGAACATAACTTAATGAAATTTTAGTTCCTTAATCTTATTTTCTTTTAAATTATCTAATCTTATCTTTTCAATTTAAATACAATTCATTCCTCTTGGGATTTTACTACTTTTGGTTATAAATGTAATAAGATGAATACATAGAAAATAAACCACACATCATAAAACTGATCTTTGTTTTAAACTAACTTCTTTTCTCTTTCATTTTGTCAATAACATTTATTTTTGCTCAAGTTGAAATATAGACAATAATACTTAAGTTAAAGTGCTCAATCTCTAGGAAAGTGATCAAAACTTAACAGGAATTTGGACATATATTGATTCTAGAAAACATATATTCTACTAAATTTAGTTGACATAATAATTTATCCCATATTTAACTTAAGTTTTGTCAATAAATTAGTTTAATTACGGTTTAGAAATATAAAGTTCACTTCAATTGTCCTCCTTCTACTCTGATGAGAAATACTAGTAATACTCATATTAAATTCCATGAATTAGATATTAGTTTGAATTTATACAGAGGTCATTTGTGAGTATGTAGTGGCGAGTCCGAACAATAAACATACGGAACTCAAACAACTGTCTTATATTTAAGTAAAGGATTTTACACAAGAGGTATGCATTGAAAGGGAATGGTAACAGTAATATTAAACCCAAATGAAGTTATAAAATAATTATATAAAAGGAAATATATGTTAGCTTAATATTATTTGTAATTAGGATTCTTTGATTCTGTAGATTAAATTTTTATAGCGGGACTCTACTTTTAATATTAAATAATAATTTTGAATATTTTCCTATATCTTTGTGAAATCTGAAGGAAAAGATGTGTTCAACGACATATGCGAAACGAGGAATAAGACGTTCCCATGTAGCCGACGTATTTTCCGCTGGGTTCGAGACATGATTCTCTTAAAAAGGTGCCGCATAGCAGGCCTGATGTACAGTAAATGTGGCTGTATGGCGTGGTGTGGAAGTTGAGAGAGGGAGGCACTACTCAGGTGTTGTCCTTGTCACTTGACCGACGATCAAAATTACAAGATCCGTTGCCAACGCTTCTTGTGTTGTTTCTAAGCACGAGGTTATATACAGCCAATCATCAATAAATGTAGGATAAGCAGCGCGTTATTTCACCTTAGTTTTTGTCTTAAATATTAAAACACGGTTGGAGACAAATCGAGTAACTAGCAAATGTGCAATTAAGTTTTTATATAAAGTCTTATTATTCTTTACAAATTTTTTTGAAAATTTTATGTTCTTGTGATAAGTATACTCTTATATAATGAGCAACGATTCCAAATACTTGTACACAATATATTTCTCGAATATTTGGTGCAATATAATTTTTTATAATCAACTAACCAACCAAATACTTGTCAAACCTCTGAAATTTATTTATAGAATGTAAATTACTGCCTTTTTTGTTTGGAGTAATGTTAAGTTACTCCAAAAGTAATTTTTTTAATTTATGAAGCAATACTTTTTTTCTGTAGAGTTATAAATTTTTGCTGGATGAAGGCATGCAGTCATTTTAAATTTTGATTTTTTAATCGAGTGTTTTACTGAAATCATCAAAAAAAAAAAAAAAAAATGAAAATAGTTCACGTATTTTTCTTATATTTTAAAGCACTTGATTTTGTACTTTGTTTATTATTATGCATTACTGCGATAAACTCGTAGTGTTGACAAAAATAATACTTTTGAATGAAAATATGCTACTATTTTCAATAAAATATATTTTCTTAAAAAAATTTTACATTGCCAGGAAATATAAATCGTGAAAATTTGAAGTATGAGCTTACAGTGATAGAGTTTCCGTGTTACTTTTATAAATAATAATAGAATGTAATTACATATCTTTTTGCTAAAGTATTGTTTTAAAATGATTAATATACTAGATACATAAAATAAATTAGGTATGAAACGTAATTTTGTAAAATTATTTTGTGAGATTCAATGCTTTTTATACAAAATAAAACAATGGCCAAAGTTTAATATCTCAATTAAACGTGTTTCTGTAGTTGTACCATTCATATACAATTTGTATAGTGTCCAAGCACAAGTAAAAAAAAAAAAAAAAAAAAAATTGGTGTTCTTCTTCTTCAAAAAAAAAAAAAATCTTCAAAAAGGTGTTCGTTGGAAATGTTTCAAGCAAAGGATTAATTTTATCATGTATAAGTTTGGGTATACATTACCTCCTAATGTATTAATAAGCAAAAATACTGAATATTATCATTTTTATGTTTAATTTTATTAATGTTGCACTAGAAGCAACATGAGGACTATTGGCGATGGATCTCGTAATTTTGAACCTCAGTCAGTTCATGAGGATGACACTTGAGCTGGAACCCTCCTACTCCTAACTTGCACACCACGCCAACGGGAGGACTTTGGGCCTCGACAGATTTAACATGCCTCAGCCCTAGCTACACGGCGGGTCTTCAGTGGCATCAAGGCTCGAACCCCTTATCGACGAAAACCGCCGACTGGTAGTCCACGACCATGACCACTAGGGTACTGGTGCTGAATATTATCATTCAAGTTACTACGTTTTAATGAATAAAAAAAAATTGACAATCTAACTAATATGTTTAGTTTTGAATGGTTTTAATTGATTTTACCGATGAATAAAATCTTACAATGCATTTATTATTATTATTTTTATCGTAATTGAATTAAATTGGATTTCAACTTGTACATTTAACATATATTTTATTTTCACCAAAAGAAATTTTTTCAATGCGATTTCAACAATAGTGTTCCTTTTTTATTCAGGAAATTTCGAATAGTTAATAGTTAATTACTGCCGACAATATTCCTATGAGATGCAATCGCATGAAGTGGCAACATTATAATCACTTTTAAGCAAGATAATTCCGCGAAGAAAATTAGATTTATATTTGAAATTAGAACGGAAATAATCAGTTATCAGCGCAGTTTCTATTTTAAGAGCTATTATCGGATTTTACTTATAATTGTTCATCTACACTCTGTAGGGGATGCATATTTGAATGCATGCATCGATTGTGTCCAATACATTATTTTTCAATTAAAATGCTAAACATGGAATTCATTTGCGTTAAGAATAATTCTTTTTCTTCTGTCTCTCCTCAAAACACAACATTAAGTAATGGAATACATATTTAAATGTATGAATTGATTGTGTATAATACATTATGGGTCTTTAAAATGCTAAAAATGGGACTCATTTGCGTTTAGAAGTGTTTTCTCTTCTGACTCTTCACAAAACACACATAAACGTATATAAATAAAGGTAGAGTGAAAATTCTAAAAGTATTATCGGTTAGCTCAACATGTGTACTAGTATGTGGTTATATCAACGAACAACAAAATTTTAAACTATTATTTGGTTTCCTTGGAACTAAAGCTCAATTTATATACATATATATGTACGTATCTTAGAATTTATCAGAAAAGTACACACTTCTTACAACATTAGAATTAGAAGGTAACGCTTTTTTTTAATCAAGCTTCCTTGTTTCCCGATGCGAATAAATTAATACTTTGATGACATATTTAAAACAATATGTTAAAAAAGCACCTCTTTTTTAGTTTATAAGTTGATATTCCTTATCATTGTACATGTGTTAAAGTATAATCTAAAAGTAATCTTCTTCGATTGTCCTGCTTTTCGTATTTTATGCTGCAGCAATATAAAGTGTAAATCTTTCGCAAGTTCTTTCTAGAAATTGCTGGCTTTATATAGTTTCATCTGCCGTAGTGCTGCACTTTGTGAAAAGTTAAGTTTTAAGACGCTGTTAAACAGGTGTGTGCCGCTTTTGGTTGATGAAACTCCTCACTTACGTTTTACGTCTCTTTTAGCTCTGTTTCATAGTTCGTGATGATTTTACAACGTAATTTTCAAACAACAGCAACTTTCTTCAGTTCGATGGCGAAAGGAAAATGATTCGAAGTTAGAAAGTTGAGAATACAATCAGGTATTTTCAACATCTTAACTACCCACCACTAAATTTTCAAAAATTGCATTTTATATCTGTCTTTCATTTTAGAATAGATTTCATCATTTTTGTATAATATAAACTGAATGTCTAACGAATAAATTTTTCTATTTATAGGAAATATAGTTTTATCTATATTTAATTGTTTAGTTACTTCAATATACGACTTGGTGAAACCAAACAAATAAAGAATAATAGCTCTAATTTATTATATAGAATAAATTTTATCCAGATACCTCGGTTATTTGTTAATATTATAATACTCGGTTATAATTAAGACATTATGATATCCCTCCGCATAATTAGTATGTACTACTAACCTCATTTAGTGACTTCTATTAATACTCATATAGGTTTGAGGCTGCGGATGCATTTGATGTATTCCTTATTAGAGCGTCTTTGGGAAACCACGATTATTTTTGTAGAAATAAATCAAATGTATCAGGGAGACTCTTCAGTTGAAATCTTATGAAAAATTGGTGTACTTAAATAATTAAATCTGTTTCTGAACAAGAAATTCATTGCATCTATTTTATACAATTTTGTTACTCCAACTTGACTCGTAATCGCACCAAAATTCTATTTTGTCAAGCATTTGTGTAAGTTCGCATATTTCATAAGACATTAATTACATACAATCTTCGGAAGATTTTGAATATTAGCAGAGATTAAATATTTTAATTGTTTCAGAGTAAGTGTAAAAAATTTTGAATTTGTTTACTATCTCTAAGGTTATCTTATCTTTCGGTAGTTTGAGACTTACGATAGTCTTGCTGTTTTCAGCTTGTACAAACCTTATTCAGCGACATAAAGAAGTTAGTCAGAATACCTATAAAATTACAATTTAACAAAATATCACTAATACAGCTTGCTGAGGAAAGTAAGTGTTCAAGATTATAATGGCAGGCTGAGACATAAAATAATTGCTGACATCTTGCTACAAACTTTCTCTTTCCAAATATTTCATATTTTAACTAATAATGTTGTTTCAATTCTCCTTTTTCAATTTATCCCGAAGAAGAATTCCCCTGAATCTTTCCTGTTAATTTACTAGGATTGATTTTCAAATGGCAAATGGTCTAGTACAATCATCACTTAAATCATTGAGATAGCTCAATCTATAAAAAGGTATCACTATTGAAAAATGTTTAATTCAAAATAATAAATAAATAATACCGTAAGTGAATTTTAACAATTCTTAATGTGTTAATGTTAATTGTAAAAATTGTTTTAAAAATATTTATTTTATCTTGCTGTTCAAATATTTTTACCGTTTCTTAAAAATGTAATCTTTATTTTACAGGATTTTATACTACTAATTCCAAAGTTTTGTAAAGCGTCTTTTTGTTAAAATAATAATGATAAACAGAAATAGTACAAAAAAATATTTGAAGTTATGATATCAATGAAAAATTCATTATTAAACTGAAAATTTTATCGCTACAAGTTTTAACCTTTAACATTGTACAATCATTACAATATATCCATAAAAAAACCCTTTAAAACCAAGATTAAAAGAAGGAAAACATCGAAATTGAATTTAAAATTCTTCATTAATGAATTAATTCTAATTATCTTTTATAGTACAAAACTTTTCAAAACAAGTGCAGCTAACAATACAGTATGCATTTGAACAATATTTTGATGCACTAACAGGAACATTGAAAATAGCGCATCAAGAAGGAAGTGAAGAACATTCGCGAAACTTTGTAAAGTAGGTGAATGACGTTCTATATGAACATGTCCATGTTTGCATGGACATGTTCATATAGAAGGGTGTGCATGACTATACACCCTTCAATGGAGTTGTAATCAAGAAGGGGGCCTTATTCAAACCGGCGTAAAGTGGAAGATTTACAAACCATTTTCAGAACTATTATCTCTTATGCAAGCCTCATTTGAGCGTATGCAGCACAATCCTATATTTAACAACTAGAAAACTCCCAAAACTCAACTCTCCGATTGATCACTTCAGCTAATTGGTACACCAGAAATAAAAAAAATCGTTAAAGCAATCAAAATTAAAAAATTTTTGACAGTACATACAAAAACTTGTCAAAAAAAAATTCTCTCATCCACCCTTATTGATACTAATAAATTGGGACAGTAAATTTAAACATTATTAACCTAGAAGGTTGCAATCCAATATGACACTAAAAGTCTTATAAGAGTACTTTTAGACTCCTACAACCCCCATTAATTATTGTGAATTAAGAGGGGGGACCCCCTTAATTCTCCATGTATTTTCATCACTTAAAAACTACATAAAAACCACTTTTCTTAAGAATTCTAACTCAAGCATCCGTATACAACCACACTCCATCTTAAACACAGTCCAACATCTCCATACCATCATATGCAGCCAGTAGAGTAACTCCCTTCCACTAGCCAATAGCAAGGCAGCCTTTCAGCACCAGCTCTTCAATCTAGTACCCTTCCTCCGGACTCAATCTAGTTACCAGGCAATCAGCACTGACGAAACAGAACGTTCGCTAAGACTTTACTCACAGAAAGCTTAAATCTTCAACTACAGTAATGCTAACAACGACAATTATGCTGACCTTAGCCTAAATTCCGCTCCGCGGCCTATATGATTGAACTCATTTCAACGGTTTCAAGATTTACAAACGTAACGATCCCCTTCCGACTCTAGAAGGACTTTTGTAAGCTAAGAATGCCAAGTAGACGAGTGAGAAGACATTTCGCTGAAATAGGTGAGTTACAGAGTGATCTGATCATCAACATTAAAACCGCAGGCTGGTCGATACACCGTATTGTACGCCAAGTTGATCGTTTGTTGTGTACCGTTAGAATATGTTGGGAGTAATGAACATGAGATGATACCCACATGCGGAGAATCAGGTCTGTAACGACCAGGAAGACGACGACGCGAGGAGGTCGATGAATCGTGAGGAAAGCGCGTATGAATCTCACAGTGACAGGTTCCATGATACAATCAGATGTAGAGCTCCCAATTATTCCATAAACCATTTCCAGACACCTTAAGAAAGAAAATCAGAAATCCAAGCTCCCTTTTCGTGTATTAATTTAACATTGAAACATCAGCGACTCCATCTACAGTGGTGTCAAGTCAGAGTGACGTAGAGTGGAGCATATTGGCAAAACGTGGTTTTTAGTGATGAATCGCGGTTCATTTTGGGGACAGATGATAATCGCATACAGGTGTGGAGGCACTCTAGTGAACAGTACGATTCCACCCATGATGTCTCGCAACACACTGCACCCACAGCAGGCGTAATGGTCTGGAGTCAAAGCCTATGATAGCCAGTCCATTCTAATTGCTGTATGTGGAACCTAAAGGGGCCAACGTTATATTGACGACATTCTCCGAAATCACCCGAGACTTTTCTTAAATCGTCTTCTGGGGGAGGTTTTTAGCAATATAATGCTCATCCGCATACAGTTCGAGTAGTTCAAGACTTTCTACGTCTTGTTCACCCTCTGAAATTACCGACCCGGTCCCCAGACCTATCTTCTCGGACTTTGTGGGAACATCTGAAAAGCTAGGTGCTCCTGTGTCACACTGTACATAATTTGAAGGTGGTTGTTCAAGATTTCTGGGCCAATCTGCCTTAAAACGACATCCGATGTCTTATCAACTCAATGCTGGCCCGCGTTGCGGTATATATCCGACGCGCTTTTGAAGTTGCACTTTGTTTGTCAAATTGAACACATTGTATTTGTTTAATTGTCCTGATTCCTTTAAGATTAAGTGAATCTCTCATCTGTATGACTTTGTGTGTTAAATTTTATTTTAATTCAAACCTCCATTCTTGATGCGATGTTTTCAATGTTCCTGAGAGTGTATTTGTGTCCTCTAACGATGTGTCTATCGGAACATTCTCGACAATCTTTTTATTTTAAAAACGTAACATGTGTAAGTGTTCCATCAAATCACTTTACATTTATAGCGCATTACGTCAACCTAGTAGTTTCCTTCTCATTTGAATATCTCCTTCCAATTGGGTAATAAACCGCTTAGCAAATTTGAAATATCTGAAGGGTGTTTCATGTTTTTTATCACATAATTCTTTGTACAGAATATAAACATATATTTCAGAAACTTCCAATTTCTAAAAAACAGTTTGGTGACAGCTGCAACATTTACTGTCTTTTTATCATAGAGGCTGTAAACTTAAGTACATAGATATTTTACTTTAAAAATAACTCATTTCTCTGTATGTTAAAAAGATAACAAACAGGTCTGAGTCCGCGGTTGCCGAGTGGTTATGGTAGCAAGCTCGCAGCCAATACTATTTCCGTTGAATCGTGTGAATTTTATTCCTGATAACATTAAAATCAAACTCGTTAAATCTGTAGAGGCACCAAGTTCTCCCATTGGCTAGGTGTGGAAATTTAAAGAATGGAGTGGCAGTACGGGGGAGGGTTATAAATTAATCGAACAAAAAAGAGTTATGCCTCTGCATTGATGTCTTCAGACTTTTGTTGAATTAGTATGTCTCCGCAAGAGAAGTTTTCAAACATTAACACGGGAAGACGAACTGTATGAATTGCAACACGGGAACGCGCGTGGTAGGGGCTGACACCAGCATATGAAATGGCAAAATTACTGTACATTTTTTCACTATTTTAAAAAGAATCGTGCAGTAAAGGATAATTACAGCCTCCGTTATGTGAAGTGCTAAGTTAAATGATAATTTAGTGAAGCAATACAAATTAGCAATAAATAAGTTAAAAATATACTTATGTTTGTTTCGTAAGACTATATAGGAAATAATTGAATTCTATGCAGGTAATTTATCTTACTTGATATATAATGTGATTGTAATGCACATTTACATTAATGAGTATAACTATCTTGATAACTTACAGTGTGCATGGATCTGAAGTATTTGATTGTTTACATTTTCGTGAATCGTTACACATATTTGTGTTTTCAGGCAATTTTATATATTATGGGATGTTTTGCGTCTCTGAATTCGATAGGTTAATATCTACACTTTTTTCTTTGACTTTTCTCATTAAAGAATTAGTTTGGTTATAAGCATTATCTTCTGAAGAGTCGCACTTCTCCTCTGACTGATGGTTGCGTGATTTCATTATTTGAATATGCTATTTTCCCTCAAAGTTCTCTCGATCGGAAAAAACGACCTTTAACAACCTATAAAGTCTTCTCATTTTCTCATCATACGAGAGAGGAAGGAAATATCTAGCTAGAGCAATTTGAATACGCCATGGTTTCACACTGAGAAATACATACACGACTGTTCACACGAGGTGTCAACATACCCCAAATAGCTGCACAAAACTGAAAAATGTTCGGAATGTGCTGATTTTATATTTTACATATAGAATTTAACCTTGATGGCAGGTACTGAGGAGTTTAACCATTTCGGCATATAGGGAGGGGGTAGAAAATGAATTTTCCCGAACATGAAATGTCGAGATACCCCACGCCTTTCACCAAACAAGCCAAAATATTTACACCCACCCACGCCATAACAAAAACACGTGCACCCACGCTATAAGCAAACTTTTCCCGAGTAAAGGATTAATATGATGAAAAACTAAACAATCATTGAAGAATATTTCATATCATATGTAATCAACAAAGGTTAAGGTTTTTCAAATACTCACCGTCTTATTAATGAAATGCATTTTGTTAAGACTCCCGTGTATTGTCCATTTTTATTTCGTGCACACAATGTTAGTCCTACAGAATTTCTATTTCCACCCGCAATCTATATTGTTTTATCTATTTAAATGTAAGAAAGGGCATCCAAAAACACACAAAGTAATGGAGGTTTCTGTGGAATTACATTTTCTCCCCCATTTTTGAAAATACTTTAGAATATTTTTAAAGATCGCAAAATCTACAAACGAATCTTTAAAATAGAAGTAAAATTTTTTGTAAGCCATCGGTGCGAAAATGTGATTCCACAGAAACTTACATTTTTTTCTGCTTTTTCGGATGCACTTTTTTACATTCAAATAGTATAAATTTGAGGTTGACAGTGGAAATTAAACAAGATTAACATTACGTTTCCGAAATCAAAATAGTCGATAGACGAGATCCTTAAGTTAAAGTAGTATGTCGGATTTCCATCTAATGCAAAATTTTAGGTAATTGAAATGTTAAAAGGCTGTAAAAGTAATTCATAGAACGTTCGAAAATTGAACTTCAAAATTGTAAGCATAACTGTACTACCCAATAGATAAAAATTATCTGTACTTGCATTTTCCTTAAATATGTTTTTTGAGAATTTTCATAAGAATCTACTATGTCCATGATGACATTTCCCACATTATGAAATGATGCTATTTCCTGTAGAGTGAACATACCCTTTTCCTAATAAATATTCAAGCATTTTAGGTATGGTGCAGCATTTGTATAAAATTATTTGAAAAATGAATCATAAAATTAATTCTTAAGACATTTTATTAAATTTATTTTTAAAAAAATATAATAATGTTCAGTGTATAGAATGTTACACTTATAAGAGCTATGAAAACTTTTTAAAGTTGTAAATGCAGTACATTTTAATTAAAAGTAAGTACATGACTTACAAATGTAAATACCTCTATTGATTATTAACTGAACGTATATAATTTTTGGTGTTTATAAACGTGATTTTTTCATAAAAGCAGATCCATAAGTAGAAAGATATTTTATTCTTAAAATATGACTACTATTGCTTTAATTTAAAAAAAAAAATAAGAATACCTAAACTTCTTATTAAATAATAATAAGCTCGTTTGCTCTTGTCAAAGGCATCGCAGTTACTTTAAAATGCATCGCATTTTCATATTATTCTATGTAAATTTAAACTCGGACGAGTAATGTAAATTTTTGTTAACTTCAGTATTGAAGTAAAATATTTTTTTAAGCAAAGCACTTTAAAAAAAGTATTTTTAGATAAACATTATTACAAAAAATAAAATCTTTTTCAGAGTGGATTAAAAGAGAAGAAATCATAGTTAAATGTTTACTTTTTTGTAACTGGTTTTTCAGGCTTTTTTAATAATAAAGTATAAAACAGATTTTCAGAATGTATCTTTTAGAAAATTTTGTTATCCTTTTTCTATGAATTTTTGTTAAATATTTTCTAAAGAAATATTCGATTGAATACATTGTCAGTCGCACATAATTTGCTGAGTAAAGAATAAAGTTGCTGAGTGTATTTATGTATTCCAATGTTACGTATTAAAGTAAAAGGTAAGAACAATAATCCAGAGCGAAAAATTCAAGATCCATTTCAGCATGTCTCACTAAATGTGAGATCATTAAATATTTCCACCAGAAAAAGACTTGTATTAATTATAATTTTTTAACTATGTCTTATTAATGAAAATATATGTGGTCATATTATACCTTTAAAATGAAATACATACATGGAAAATGTAGCTTCGTTACATTCTATACTATATTCTATAGCACATCTCATTAACATATGGATAGATGATATTTTGGAAAAATAGTAAAAGTTAGTGAACAGAAGAAAAATAATTAATACTGAAAATCGCAATGGTAATTTAAACATAGTATATCACATAAAACCTACATTTTTGTTAGAAAAGGATATAAACAAAAACAAACCCACACATTGTCCCAAAAATATTTGAACAAATAAGTTTTTTTTTATTATAGTTCAAATTTTGAAACCATTCTCTCGAATTAATTTAAATATTCGATCAAGCATGCTTTAAGTTAAGGTTTGCAGCTATTGAAGTTTTGAAGAGAATCAACCGAGATTAATTTGTTGCTTTAATTCCAACTGGGTTAAAATTTGGCGTCCATGGACATTCACATATCATATTAATGCCTCCTCGTTCCCTAAAGATTTTTCACTAGTTAATATCTGCTCAAACAGCTAGTCCATTCCAATGTTGATAATTTTATTCTAAATAAACAGTTTATGTAGAGGTATGAATTGAAGAGTTTCCTGTTGAGAAATAGAGAGAAATATCGAATTTTCCCCTCTCACAGTTTTTCTAAATAAAAACAAAAGAGCCTGTTACACATTTTGATAATATTTTGAACATTGATGATCTTGTAAGAAACATATATAAGATGTGCCACTGAAACAGAATGCGACCGTATCGATTCCATGACAGGACCGTATTCCATGACAGGACCTCCTCCTTGTTACCGGCTAAAGAAAGAGCGAGGTTTCATACCGAAAATTGTGTCAGTAATAAGAGCAATCATTTAAACCATATATTGAAATACTTTTCATTCCTGAAGAGAACAGTAAGTTATTCATCTTTCTAATGCATGCGCGTTTCAGCTCAAAGAAGTTCTTTCTTTCTATCATGTGCTATGAACAATGGGGTTCGTACCATACTACAATATCATGAAATTTCTTAGCTCGGTGACGTCGATGACTGTCTAGTTTGTTGATAATTCGACGGACATGCATTTTTTTTGGCTAGAAACTGCTCCCCAAATTTGTCTATCTTGCCATCGAGATGACTTCTTTGATCTCCCTGTACTTTCTCTTTGTGTAGATGTTCCTATTTGCAACAAGTATATAATATATTCTAGAATTGCTACACCACAAGTGTTTAGAAATATCCAAAATCTTCATTCTTTTAGTCTTTAAGTACTTAAAAGCGATTTAATCTGCTTGAGAGAACTCATTATTGCGTGGCATATCGCAATTAACTTCATTTCCGAAAACTTATTCGTCATTTATGTTCTACAGAAATTACATCACAGGAATAGTGCTTGTAAAAGGCAAATTTTCCAATTCTGAAATTGTAATTCCGATTTTTGATAACTTTTCATAAACTTTTGAAACATAGTTATTTTATTAATTCAAAATTATTCTTACTTAATAAATGTGAACAAAACTTTAATTACTTAACTTCTGTACTAATAATTTTAAATACATCCTTTATTATTTTTATTGCTCTAACACCTTTACTTTAATTGTAACCTATGAACACGTCCGTATATTTATGATGTGATGAGCTATATTTGAACTTATAATTTTTATAATTTGTTTTTTCCTTTTAAAATTCCTTCAAAAATGAAAATCGTGTGAAATTTCTGAAATCATTTGCATTAATTGTTTATTATAAAGATCAATCATAACGTGGACTTTTCAGTTATTTTTTTATCCCTTATGTAATTTAACTTAAATTTTTTTGAATTCTAAGTTTTTTTTCTTATAAATCATTGAATGCAACAGAATGCAAAGAAAAGTTACGTATTTGTTAAGTATTTCAAGACAAGAAACTACGTGAACTGATTTAATTTACAGTAATGCTGTGTTTTATTTATTTATTAAAAATACTTCAAGCAGACATATTGAATTAAATATTTTGTGATATTTTGAAGAACTTTTATACTCTCGAAATATACTGTAATTATTTATGACATATCGTGGGATATTTTTCATCTTTCATAATTATTAAAATATCATTTTAATCAGCATTTTAAATTTTGAATGTAAATAATTTATGATCCTGAGTGTAGGAAATACTAAAATTTATTTTCTAGTTTTGTGTATTTATTTATGTATTATTTGTATAAATGACTCTTGAGTTCCATTTTTTATTTATCGATAATATACTTACTATTCTATATACACAATAGTACAATATACCATTATTATTGTAAGATTCACTAATACTTCATTAAAAAAAAATAAAGACGATGAATTATATTGTTTCAAATTTTGCATAAGCTTTGGCATAATTTTTTATTTATCCGGTGATTTAATTTAATTTTTGGATTGTTGATTTTTGATCTTTTTAACGAATTTATAAATGATGTTTCAATTTCAATTATATTGGAGTGATAGATTTTGTTTTGTTTCTTTAATCAATTATATACCTAACAGAATTTAAGTAAAGGAATTACTTTGAGGGCAATTGTGTTCAA
Organism: Nephila pilipes; assembly: GCA_019974015.1. Classification (NCBI taxonomy): domain Eukaryota; kingdom Metazoa; phylum Arthropoda; class Arachnida; order Araneae; family Nephilidae; genus Nephila; species Nephila pilipes. The sequence continues at coordinate 270,733 of BMAW01105812.1, forward strand.
ATTAAACTTACTTTCCTTTTTTATGATATTCTGCTGTTTTATAACATTATCAGATTCATGTAATTAATTTCTTCATTTGAGGTATCCCTACATTTAATCTCCTTATTTAATAATTTTATCTTTATCTTTACTATTTTAAACTTCTCGTCGACTTTTGATCCTTTAATTGCTTATCTCATAGCTTGTCTTCTATTGCTTTCTCCCCTTCAACTTATACTTTGTGGACTTTAAAGGAATTTGGTTGAATATCTCTACCCCGATGGAAGAAACTCGACTGACTTAAAGTGGATAAGAATTATTGAAAAATAAGAAGCATATTTGATGAATTGCATTTATAAGCATAATTTGATACTGAGCATAAGCAGAAGTGAATGTTGAGGTTGGAAGTTAGTTAGTGGAAGAGAGAAGAGTTGATGCTATAAACAAAGGCATAGTGACTGTCTTGCCGAAGGCAAGCAGTTATAGGAGCACATCCAAGAATGATCTATTTAGGCCCAATGATTCAAACCCTCATTGTTAAATCTCATAAGAACTCTAATCCGATTAGTTCGGTAAAGTAAACACTGGATTGGCATATATACGTTGTATCTACAGGTAAAATAGAGTAGGAATTAATTATTGATTGCTCATAGACCTGAGTACTATCCCACTAAGGTAATTAATATATTGTAAATTTCTCTTCATTGGATTGTTTCTTAGCGATTATATATTCTAAATAAGAATTAATAGCGAAAGGAGAAGGAAGAAATAAGAAACGTTAAAACTTTATTAATATTTCCCTATTTATTAATATTTATGATTAATTATCATATATGATGTTTCAGTTCCTAATTAATGAATAAAAATATGGAGTATAAATCTCTTATTTTTCATTTTTAACAATGAACTTCCCCTCTGTATGGAATACAGAGTAAAAAATTCCTGTATCCATTGAAACCTAATTTTTTAATCATTTATTCTAGATTCACTATGGTCATCCTAGGGAACCACCCTAGTACAAAATACTTCCTAATTACCTCTCTTTGTAAAGCACACACTCATTCTGATGCAACGTAATACATTTCTGCACCGGACCATCCCTCTATCCCGCGTGCTATTGACACTGAATTATTACCACGCAGAGGAGGAAACCAGCAATACGTCATCCGAGCATCAATTTCGAAAAATGACGGGTTAAAATATTCAAAACCTCTAGCCTTGATTATCAGGCATTGCTCCCCTCTCCTGACTTGCACACACATACGTACAATAAAAAAAATTAGCCTCACCAGCGTCTAGGTAGAGTATAACGCCATCACCTAAATGGCCGATTATTATCCAATTATTATGCAGTCCGTGCAGTGCTATATTAATCACAACGCTGCCCCGTACATGTGCGAAAGCGCTTGTCGAATTAATAGCCCTCCCTTCTCTAGCATGTTGCGACGAAAACCCTTTACGCTTCGATTCCTGTAGCAGGTTTCACTGGCGCGCTCCATGCTCCACTTCGCTACCACACATTCTGTATGTATTGGTGGAACAGACCGATACATACAGTATGTGTGGCGGCATTGTACAGAAAGATCTATTTTGGGGCTCAGAAGACTAAAATGATTCATTGTCTCTGATCGTCAGTGTGTTTTTACATCCATAAAATATTTGGGTAATGTAACAGTTTTCTATGCTGATGCATTTCGGGAATTGTGAGGACGTAAAAGGCGGGGGTGGTTTGGGATCGTTTTGGAATGCTCTGTGATGAGTATAATAGGATTACACCTATTTTTAACCTGATTTTAATTTTATCGTTTCTAGTTTAGGTTTTAATAGGATTTTTGTGTAACTAATTTCTATCTGTGAGTTTTATTTATTTAGATGAGATTTCTGGAGAAATAATGATTGCGTTTTAAATATTTTTGCAATATTAATAGGCATATTTTAGATAATTTGTCTTTTTTCATAAAAGTAACTGAACTAAAAATTGCGCTTGAGAAGAAAATGCCTTGAATAAAAATCTATAATTATATGGTTAGTATAAGTTGCAAATAAAAAAAATTAAGAGCTTTTGTTAACCTGTATTATTCTATACTTGTGTAATACTTTCGATATAAACTACTGCTCTATTAATTTATTTTCAGTTGTATGTATCGTTATTTAATACAATTAAAGTCAAAACTTCCACAGAATGGTGAGTCATAAAAAATATCTCTGATAAAAATGCTTAACGATTTAATATTATGTTACAAATTCTCACAACATTTATGTTTGCTAATTTTAATTATTTTCAACTAGTATAATATTAAAATACGTATGACTGTAGTCGCGTTGCTTTAATCATTCATTTAATCGAAATAAAATTTATACTGCACAATCTACTGTTTCTTATCTGAACTTTAAAATATCTAACAAAATAAGAAAATTGAATTAATAATAAAATAAATTACCACATAACAATTACAACATCTCACAGACATGCAGTTTTTCTTTACAAAGACACACCATACACGCTCTCGATTTATCTTATCCTCCCTTATATCATTTATTTTATTTCAAAAATAAATGCTATATCCATTTTATGGGTATTATTTACATTTATTCGGTATATATATATTTTTAATGCATATACGCACACAATATTTTTAAGCGAAATTTCAAGGGAATTGTATTTTTCAACATATTCGTTTCAGTTTGCAAATAACTTTAATCGCAGAAAATAACGTTATTTTATCTTAAATATCGAGTCTTGTATTTCTGCATTCTATCTTAAAAGTTCGATATAAATTTAATATATATATATATATATATATATATATATATATATATATATATATATATGTATATATCAGACCTTCGGCTCTTCTTGAGATCAACGAAAAATGTACGAATATTTAAGAAAAATACCGTTTGCTTTCGAATAGAGAAACATTATATTGTTACTATTATTCAAATTCTATTTGTTTAACTCACAAATGATGGTTACGTTTTGGATGAATTATCTTTCAATATCAGGTATTAATAGGTTATTATAAGGTTAATAATAAGTTATGTACTAATTTTTTTGAAATAAGAATGACAAATGAGGCTTTTGAGACGAATGTAATTAATTAATTTTTTAAGATCTCCATTATTTAATATTTAAAAATTGATGTATACCAAATACAAATCTTATCTTTGAATACAATAATGAGACTCATTTATTTATTATTCCATTGTTCAAACTCAATAAAACTTATCCCGCAAATTAAAATGAAGCTTAGTTATGTTTCATACAGTGTTTTTGATTAATATATTAATTTAAAATTTATAATAACTTATCTATTGGTTTCTTTTAAGATAAGAATGTCCATTTTGAAATTAAGCGCAATTATTTCATCGTTATATGCTCTACTTTATTCTTAAAAATGTGATATACACCAAATAAAAATCTTAATATGGTTTCCAAGGTTAAAATCATTAAATTATTAACTCAAATTCTAAATAACTTATTTCATAAATGAAACGTTTCGCATAGAGTGACTTTGAAATTACTGCTTAATATAAGGTAAATAAAAAGTTATCTCTTGATTTTCTTAAAAATAAGAATATAACTTCCGAAGCAAATACCTCTTCATGATTACTATGTTTTTACATTCGAAATCTTAATATTAAATTAATTTGATATTTTAATATTTATTAAATCTTATATTAAGTTTCAGTAGATTAAATTTTAGAATGCTTTAACTTGGATTACACATATGATTTAAAAATTAACTTTAATAGCAATTGCATTTATTTATATATTGCCTTTATTACCTTTCATAATTATCTACATTACTTTTAACCTATATTTTGTCAAGCATAATTTATTTTGGAAATGTTTCAAATTCGAACAATTACTATAATTTTAGCACACGATCTATGCTTATTCAGGTCAATGTTTTTTCAACCTTCTAACCTAAATTTGAACTGATCGAATCATTTAAAGCATCCAAAATACATATAATAAAAAATAAAATTTCTATATAAAATACAACATGTTGTGTAGTAAAAGTATTAAAGTTTAATTTATTTATTTTGTAGTAGCATACAATTTTAATTTATTTTTTAATCAGAAAACTCGCTTATAATATTTGATTGATATTAAGCGAGCAAACTACAAAATCAACTTATTCATATACAACACTATGGTACATTTTTGAAATTTTAACACAAATATGAAATCTTTGTGGGAACTTTTATTGATTACTTTTTTTCAAAAATTGTGAAAGAGAGCATTAAAATTGCAAAAAAAGCAATGTAGTTACAAATTCAAAGGAGATAATTAAAACTGAAAATTTTGCGAAAGCATTTAATGGGAAATTTCCTAAGGAGTCCGGTTATATAATTAATCCGTAAAAAAAGCTAGATTTGAGAAGCTTTCAATTTTTTTTTCATTCCTAACACAAAATTCAAATATGACTATTTTATCAAATGAAGTAAGAAAAATGAGAATTACATTGGAAACTAAAATTGATTAAGTTTATAAGTGCATTTTTTTGTCTTATTCAATTTCAAGTTGCTTTTTCTTGACTCAGTTCAGTTTTTATTAAAGCAGCGCACTAGAAGCAACAAGTTGGTTATTGACGATGGACCTCGTAATTTTGAACCTCGGTCAAGTGACGAGGACGACACCTGAACTTCACCCCCTCTCCTAACTTCCACACTACGACAACGGGAGGGCTTTGGACCCCAGCAGATTTAACGTACATGCTTTTTCTTAAAATTCGAGACTGAGTTATTTTATTTCATCGGGGGGAGGGGAAAGAAGCTCGAAAAAATTCTTTACATCAAATTTCTAAATTTCTACTATTTTTCAGGATGTAAAATTACATTTAGCATCTAACGATTCTTTTGAAATAAGGTTTATTTATTTTCAGAGATCATGCTGCTTTTATTGTGAATGTAATATTTTTGTGGTGAGCAAATGTTAAAGAAAATAACTGTGTCTAAGATTAAATTTAAATGGGTAAGCTTTCAAAAATGTAATAAGCTATAATTTTATCATCTAATTCATCTCTCATTTAGCATACTTCTTCTTAAATCGCTTCATTTAGCCGCATTTATAATTTAATCAAAATGAGAAAATACTTACTGAATTTTTATCAAATAGTGGCGGAAAAATATGGATATAGTAATAATAATATTAGAAAGTATTTAAAAAGAAAAAAAAAATGAATCTTCTAAATTTGGACAAATTAATTAAGACAAATTTTGAAAGCTAGAGTTTTTCTTAAAAAAATCATTCTTTTGTACAAAATTATATTGAAATGTCATGTTGTAGTTCATTATAAGCATTTTTGTAACTTAACATATAAATTGAAGATAATTTCGAATCATGTACTTTACCTTATGTAAACGATATCATCAACTCTAGTATTCATTTTAAACGAATCTCTTTCTAAGTAGTCTTAGCTGCGTCAGCTTTATGGCCATAGCCATGAGCTCGCAGTCGGCTTTGCTTTCATCGAATAGTGCGTTCGAGTCCTGGTGCAACTAGAAACCCACTGTGTTAGGAGCTGATACACGTTCAATCTTTCGAAACTCCAAGAATTTCTTTTGGTATGGTGATGAGGTTTGGAGAGTGAGGTGCCAGCTCCGGTATCTTCCTCGTCACTTATTATATTACCAATCCCTAGATCACAATAAAATGAGTGCCATAACTAGCACCCTCGTTTTGCTTCGAAGAGCAACATTAATAAACAATTATGTAACCAATTAAATTTGATAGTCGTTTACTGTGTAGGTGCGGAAAAAGAAGCATTTCGATTATCTCTGTCTGATGAATTTCTATTTTATCATTTATGCAAACACTTTATTTCATTGCACTTATCTTTATTTTTTTTAACTCTTCAAATCTCTAAACATAAAAAAATTGCAATTCTCAAACCTGTTTTCGTGCGTAGGATAGAGATCGTATACAAGAAAAGAGTAAGAAGTATTTTAAAACTTCATAGTAGTTATAAAGTATATCTTTTGCAACAAATTTAAAAAAAATTGTGTTAAAAAGATTCACATAAGACATATTCAAAAAAATGTAACTCAAAACCTCACGATGTAGCTAGAAATTGGTCTCCCATACGAGGCAAAAATTAAGTTACATGGAAGAAATTTGTAAAACATTTTATTTGCTTATACATTAAAAATTATATGTACGAAACTCTCAACAAATATAGACATAAAAATTATTCTTCGCAGTCAAGAACGTGTATTTTTTTGTTGACAACCAGCTCAAAATCACTTTTTCCACTTGAAAGCAATACTTAGCACAAGTGATGAATTGACATTTTTGGTCATAGATTACTGTCAGTGATCAGTTTTTGCGACTGCGCCTGTTTGGTTAGGCACTTGTACAGGTCGCGGTAACCAGATATACAATATCGCAGCTTATTCTAGAATTTTGAGGTTCTCAGGATTGGTATAAGCTCCAAAAATTTTTTTAAGTATCCCAAATGTTAGTTGAAGGAAAAAACGCGATTTCAGCTAAGTTATGTAATAAAATTACAGATGCAATATAAACAAATTTTTTGTACTATGATGATGAAATATCTTGAAATCCATTAATACCAACTTTTTAAATTGTTATTTTTTTCTGAGTTTTATTCATTTTATTTTTATTTTGATAGATTTTTTATGTACCGCATAAAATCGGTCACAGATACAAATTGCTCAAAACAGGAGCGCATAAAAATAGGTTTGACTGCATTTATATAACCGAAAAAATGTCTTGAATTAAGTGCGTATAATTTTTCAGAACCTTTAGCCACCAAAATAGAGATTTAACAGATTATATTTAAGGATCGAAATAAACTTATCCGTGTGCTCTGTTATTAAACAAAAGTAAGATGTTTGTCTCTAAAAATATTTCGATCGTTTGATTGTAGTTATATTTAAGAGTGCACTTATTTGTATAACATTCCTAAAATTTAGTTTTAAATATAAATATTTTTTTCCAATGAATCAATATAATTTGTTCTAAGGGAAACTCAATGTTGATAACTTTCATTACAAACTTTACTTTGTAAAGCCCTCTTTAGTATTTCTTAATGTTGCTATCGCTGAACTTAATTAGAGGATCACTAAATTACTCAGTCAAATGATAATCAAGTTTTTTTGTTGAGGTATACGAATATTTAATTTTTGATCTCTTTCGTACTTTATCTGTGACAGTAATTTCTAGTCGCGTACATTCTAACGCTTAAATAATCTTGCCTTTATTAATCCAATCGGGCTCGAGGTCTTAGATGAAGAAAATCTGAGGATTCTAATTACTAAACCTTCATCATCTTTTTCTGGCGTAACTCTAATGGCTCTTTATTCAATATATTCAATATAGCTCTTTTTTCAATGTTAACTTCAGCTTATTATCTTTATCACACACTAAGCTACTGACTACCAACAACCCCTACAATATAATTCTTTGTTGCCAATATAAACGTAACTAACCCCTTCTATTCTCTATACTTCATAATTTCAATCTTATCTATCAAAGACACATTCGATTTTATTGTGAGGAATTTTGATTTCCAACCCAATCAGAGAAAGAAACCTAAAAATTTCTTTGCAGGGAAATCGCAATAGGGCCCTAGTTACACTATTTATTTGGCAGATAGCAGTGCGTATAAACATATCATGTAATGATATTAATATTCAATATGTTGTATTTTATTTGGAGGTATATGCATAACAATATTTGTCAAGACTTTTAAACCCAATTTCAGGCATTCTTTATTTATTTAATTCTATACATCTGCATTATTTTTAAGGATTATGCATACTGTCTCTTTGTAAAGTATTTATCTAGATGTAATTTACTTCTCCATTTAATCGCCATTTATAATAAACAGCCTATTGCAAATATCTACCACTACCGTGTTCATCGTACTAAGAAATTCTTAAAATAATCTTTAAGCATGTAAATTTTTTAAATGATGATCAAAGGCTGTTTCTTCCCTACTCTGCAATCATTTTGAAAATGCAAAATATTCACGTAACAAAGGGATACTAGTTAAAATACATCTTTCACTAAATAAATTATATATATATATAACACATCAATCAATAACTCCCCGAGACTAACATTGAAAAACAAATTTTTTGTACATCAACATAACACCTTTGTTAATCACCTTTAGGTGATACAATCTCCAACGCTTTTCCAAATCTTTCCCCAATTTTTTTTTTCTTTCTCTTTTTCGCAAGAAATCTTTTGTTGGTGAGTAAATAGCGATAAACAGCTTTCTGAATCATCGACTGTTGCTGTTTTGTTCCATCGAAAGCAATCGCGGACACCCACTTGAAAACCTTTTCACTTCACTTCAAAAACCTTTTCAGTAAATACATTCCATATGATATCTGTGTCATCTCAAATCTCACGGAGCTTCACTTTACGATCTTCTTCTAATTTTGTCACTTCAATATTTTCCGGTATAACGGTTTCCACAGGTTCACTTAGAGTTCCGTTCATTGTCAGTCAATGGTATGCCACTTTTAATTTAAAACAAACATTTTTTTAAACAAACTACAAAACGACTTTACTCCAACCTCGATAACTCAGCTGTTTCTGGTCCGATCGACTTAAAATTTTGACACGTTTCAAGCAAAGGTTAGTACTCTAGAAAGACCTGGTTACTGGTTTACTACGAGCGCCATCTCTGGGTTAGTCTCGGGAGTTATTGATTGATGTGTTATATAGCTACTTGAGATAGTAAATTATGCATTTTTTATTCAAGGTATAAAAATCATTCATATATGCATTCATGATATGTATTATAATCATTACAGAAAAAGAAACTATCGTCTTTAGAAATTTAAATACCTTTTACATAAATTAAGATATTGAAGCCTTTCGAAATTATAATTTTTATTTTTAAAGGAACGTCAAAATCAGAGAATTTAAATTTTCAGTTAATAAATACATGAATCAATTTATAGACATGTATTTTCTTGTGTTAAAGATATTATGTTTAATCTAGTACTAAACGCAAAGCAAAACTTGCAATCTTACTTGAAAATAAAACACGCTTTCGCAATAAGATATATTTATGTTAGTTATCAGTAATTTAATAAATAATACCTATCTATCAAAAATATACTTTCTATTTACATTTAATATACTAAATTTATAGAAAAATAATAAATCTCTCTCAAACCCCTAATTTTTTACAGGCGTTGCTAAGCGTTCATACCAACCAATAGAAATTGAGAAAACAAAGTGCACTGAAGCGTAGGTATCTTATTACATTATTCAAGGACTTTTATATCGATTAATCGTCCACGATTCTTCAGTGACATCCCACAATTAGATCGTAATTACGAGAATTGAATCTTTGGTATTTAACGCATCAGAAATCAATCACTGGCTCATTTAGTGTTTAGCGATTCAATTAATACATCTCCTAGAAAATTTAAGTGCTCGTAAAAGGAAAAGAAAATCTGGAAATAGATAAAAAAAAAAAAAAAAAAAAAACTTCCTGGTCCTGACCTCTTCCTGGTAGTTTCCAAGAGGGACTGAATCGTTCGATAAGCGACCTTTGCCTTTCGGGGAGGGTCATGCTTCAGTGACCACTTCGTGTCCATCTCCAAGCTTCACGCCTGAGTTATCCACTTCTTTCTATTTCTGGGAAGCTAACTGAGCTTCATGCTTGGAGAGATTTATGGAGAATTTGGCTTAATGTAACAAGTTAACGGGCTCCTTTACCGATAACTTTTAAGGCGAAAAATTTGAAGTGATATTGCACATAAAGATACGCCAAGAGGAGGCTCAAATAAACCAAGAAGAGACGGATAAAAAAAAGTGTGAAGGAACTAATGAATAAGCTTAAAATGAGCGTGGTTTCTTGTTTATGCGATAAATTTTGTGGCTGTACTCATTTTGAATAATAATGAAAGGAGTTATTATTTGTAGTATTTTAGAGCTTATCTTCTTAGTAATTTGGTTACATAAAGTTTTTATTTGTATTCTTTGAATTTGAATCAGATGTATAATTGATTAACTAAGATGTTGATATATTTTATAATTTTAGTTATAATTTACAGGTGTTTTTTAAAGATTGTCATAGTTATTTTAGTCCAGTTGCATTATAAGATGAATTTGAATTTTTATGTATCAGAATTAGAATATGTTCCTGGGTGAGCTTGTTTCCTCTCACCCCTGATGCTGAAGCTATATAACGGTTGGTCATTAAATTACACCGTTATCAACCATAATTGTTATTTTATACCCCTCTCTTCATTTTAGACCACAACACTTGCATATTTCGTCAAATATAGACCTTTAATTTTTTAGCGGTTAGATATGTTTGACAATATTTTTTGCTTATGAAATAACCCTAGATAGAATTTTCATTTTAGATAATGGTATAAAGCATTGTAATTCTTTTGTCTTTTGTTTGTATTGTGTTTGCTTAATGTAAATTATCTCTAAGAAAATTTTACTTCAAAAATTATTTAGGTTTTTATGTAACGTTTTTGGATGAATTGAAATACCCCCGCCGTACAATTTTAATTGTATAGTAAATCTCTCCCTTTTAGAATACATTCATCATTTTAGAATACAAGACTTGCATTTTGTATCTCATAGGACCTATAATTTTGAGAAGTAATCAGTTAATATAATAGGTGTATTTTCTTTTTTTGTTTTACGAATTTAGAAGTTGTCCTCATTTTGGTTATTTCGAGAAAAAACTATTGTTTCTCTCGAAATTTATTGCTCTCCTTTTGAAGAAATTTTCGTTTTATTCCGATTCTTTATTATAAAGTCAATATTACTTTAAATTCAATTCAGTTTTTTACAGACTAATTAATTTTTTATAATACTATTTAAATTTAATTGTATTTTAATGATTTTAGTATAAAAATCGACCTCATTCTTTTAAACTATTTCATTGCTATTTAATGTCGTATGATGGTTTTTGATTTATATAAAATCCGAGTTGAAATGACTGTCTCAGTTAGTTTCACTTTTTACCTGCAACCTATATAAAAGATTGCTAATGATAGTATATCTGACTGGTTTTTTGTTTACCTCAGTCGTCATTTTAGCTGACCACATTTGCATATTGCATGACTTGGTGACCTTCAATTTTGAAATGCAACATGTCAGATATGTTTTGTTTTGTTAATGTGATTCTCTTAATTGTTGCCCTTATTTTAGATAGCTTTAAAAATTATTATTTGTTACGTTTTATCTTTATTTTAGAACAGTTTTGAATTTTGTCTAGATTCTTCAATATAGCTTAGTTTTACATTGGATTTTATTCAGTTTTTGTAGGTTTATATTCCTTTCATTCTTAAGTTTTGATATATTTTAGTGACTGGGGTTAACATTGGATCTCAATATTTCAGATTGCTTATTTACGTCGCATTTAGAAGCAACTCGAGGACTATTGGCAAAGGACCGAGTAATTGGGGATCATGATTGAGTATCGAGGACGATACCTGAGCTGTACTTCCCTCTCCAAACTTCTACATCGCGCTAATGGAGGAACTTGAAAAATCGGCAGATTTAACATGGATCATCCCCACTATATGGTGGATTTTCAGTGGATCAGGATTATAACCCACGAATCGATGAAAACATTCTGGTCGCGAGTTCTCAACTATGACCACTAGGCTAATAGGAACACTCTTATTTCTTTGATCATCCCATGACTTCTAATTTTATGTATCCTCTATAGAATGCCTACATGGGATGGCTTTGTTTTAATCTTTACTTAATGGGGTTTATTTGTAGATCAGAAGTTCCTAACCTTTTCTTCAGTTCATCAACCTAATAAGCTTCCCCCCCCCCCCCCCAAAAAAAAAAAAACAAGTTTCATCTATTAAAGATTCAGAAACTTCCCTAAAAAAGGCTATTTTGATTTAAGTTAATTGATTAACTTCTACATTATATTTTTTGTAGTCAGCAAATAAATTAACATGAATATTGAAAAAAAAAGAAAAAAAGAAAAATTAATGTGATACTTAAAATTGCATTGAATAACGAAAATTGAAAAGCTTAGACTCAAAGGAGGATAAATACAAATTCAAATCCAGAGCTGCATTTAATTAGCTTCTATATTTATTTTTATGTTAATATTCAAACAAAACGAATGTCCAACAACCTCCGTTCCAGTAACGACAGTAAATATGTTATGAAGTTCTCAGAAAGCTCGCTGTATTCGTCACTGAGACGAGTCCCAAATCTTTCTAAATTCACCATTCTACCATAGAAGAGATTCTTTAGAGTGGTATATGACGTGAGTTTTAGTAATTTCTTCTTCTCAGGAATCGACAATATTATAACTAGCAATTTTATTAAAAATTGCTATCTTCTTTTTAAAATGATTTTTAATATTTAAAAATTATTTCATTCTTTTATTACCTGTATGACCTCTACAAACGTTTTCTTTCCGCGTACCCCCTAATTTTCTCTTACGTACCTCTGTTTGAGATACGCTGTTATAGACCACTTCACATTTTGCAGTCGACATTTCCTTCTCTTAGAAGGAACAAAAATCATAGAATTTATAACTATTTTTTATGCCCGACACATAATACATTTTATCAATAATCATTATTCTTGTTTTATTGCTTTTCTTTAGTTAATTACTAGTGCTATTTTGCTTCATTTTTTTTTTGATCATGATACGAATAATAGACATAACCATATCAATATTTTAGAATTCTCGTTTTTTGCTCATCTTCCAAAAAACTGTCGTTAGTTTATTTTCTGTATATTATTTAGTTAAATTGGTTTATATAGTTTTAAAATTCATTACATTAGTCATTAATTAGGTACATTTTATCATGTAAGATGAAATATATCTCAGTTATGTGAAAATTTCATTTGCGAAAGCTAAAGCATTATTCACACTACAGAAGAGCTTTCTAGGCAAAATATCTTTCCAAATCAGGCGAGAATTGTCATTTTTTTTATTTCTTATTTCATTGCTGAAGGATATTGAATTGAATGTTATTTAGATAAATTATTTACACAGTCTTATAAATTATAACAATTTAATAGTAAGGTACATTTAATCAAGCAAAAGGAAATACATTTCAAGTAGTTAATTGAAATTTTATATTACTAAGGAGTTAAAGGTTAATTCATGTTATACTATAGCTATCTAACAAAGTGATAACGGCAAAATATCTCACATTTATAGACCAGATTCGTCATATTTACCACTACTTGTACATAATTTATCATTCTGACATATTGGAATTTTAAACACGTAGAGTCATTTGTTCAATCAGTTTGATTTTAATTAAAGTTACATTAGAATTTTACAGTGAGTTATGATGAATGTTTGATTCCATTCTTCTAAACACTAAGTGAAGGGGTAGTAATGTAGCTGATATCTCATTTACACATAGCTTCTCCTGCACTTAAATGTTCTATTCGAATTTTCATTGAGTAAGCGCATTGTTTTTTTTAAGATAGTCATATATTGAAATGGCTTTGTACAAATGATTCTAACACTTGGAAACTGAAGCCACCAATAAATTCTTGAGTATCATTTATAAAATAAAATACACATTACACCCAAGAAAATTTATGACAAATTAATCAAGACTCATATTAAAGTTGTTGCTTTCTTAATTTACAAATAAATATAACAAATGTTTAAGCTTGAGGCATTTCACTTGAGAGGACGATTAACCAGAGTCTTATAAGCATTACTACTTTACTGTATTTTGCTTACTCGAGTAAGATATGGTGGAGAGATCAAGGTCGTAAGGATAATGTTGTTTCCATTGAGTCAAGAGTTTGAGTCCTGATTCCACTAAAGACCCACTTTTAAATGGCTTTGATACCCGTTAAGTAGGTAGCTACTTTCCTTCATTATTAAACTCCCCAGACATCATAAAGTCTAACAAAAAATACAATAAGCTCTCAAATTCAAATAAAGAGACGACAGAAAAACCTAATACAGTTTATTAACTATCTTTACAGAAAATGTAAGGTTGCTCTAGCTCGAATCTTTCTTAACTCACTTTAATCCTAGATTATATTTCAACTATAAGGTCTTAGCTTACCAACTCACTCACGCCGTTTGAGGAACTATTCGAATATAGATTAATGATGATAATTCACTCGAATTTACAAACATCTACCAGTTTACCGTTATCCCTTGTCTTTCTTTTTTCTTGCATTTCGATTTAGCTTATATACCACTCTCTGTAATTCAATTCATTACTCTTATCTTGATCTAATTTACCTAATATCATCTCATTTCGTTGGTTGGGTTTTGGAATTTTATGTGATTCATATTACAAAAAGTCAACAATATTAATACAAAAAAAAAAAAAAAAAAAAACAAACGAAGAGCCAAAAGTTGAAAATATATCAGATAAATTCTTCATGTACAGATAGTATGAAAGTTAGGAAATTGGAGTTCCTGCTCCGGTTTTGCCCTCGTCATTTTTCTGCGGATAAAAATAAAGAGGTCTGTCACTAATAGATTTCATGTTTATTTTAAGTGGGACATTAATCAAGTATATCGAATAAGGACGATTTTTTTCGGCTTATTTTTCTTAAAATTTGACAGAGTATCACAGGATTCAAAATCAATATTATAACTTCAAGAAATGCAATATCAAATGCAATAATTTCAAATAAAAATTTAAATTATATTTTTTCACATGCATAAATATTACTATTTTGGAAAATATTGGATCCCAAAAGTAGGGGCTGTCTTAAACGTGTGTATGAATAGAATTTAACACATGTTTAAAAGGCCCCTCTGCTTTTCTAGGAGCTGAAATTGAACTCGTTTGAGCACATTTTATGTAACGCTTTTCAAGCTGCTGCGAATGTGTGAATGACCTCTTGTATCATATATAATAATATGGCAATTATTAGATCATCTATATTTTGGTATCATTTTTATGAACTTTGTTCTTTAAATATATCCCCACAGAAAACCTCAAAGAATTATCAAATCAGGGAAACCAGATAATCAAATATTTCTTGAAATGAGTCGATCTCGAAAGAAAATCTTGAGGCATGTCCATAGTTTCCTTACTTATAAGGCATATTGTGCCTTTTTCTTTAAATCCGAAACCTCATTTCTCTGATTTGAGCATTTTGAAACTTTTTTGAGTTATTTAAAGAACGAAGTTGTGACGTTGGGCTATTCGCAGTTTTCTCTTCACTAATCTTGGGGACTTTTAATAAAGATTGATTGCTATAAATGACAATTTCTTCCCAACCAAAATGAAACGCGAGTAGTTAAATTAGAGGCAGGTAGAAATAAAGTGAAGTGAGATAGATAGGAAAGTATATAAGCAAAGCGAGAGACGTACGATAGATGTCGAGTGAAACTAGCGTTGAGCAGTTGTCCTACAGTCGTAGACGAGATCAAAAATTGCTACAAGTTATTCACAGCATAGTGGAGTTTAGAAGTCGAGTCAGCCTCAACTTCGACGTTTTGGTAAGACTGTTAATTTGATATTAGTGAGACAGACAAATATAACTAGGGCGTTACTGTGGAGAGTCGGTGTTCATTTGTCGTTATAGTACTAAACTGTGGAATAAATGTAGTGTGAGATCAGTCTAACGTCTTTTCGCTTAACTTATTGATTCTTTAGTGTTAGTATATTTAGTTTAGCTATGGCACAAGAGGTGAATAGGAATGTTATGTCTTCACAAAAAGTTTACGAAAACGTTTCTCAAACAATAATTGATTTGAAAATTAGCTTTGTTATGAGGATAGAAGTCACTTCTAACATCTTGAAACGCATACAGCTTTAACTCCAAGAAAGGGACGGATATTCTAAGCAATGATTTTAAACATAAGTTCATATTTTTCTTCTAAGTTATGCTAGAAGTGGTTTTTACCATTAGCATAAAACTAATTTTTAAAATGTGTTGTGTTTGGATAATAAACTCATGAACAGCCAGTATGGGAACTTTTAAGACACTTGGTATACAATTGATATTAACAAATTACTCATTTTCTAAAAATTCTAACTTTCATAACTTGCAACATTACATGCCTCTGATCCATGGATACATCTGATACATGGCCCAAATAGCCATGTATCAGATGAAGATGATGAAGGTTTTAATGGTTTTTATGAGAAATAAAGAATATTTTCCTTTCTATGTCTTAAAATAATATCTTTAATTTAAACGTTTTTTAAAATTTTATGCCCAAAATATTAGAGAGCTCCTTATATAAGCCAAAATATGGCTTTTAGTGTTGATTTAATGAATAAATGTATTTATTTGTGTGTTTGCCTTACTTTTTTTTTTAATTAAATGCAATATTCCTTTAAATGTGGGAATAATATTGAAATCACGTTTATAAAATGAAGAATTAATGACTTTCCCTAGATATATTTTTACAAAAGTTGTATCCAGTATAATTTGGTAAAATACATACTATTAAAATTAGTTTGTAGAAAATATAACAAAGTATAAATTTTCGTAAATGAAATAGTAAGGTAGATATGTATCTTAAATAAAAATATATCTTTTTAAATAAGAAATGGGAGAAATGCATATTCTGGTGCATGGTATTCATCGTCCGGATTATTACAAAAGATTTATGAATAATAATCATAAATGCAATTATAGAAACAAAATACGCATATATAATTACAATCTTCTTAGTGCATATGTATATAAATGCATTGAATGAGCAACATGTAAATTGTTCATTGAATATAATTAGATACACTGCAATCTAATTAGAGGACAACATTCGAAATGAATAAAAAATATTTTTTAGCCTCTTATTGAGGGAAATATAGTTTCCTAAACAAGTAAGATGGAGAGAAAAAATTGTTTAAGATGTATTATAAATCTAAGATTATATTTTAGAATAGATTGAAAAAAATTATAGTAGACACAAGTTTGAGAACTCGATCGTATGTAATAATTGTTTTCAAAATTTTTCTCCTATGTCCATGGAGTTTTCTCTACTGTCAATATTGAAATGTCTAAATAAGGCTTAAAGCTCTAACATATTCTTCAATGAAAATGCTTAAAAATTTGTACTTATTTAAGCAAATAAATTTATTTCTGAAACAAATTTCACGAATAACAAAATGTTTTTGGGATTACAATGTATTTAGTATTCTAAAATACACTCTGATATTTTCAATTATCCGCGTTACTTTTGTGAATAATTAGTCTAAACTTGGGACATATTTACCGATATTTTGTAGTTCTCAATTGCACAAGAAATACTAGGTGTCCTTATTTTACTTCATAACTCATATCTTAGATGTTTATTATATAATATTAAATCAAAGTCAAACTAATTCACAATTATTCAATGCGTTGTTACGAGAGTTTTATATTATTTTAAATTATAATGGAATTCGGCACGCGGAGTAGTAGGGACTGAATTATTTCCAACTACATATGTAATGATTATTTCTACTTAAATTTTTTGAGATTAATTTAAAATAAGTACATAAAATACCTGGAGATAAATGTATTCGTAAGTTGTTGATCATATAAGACTTTCTGTATTTAAGATAAATCCTGAACTACAAATCCCACAGTTGAAATACAAGCAATATCGTTTATCTTATTTGAAGAACATTTTTAATATGTTACTTAGAATAACAGAAAAAGTTTGAGTGATGAGGAATATATAGTTTGACCCTGTTAACAGATGGGATAGAAGGTTCACAGTTACTAAGACGCGAGTTAAGTGAACCGCGAGTTACTCAACGGAAAATTAAGAATTCAAAAAGATTTTTATCAAGATTGATGCTTTTCATTATCCATGTTATTTTTCTCTTATCCTTTATCATTATCATTACCTAACTTATCTTCATTTTTAAGTATTGACTCAGGTAGATTTTCTCTGGAAATTTCTGCTTGCTTAACCCTTTTTGAATTCATTGATAACACTAAATTTTTCGACTGAATTCTTTTGGACCGTACAACCTTTTGATTATGTTAAAACCCTATTGATATTATTATTAATTATTACAAAAATAATTTATTCGAGAATAATATTTTTTACAACTCTTATAGTTTGACCAGTAGAAAATGGTTGTACGTACAGCAAATCTCACTGACAGCGAGAATTTGAAAATAACTATTTAAAACAAGCAAAAAATATCAAAATTAGAATATTTAATTTTCCGAGAATTAATGATTAAATTATATAAGATAGACAGAAAAAGAATAATTTTTAATATCTATTTTTAAAAGAAGTCTTCACATGATTCAAACAAAATATTAATCAGAATGTCATGAAAAGAAAAATACGAACTATGACGCCATAATGTCTTAGAGAGATATCGCAAAAGATTGCTTATTGTTGAGCCATAGTAAAACCACATTTAAAGCATACTCGCGTGTTACTGATCCGCGTGTTAACGGAGTCCGGATGTATACTGCACAGAGCAATTCTTAAGACAATATAGTGTTGGAACATATTTGGCAATGTCTGAGAGTAGCAGACTCTGTAATTAAATCACGAAATTTTGTATTTGGATGCTATTTGATATCAGAATTTGATTTAAAGTTGAGTTCTTGTTAAATAAATGCTACTATTATTTTATCTTGGTTTTATTATTATTTTTCTCATCTACAATAACAGGCTTTAGCTGATTTTCCCATATTAGTGATCCGGGCGTGATCTGAAGAAGAAACCATCTCTTTTCTGGAGTCCTATCACAACATACTTGAGTAGATTTTCCAAAAGATGGATCTTTCGTAATAAGAAGTTAGGATCTAATACAATGTTACAGATATATTTAATCTAAATTTTAATCAATGTATCTTATTTTAATATCAGATTAAAAAAGATAAAATGTATGCTACTTATATTTAATTCGACAAAAAATTTGATCTCATCTTAACCTTTGAAAAGTTTAGTATTATTAAAACAAAGAGTAAATCAAAGAGAGAGTAAATCATGTATGAAAACAAAGTTACATTTGCTGTTAATCTATTGTGCTAATTTAAAACACACTTAAGAGGTTCTTAAGCTTTTACTTAAAAATGTTTACTAGTCTCATTATGTACAACAAAATGTTCCTAATATCATACAATTGCCGATATAACAATTTTGATATTACTCATAGAACGATACTGATGTGATTGATATAATACTCAAAAAACGATAGTGATGTTACTGATATAATACTCAAATACTGATATTACTGACATAATACTGATATACTGATGTACTCATATAATGAGAATGATATTACTCTATGATGTATATAAGAAATATGAATCAGAACGAGTGATTTGCAAGCTAGATTCTCATAATTAAATCGTAATTCTAGGGATACTTTATCTATGATATATTGATAAAATAAAGTGTTTTATCTTGCTTCTCACTCTCTTCGTATCTTCTAATTGGAGTTTCGTAAATAATTCAGTTTAATTATCTAAGAACATGGTTAAACTAAATATTAAAAGGCACGTAATAAATTTATACTAAATACAAAGAACATGAATTTAATAATTTTAAATCATCTAAAATAACATATCTTTTTCCTAATACATGTATTAAAATCTTGGCTACTGAAAAAAGCCTCTATAAATTAATGTAAATGCAAATATTTTTCTAAGTGACTCTACGATGACAGAGGTAGCTCTTCAAATGACAAGTCCACGGTTGTCGTTTTATTCAACTACTTACACTAAAATAAAAGCATAACGCAAACAAAATGTCCCACGGGAAACTGTCTGTGTTTATTTTAAAATTCGTAAGCATTCACGATCTTATTTAAATCAATGATTCTCTGCAATAAAATCATGCGAAGCGTTAATAAATCTAATCTGCATCGCATTAGAAGGAATTCCAATCAGTTTTCATTTGTCATCCCTTTCCCAGAAGATCTAAATTTGCATAATTGTAGCAGTAGTTCTGTGCAATATCGCATCGAATGCAGACATACCTGTTCTTTATTAAAAATTTTCGTTCTGCGAGATTAAACCTGTCCACTAATTGAAAACCAGGGTTCAATTTTTGATTTTGAGCCTGAAGTGATAATGTTATCATATCATTTTAATGAAACAAAGTAAATATTTCTTACTATTCATGTTAGTGGTTTCTTTCACTTGAAGTATTTTGAAAGTTAATTTAAAAACTAAAGAGCTAATTTGATTTAAAATTTTAAAAGTAATACCAATCTCAGCATGAAGTAAATAAATTATTCATAGTAAATGATAACGTAAATTCATTAAAATGTATCTTATTAATTTAATTAATTTTTTTATATTTTTTTTCTCGTCGAAACTAGAGCATAAAATATTAAATCATTCTCTTCAGCACATAAGTATTGTTAATCATAATAAATATTACTCTTTTTTGCTCTTATTTTATTGAAAAATGTTTTCAATTTATAATACGTGACTCATAACTAACAAAAGCTATCGCAAATGTATATCTTAATAACAATTTTGTTTTAATATTAATAAATCTCTATGAATTGTAGAGCATTATAATGATAATTCAAAGTAAGTTTAAGAATTAAAAAAAAGTAATGAACGATTTGAATCCACTGAATATTTGCTCACTTATTTTAGAATGATAGAAAAAAAACACACACACACACACACACAACACACACACACACACACACACACACCACACAATAATAATATCAATATTGTTAATACTAATAT
>BMAW01105812.1:294469-317971 GCA_019974015.1 Nephila pilipes
TACAATACTGATCGATCTTACTCTCTGATATATAATGATACTGATAGATCTTACTCTCTGATATATAATGATACTGATTGATATTATTGATATAATGTAATGGATACTACTGATATATTGATATTATTGATGTAATACGGATATAATGATATTGATATAATGATACTGATATTACTGATATACTATATTGTACTAATACTGATTTTATTAATAAGATATTTTTCCAGTATTACATAAGTTACATATCAATATATCACATAAAATTTAAATCAATATCATTAAAGTTATATCAATATCCTAAAATTTTATATCAATATCATCATGTTAATAATATATCAGTATCATATTAGCATTTTATAAGTATTATTGATGTAATGATACTGATATAATGAAATTGATATAATGAAACTGATATAACTAATATAATACTAATTTTTACTGATATGATAAATATATATATATATATATATATATATATATATATATTATGTATTATATTTAAACATTGTCATTAATTTTTTTAAATTTTTTTTGTTCACTCTCTTTCCTTTCACAGTAATTTAAAAGAACTGAAACCTGATATTAGCAAGTATAAGAAATTTTTAGATCTAATTTCTTTTGAGTCACTATTATCTTTTCGAAGTTACAATCTTCGAAATTTGTAATACTTTATGTAAATAAAAATGTATTTATGCATTGAAAAAGAGTGAATCTGTGCAGCATTAATATTTTCAGTACTTTATTGTTGTGGGTCTTCATCCTTGTATATGAGGCACTAATGTTCCGTGAAACCATTTCAAGAGTTCCGGGAAAACTCGAAACGACAAAAGAGAAAACAATACTATTCCAAAATATTTCTTGTATAGTAAATTAATCAGCAAACTAGAAGATCAGTTAACATTCTTGCAATACATATGGTATGTATGTATATGTGCAAGTGGTATTTTGAATTTAATTCAAGCAAAATACCTTTGAAAAATGACGCTATGTACAAGACCAGGTGGTATTGGGATTATAATTGATTTTTAAATAAATGTGTTTGCATCAATCAATATAGGCACTTTCGAATTTTATAAAAGTAACACTTTGAAGCGAAGGGTCTCTAATTCCTCGTTTCTAATGCCCCACGGAAGGATTTTATTTATCTCTGTTCAATAATAAGATATTTTAACCTGATTTATCCTGTTGAGTTGTATTGCATATATTCAGCGCAAGCAAAATCAATAAAAAAAATCATTCAATGTTTCTAGCAAAAAAAGTCGTTTTCCACCAGTATTCGGAAGCTTTATTTATGTATTAAATATTGCGTAATCGGCTCAGTCTCTTATTCAGGGAATGCAAACAAGATAAGTTGCATAACAGAAAACAAAAGCAGGTTCAAGATAAAAGGATTCCTTGCAATAATGGAAATATAGACAGATTGGGTAAAATTAACTTAGATAATTTAATAGGATTGTCGTAGAAAAAGACTGTACAAACTATATTGCAAGAAATATAAGAATGCGAGAGTTTTCAGTACTCAAACTAAAATAGCAAACGAACTCCTTTGTAATAAAGTTGGTCAATGGTAGAAAATGTTAACATTTATATATAAAATATTTGGTCTTCATTACTGAATTAATCTTAAATTACACTTACTTCTAACTAGAAACGTAATCATCAGAAGCCCTTAATTCCTTAACCAGTAGAGCTAAGTTATCCTCAAAAAAACTCAGCCGTATCTGGTGGTAGCTATGTTACAAGGGATGACGTCATTAAGACATTCTCTTTGTAAACCAGATGGTATGGTTTTCCAAAGAACTTTAAATATAAGCAGAACTTAAATTAACGGAGAACCTATGGTTTCCTAGGGAAAACTTGACAAGCAAAATTTACAATGTCATCTACTTCAATAATGTAACCGCCAAATAACAGTATCACTTTTCTGGAAAATCTTTAAGTCCAAGAAGTTAACGTAGCTGAAACGAAAAAATGAGCTTATTTTATGCGCAAGCATAAATATGGCTCAGATCTTAATAAATGATAAGTTTCGCAAATAAAACCCAATAAAACTCAAAATGCAAAACTTAAATCATATTAGTATCTCAGTTATTTTGGCAGATATATATTTTAGTAAATACTCTTTTCCTTTCTTAATGATTAAAACTGTTGCAAATCATGAGTATAACTATCTTTCTTACTTCTATGTCTTTAACTGTGTTTGATTGATGCAAAATAATTGTTCTAATATAAATGCAAACAGAAGAGATCTGATAAAAATTTAAGGAATCAAAATAAATATTAGTTTTAACTATATGAATATTCTCAAATAACAAATTATTTACAATTTGAATACACTAAATGATAGATTATAGAGCTTTAAATTTGATTTATCAGAAAAAAAAACTTTTTAAAATCATCTTTCGGTAGTAATGTACTGAAAGTTCTCTTAAGATCTTAAAAGTTTTTTTTCCCCTCGAAAAACAAATTAAATGTATTAATTTATATATTGCCTTCAACACATTCACAAAGTCATAATGAAACAATTTCGCATACTTTTATATGAACTTTTTTTAATAACGGAGATAAAAAGTAAAGATATGATTTGATGTTAAAAATTTGATACAAGTATACGATCTAAGAAACAAAATTTAATCTACTACATCACCGTAAACAAAAATCTTCTTGTTTCACTTATTAAGCGCAACAAAATAAAAATTTATAAAAATAAATTCTCATAAAATTTTAATAACAAGTTATATTCATGATGCCATCTAATAATTAAATAAGAATACCTCTTTAAGTAATGAAAACATAGATCACAAATTATCAAAAAATATTATGTTTAGGTACTACTGGAAGAATATCTAAAAATAAATATTTGAATTAATTTGTCTTAGTTTTGGTTTTATCAAAGTTAGTTTCTTGAAATCTTTTCTAACAAAGCAATTTTCTACAAATTGGACTTGCTACTATAAAAAACTAATTACATTAAAAGTATGTTTCTTTTGTGAATATTTTCAAAGTTTATTGAATTTATTAAGTGACTTTTATACCAGCTTTGAATATAAATTTAAAGGAATGGCTTGCCAACAACTAAGACATTTTACAAGATCGATATTTTAATTAAAATTACTCTTACAATCCTTGTAGGAATTCCTAGAGGATATCTAAAAATATAAATATTTAAAGTCTGACAACTCCCTTTCATTTAAGACTACTATCACTACTTATAGATTGAATAGTCACTTAGTTTCATAATTAAATGATAATACATGAGATAAATAACAATTTTTATTTTGCATACAGTTATGAAATGTTTAGTAAATGGTCTCTCTCACTCTGTCCGCTAAATCTCAACATCCCTGATATCTAGTTAAAAATGAACTACTAATTTCTTGTATACCAACTCGATAGGTTGGAACGAGCTTAATCAAAGTTACTGGAGTGGGGAGAATGATTGAGTTCTTAAACATCTACTAAGCTTGAATAAATCAAGAAGTTGGTATTATGGTTTATTTGTTAAATTGTGACTTCAGCTATATGCCAACTACCGTCTACTTACTACAAACTCTATATCGAATTGTTCCTTCGCTTTTATATGGATTTGCTTAACTCTAGTCATTACACTTCTAATGTTTATTTAAGCTTAAGAAGTTAGTGAATGTAACCAAATTTCATTTTGTTTGAAAGGAAGAGGAAATTTAAATGTATCAGAATGTAAACCAAGATATATGTTAAAGCTATAGTTTCCTAGGATAGCGGTGCTATTATCAGGAGGCCGCAATATTGAGGTAGATGAATCATTAATCTTCCTGGTCAAGATTTTCCTAAGAAATCTTAGCCTCCTGTTGATTTACGTTCCTTTCGCATTCAATACTGTTTTGGAAACCACGCCATCTGGTTTACATGAGCAAAGTCTTAGTACCGCCTGCCACCGTAATAATACGGCTGCCAGATAACGGATCCGATTTACTGATTTTTTTTTTACATAGCTTAAGGAATGTTACGTGAATAGCCCTCGATACAGAAGTAATTTCCTTTAATTTTTTGTTCTCTTTTCTCTAGTTTCTTAAGCTTTTGTAAACATTTTTTAAACTGAAAGCTCAAACATCACTTTAATTTTCTCATATTTAAGTGAATTCTTCGTGAACTTTTTATGCTTGTTGTTAACACAAATATGTCAGTAACACTAGTCAATATCTGAGAAAGAAATGTGGTTGTAATTTCAATTGGGAGTACATATACTACCTTAGTAGGTATAACACTAATCCTTCTCTACATTAAAAATTATTTCCTGATAATATTGTTCATTATTTTAAAGCAGTACTAATTTTCGTTCTTTAATTTGATTACCCGTTAAGAATAAATCACAAATTATGAGAGAAATAGTTTGTAATAAAATAGTTAGAGATTTTCTGCTTGTAAATTTTTATCTGGATATAAAAATCAAATACCTAAATGAGAAGAAGGTACTTATGAATAAATTTTGTCCTCTTCGGTATTATCATTTATGAACGTTCGTAGAGATAATGATGCCCTATTTTCAACTAACAGTTCCATATAATTGACTCAATATAGAGGATTAAACTTAAGAAGTGAAGCTCATAAGGAAACCAATGATTTGTCTAATTATCAAACATAGCTACAAATACAATTACTGCACAAGAAGATATAAATAAAGATTGTCTATGTTTTAATCTATTAAAAGATTTTACTTTTACGGCTATTGTCCAATTTTGAAATAATTGCTAGAACAGTTGATAGAGACTGTTCAAAGCTACAAATTTAATATCCTGCTCGCGGGAACACAAAGCAGAAATTCAGAATGTGCCACTGCAGGATCAACTCAAAGTGCAATTAAAGTGCTTCGGAAATACTTCGCATTGTTCAGGTAAGAACAAAACACTCCATTTATCTTCTAATCTGATAAATTAGCATTATTTCTTCTCCGAAAGTAGTTTTCTAAACTTTCTGAATGAGGTATTTGACTGCTCAAAAGCCCTTTGCAATTACTTGCTGGCCCAATCGTATTTTGCAACGCTAAATATTTGCAAGAATGCTTCTAATGCAAGAATCTTTTAAAGCAAATCGATTATCCAATTCTGCTCATTGAATGAAATCATTTACTTATTGTTATTGGAATAATATGTTCCTAAGATTAAACATTTGTTTTAGCTTTAGCTTAAAACGTCTGCAGAAGTGGAGAGAGTCTTAAATATAGACTTTTTATAAGTATTATTTTGAAGTGAGAGTCTAAATGAAAAGGAAAAAGAAGACATGTGTTTTTTAATATGAATGAAACATAAAGTGATGATCAAAACCTATCGAAACTATGGATTGGATTTACAAAACAAATAAAGCATAGAACATATTTTACATTTTAATGGCGACTTTGTTATTGAAAATGACATTACGTCCATATACTTGTCATTTAGAACTCTGATTTTTATTAAACTTATATGAATCTAGATAGTTTCCAAATATAATGAGAAGGACAATAATAAATTAATGCTGGCCTAAATAAAAATAAAACACAAAATGACATGCTATTTTGATATAATAAAAATATAAATGAATCACACAATAAAATTATTTTCAAAATTTTCTAAATAATGAATTGAAACTAACAAATATTACACAAAATACGTCTTATGCTTTCAATGTAATGGTGAAATTAAAGTAACTTTCATCCACTTGTGGCCATTAACAAATCTGATTTTCATGAAAACATATTTTAGGTATAATAATGGCAATAACGAATTGTTGCATCTCTAAATGAAAATTTAAAAAAAAAAAAAAAAAAAAAAAAAAAAAAAAAACCACCACCCAACGTTTTTTTGACGTAATAGAAACTAAGCGGATCTTCAGAAGTATTTTAAAAAAACAGCCCAAAATGTTCTGGATTTACAATGCAAATATGTCGCAAAATATATATATATATATATATATATATATATATGTATAAAGACTTTGCAATTCAAAATAACATGATGATAAACTACTTACGATTAATAAATTAGACTTTCAAGAAAGTTATTTGAATATGGCCATTTTCCGAATATCATCAGAATGACAACAATGAGTTAAATTACAAAATTATTTTATCATTCAACTCAACTGCAAATGCTATTTAACCCTACTGTATTGAGAATTACATAGCCAGGGATAATTTTCTTCTATTGTTTAAAACTTAATTTGAAGTTGTAAATATCTTTTCATTTAATTAGGCAGAGTAAGTTTTTTATATGTTTAGTAGGTTAGAACAACAAGTATATATAGAATTTCCTATTTTACATATGAGGTCTCCATTTTTGACCTACCCAAAAGCATATTCTATGTTCAAATTCATTTTACAGCCAATATTTTGAAGTTGAAGTTATTGGGAAATTCGTTAAAATAAATTTCGGTATATACAAATTTCTTCAAATTATTAATTTGATAAGGTATACATGCCATTTCTTTCATGCCGTATACCTATATGGCCCCTGTGGTATAGTGGTTAACTTGTCTGACTGCAAGACTGACGACCCAGATTCGATTTCAGTGGCTTTGGCATGTGTACCTGGTCATGAGTCAACTCAGAAATTCACCTCTCCGTGATCGGTAAGTGAGTTCCAAGTTTGCTTGAGAAATTAACAAGGGTTCCAGCATTGTTCCAGTCACATGCTTGAACACTAGCTAGTTACTAAGTTACCAGGTCCAAGGACGACAAAAACGGAGATGTGCACCACCTAATAGAAATTTTAGGCCTGGAAGATTTTAACCTTTACTATGAGTATACCTATAATGTAAATTATTTATTTGTTATCAACAGTGCTGTTATATATTTAGAAATATTTAAATTGAAAATTTTCGTTGAACTGTTCACATGCTATATTTTTAAGCAGTAAATATTTCAGTTAAGTTAAAGTGAAATCGAGCGTATTGTCTTCTTTGAAAGGCTCCGATGTGTCAGTATAACTGAATTTGCTTACACAAAATTGATCGTTAGCATTTTCTATTTATCTTCGCAAATATATATCACTGCATTTCTTATTTCCAGTAAAGTGAACCCGATAGAGCACGATTGAAGAGTTAGATACAAAATATACGCGCGTGTGTGCGCGATAAGTTTCTTCCAAATGTATCCAGTATTTTTAAAAAAATATGTTTAACTCTGAAAATCCATAAATAAGGTAGTACAATGTACGTAAAAAGCTTTTAGAAATATAAATAAAATAACTGTGTAAAACTTACATGTTTTTTTTTTCAAGTGATTTCAAAGTATTCTATTAAAAATTGTAGTAAAGATTTAAGAAGATATGTTAGAGTTTCATTGAATTCACATTATGATCACGGACTCAACATAACTAGATGATAAACTGGTTCACGTATTAAACTAAATATTAAATATTACAGTGTTATTATTTACAAACACAATAAAAGAAAATATTAGACGTCGAAGTATAAAAACTATAAAAAATTCATATAAGATTCATGAAGCTATCAACTTGCACACACGCGTAAGTTATTTATTTAACGAAGAGTTTAATAGCTTATAGAATCATGCACATTTTCTTTTTAAAATGAAAACTAAAAGAATGAATAAAATATTATCGTGTCATCTAAATTTAATAATGAGAAGTAATTTTCGAAGTTAAAAAACGTAGGACAATGTAACTAAATTATAAAACGACGAAAATAAAGATTGTTAAAATGAAGCTCATTTAAAAATTTACCAAGATGCTTATCTGATTACCGGAAGATAATATACGATAAAAACGTGCTATCTAAGCTGGGTTAATGATTTTAATATGTTTAATCATAAAAGACATAGTGAGAGAGAAATTTTACGATGTTGCAAGTTTTCTCAATCTTTTAATACATTTGAAATGTAACTCCGTGATAAATCGTTTTAACATTTCTGCGATTTTGTTTAGCAGAATTCTTCTTTAGATAAAATAAATCGTTTGATGTGACCCTTTTTATGCCTTTTCACGAAATAACCTGTTATTCTACGTTGTAAGTGCATTCGAGATAAAAATGGCTTGTTCCTTATGAAAAAGAGATGAACAATTAGCGTTTAATTATTTTTTTCCGAAGAATTCTATAGAATCGCCTCACTTATGTGGTGAACTTCATTCTGGAATAAAATTTAATTTTAATAGAATGTTTCTTAGCATCCTTATAGATCTATACTTTAAATTGTATAACATTTTATAACCAGATGTTACTAGTCTCTGGGATTATAGATTGCATTATTTGACTATTTATTATTATTTAATTTTTATTTGTCCCAAATGTATTTAAAATTAGGAGTTGAAGTTTAAAATTGGTTTTCCTTTTTGCTATTACGTAAAAAAATACCGCATTCAATTAAAATCAGTTTATTTCATGTAAAAAGATTAATACATATTTCAAATCAGTACTTTTAATATATTTGTTATAAATTATTTTTGAAGTAGATGAATTAGTAATTATATTATTCAGTCAGATAAAACATTAAAAATTAAATAACATTCGTTCGATTGTCTCACCATTTACAATCTTCTACTCATGACTTAAGATTAAATTGTTCAAATTTTTTTATTTTAACAATCATTAAGAAATTTTTACTTCCTAAATTCAATATTATACAGAAAATGTGAAGAAAGAGGGAAAATGTGGGTTATAATAACTGAATCAAATTATTGTATTAATGTTTCATAAATTTATTTTTATTCGAAAAATCTACCAGATTATTATTTTGAACACATTATTCATACAAGAAAGAAACTGTAATTGAGATATTGGTAACGGAACTTTGCTATTCAAATCATATTTAATTAATTAATACTTGAAATAAGTAAGTTAATGGGTATTAAAGAAAGTTTATAAATATATACAATATTTTTCTTTGGTTTAAAAAATATTCACATTTTGACTGTGTTAATCAATTTTGAAAGGATATAGAATTTACAATGAAAAATTGTGCATACATGAATTTTATTTGCTTTCTGTTCTTACTTTACATCCATACGTGTATTTTATCAAAACATTTCAGAAACAAAAAAAATTTTGATTCCGTTTTCTTAAATTTATTATTGTAACTTTAAGTTTAAATTTGATTAGATAGTGTTTTCTAAAAGATGTATTGATTAATATTCTTGGAGATGGGACACAGTTTTTTTAAGATACTTTACATCTAATGTTTCGCTATTATTATTTTATTATTATTTATTATTATCACATAAATAAATCTCGTACATCAATGATCTGCATAAAATGCTTTTTATCTTATAAATAATAACAAGATAAAGAAATTATATTCTGTCCTACGTTGTTCACAAAAAAGTTGAAACGTCAGATTAAAAATCAAAATGTTGAACGCAACTCAAATTTTTATGCATTATTTAAAGCTTAGTTTATTTTTAATCATATAATTAAATTACATTATAATTAAGCTTGTTTAATGTATAATGTATAATAATAAATAATTTAAGTATTTTTTTTATATGAAATGAATTATTCCAAATAAGCTTTACGAAAATAATTTATTTTATTTTGAGTTTTCTTTAACATTTCTGAAAAGCTCTTCCTTTGAAAATTTATCTGTAATATTAATGTTTCTATATTTTGCTTTCTTTTAAAAAAACTTTTAAGCTTATTTATCTTTAAATTCTCAATTGAATTTTAAGTTTCGTATTTTGTTTACTTTCTACCGTAATAAAAAATAATAATAAATATGCTTTTCCATAATTAAAATTATTTAAGAAAATACAAAAAATCCAATGTTATATAATTCCCATATGTATTAAAATATATATCAAACTGCAATTGCCGTTAGTATTTTTTTTTATTCTTATGAATATGCATACGAAACGCCTAGATAGATTATGAATAGATTATTTTTGCAACGACTTTATTTATTATTTATAATATTCAATAAACAAATGTTATTTAAATATTACATTTATAAAGAGTTTATGTTATATGCTGTTTACATACATACATATATATATATATATATATATATATATATATATATATATATATATAAGCTTTATATATATATATAAGGAGTATATATATATATATATATAAGGAGTTTTATTAGAATTATTTTATTTAATAAACATTTTCCTAAATTCTTCATATCAAAATTCATCCACCATTTTAATTTTTCTTAGATTTGCTATCTCGATTAGTAAATTTCAAAGCATTAATCCTTGTAAGTTAATGTCGGAATTAAAAATTCCTATTTTGTTTAGCTCATAACTTTGAAAAGAGTACTGGTGAATATGCGATTTTCCTTCAAATTTAAACACCTTTACAAAATGCAAAAATCATTGTTACATAATCCCTTTAACTATCAAAAGAAGTATCAAACCTCGATCTCCAATAATATTTTATTCATTATTATGGATATACATGCGAGACACATACACAGATAGATCGTGTTTACAATAACGTTATTTATTATTTATAATATCAAAAAAAAAAAAAAAAAAAAACAAGCAGAAAAAAAATAAAATCTTTAAATCTTCATCGCTTCCCTTCCCTTCCACCAAATCCATATCTCAGGCTCAAAACTCGGGTGTTTATCTTTATTTATCGAGTTTAGGGCTCAAAAACTGGAAGTTCATGTCATCTTTGCCCCGATTTTTCAACGGAACTATATTTCTACACGACCGCCGAATCTCTACTGCACCGCCGCGCATGAAGCAAATGCGCTTCGACGTTCGGTTCTTTTTATAAACGACGCTGCAGCCAAGTCACAGGCGTGACATTCGACTTGGAGTGGTGATCAATCTCGCCTTTTCTTCCTCCTTATATTTCTTCTTCCTTTTTTTCATTTCTTCTTTCTTTCTTTCTTCTATGGTATTTATTTCTATTTTTTTATCCATCTCTTTCGAATGCAACCTGTAGAGGGATCGAGGAAGAAGAGAGAGAGAGAGAGAAAAAAATGGAACAAGAAAAAAAAGAACGAAAAAAATTACCAATGGAACTTATTGATCATTGGGTTGTACTTGGGCCTTCTGCCAGAAGTCTTCCACGGGCAACGGGCGGAGGGTTTTCCTGATGACTTCTCGCTTCCGTGGCTCAAATTGACTAACGGTTCAGTCTACGCACCCCTCCCCACGGTCCGGTCCTGGTGTATTGGTATTGCATTACCGAGACTAGGACGGAAGCATTAACGTTATTATGTAAGCCCACTACTTCCACGATGTTCTGTTACAAGTCAAGGGAAAAGTGTTCAGGCAACAGCAGCTAGTTGCTGATTTTCGACCACTTACGCCAGAGTTAGGAGACAAGCAAAAAGAAAATGCTATTTGCTTTTGCGCTCTATCTTCCAGGATGGAAGTATTCGTCATTATATTGATTGGAATTTCGGAACAATCGTAGGATGAAGGATTCTTTATTAAGCCGCATTTGGTGGTAATGCATGGGCAGTTTGAAAGTTGATTGCTTGTGAATTTAAGGTAACCGAGACTTCTGTTCGATAAGGAAAAATGAGTTTATTTCATACCAAGTACAAATAATACTCATTTTTTAAAATTAAAAGCTATGGGAACCATATTTTATCATCAATATATCTGTATACTTATGTGTATGTTTATAAATAAATTAAATTCATAAATAATTATGTATGAGAAATTAATATAATCGATAGGTGTATTTACATTTGTATTTCACATACTTACTTTTAGGTACATCGTGTATAACATCTACGGCATTTGTAACTTTTAAAATTGTCATAGTACTTAAAACATATCATTCTATAAATTGACATTAAATGAAAATTTTAAAAATTAAATTTAATAAAATTTTGAAAATACTCAATTTTTTTTTATTCAAGCTTTTTCTAATTTTTTTTTCAAATATTGCGCAATACTTAAAATGTATGTGTGTTTATCAGAAGCAAATTATTTTCACTGTTTAGGAAAGAGCTCCTTTTCATAATGAGCTAAAAATCAACACTTTGGATTAAGTATATTTTGTAGAAAGTGTCCCAAAATCTTAGGAAATCCTTTTTATGTGGTTTGTTTTTAAGATAAACAATTAAAAAGATTAAGCTGTCAAGTAGATTTATTTTTAAAATGTTATAAATATATACTTAATTCAAAATTTGGTAACTAGATACTAAGAGTTTGTATACTAAACGGATACAAAGTATTTACTTATTTTTTAACAAAGTAGTTCCTGATGTGTTCCTAAACGTAATATTTTGATGCAACTTTTCTATGTTTACTTTCATTCAGAAAGGCAAAAATTTCTTCACGTACATTAGGAAAATATCACTAGCGCGTCGATCAACTTGGAATGCTTTTATTACTTGTTTTTTTATGGATTTTCAATTAATTGAATTTCATTGTCCTTTCTCATCATCTTTGCGCTTATCTTAATCAAATCAAACATCCTATATGTCCTTATCGCTGGGTAATCTGCCACAATTGATTTCCCTTCTACGCATAGAATCTCTCGAATTCAAAAATTATTTGATATACAGAAATAGTTTTTATAGTAAAAATTTAATGTGTCGAGGGAAAAAAGGCTATATAAGTCAAAAATCTCTCTATAATTACGTTATACATATAGAGTTTGTACAGTACTCATGAATTAACATAATATGGAAAAATCCAGAATTATACTCCGTCATAAAAATATTGATGGTATCTTTAACCTTGTTATATTCCTTTTTCTTTTCCCTAAGATCAATATAGTTTATTAATTAATAAATTATTTTTTTGACGATGAATAAAAATAATTTTGCATTTTTTAAGTAAATATTATAGTGATTTCTTGATTGTACCTTTTTATGTACAGAATGAGAAAGTATTTCCATTTTAAATTAATATATCTTCCATTTTCAAAACAATTTATTTTAACAAAATAGCCATAAAGTTATTTATATTTATCAATATTAACAAGTTATCTTAAAATATTTATAAAATTATACTGTTTTTATAAGTCTTAAGTAATTACAGTTGTTTCTCATTATAAGTGTAAATATTAAAAAAAATCAGAAACATAGTTGAACATAAAAAACATTGATGGAGTCTTCGGTTTTTTCATATTCTTTGCTTTCCATTACATCAACATATTTTATTCAGTCCTTAACAATAAAATGAAAGTAACAATTCGTTTTTGTTGCAAATATTTTCATATTTTCTTAATAATATAAATATATTTATTGAAAAAAATATATAGCCACGTAAATCTAATCCCTGTCTCTAAAAACCTTTTGTTTTTACAACTTAACCACAAAACAATTAATATCTAATGATTTAACTCAAAAAACTAATTATATTCTGTAATATAATATAAATGTGAAAAAGTCAAGATATATAGTGGATCGTAGCAAATATTTATAGGTTCATCATCTTCGTCATACCTTTTTTTGGTTTCGCTGACGTCCACATGTTTGATTCATTCCTAAATTAGTTTTCTAGTCAAAATATAAACATCATTTCTTTGCTTTTTGATAATTAATATCTTTTTTTGGAGTATATTTTTAAAAGGAAAATGCTTACATTCTTATCTCTCTCTCTTTTGAAGCCATTTATATTAATAATTTAGTCCAGAAATCATTTTGTATTATAATGATGAATTAGTGAAATCATAAATATTTAATTACAGTAACTTGTTGTTTTAAAATATGTACTAAACAATTGTAACTTCCTTAATTTTAGATGGTTATTATAATTACAATTTAATGCAAACATGGGAAAGTCAAGAAGGTATAGAAGATCATAAGCAATATTCGCGCTTTCTGCATCTTTGTTTATCAGATCTTACACATAACTCTTAAAAAACATCACTTAAAACCAAATCACTATTGGGTATCCATCCCTCAAAAGTTCTCTTTCAAGTTAAATTTCTTTTAATTCGATTGTAGAATCAACACAAGGACTATTGGTGGTGGGCATGGTATTTTGAGCCACGGTCAAGCGATGAGCACGAAACCTTAGTTAGTACCCCGCAATCCCAACTTCTACATCTCACTACGTGTGGACTTTAAGCTCTGAAAAATTTAGCATGTATCAGCTCCTTTTATCCATTAGACGTTCAGCAGAATCAGGATATCCCTGTGACTCGACTGAAACAATGTTGTCCATGAGTTCAAGACCTTGAGCACTCAGTTATCAATGTTACCCCAAATCAAATTAAAAACAAATTACAAAAAAAAAAAAAAATGCTTCCAAATATATTTCAAAACAACATACAACATAAACTGTTATGATAGTATATTTGTTGATAAACAATTATTTTTCTACTGTCAGCCATATATATATATACGTATATGTATGTATGTATGTTTTTATGAAATCAACAAACTCATTTAATAGATCATTTTATAAATCCCTTCTACTGAAATTTATTTTCTAAAACTGAGCTATTAGGAAAGCGAATATTAATTTAAAAAAAAAAAGAAAAAACAGCGTAATTTGGAAATAAGATTTGCTGATTACCAACTATTTTTTCCCCTTAATCCTTAACACGATATCCAAGAAACCACCAAACCCATCTAATGGACAATTTCCTTCGATATCTCCCAGAGAGAAACTTGTACCTCTTTCTCCCCCACATTCGAAAAAGGATCTAACAAAAGAGATCCCAGTCTGGCCAAACTACCCAACAAAGTCCGTGATAAACAGCTTCGTAGTTCTTCCCCAAGTCTGAACAGTTCACTAATGACCAAATGCAGGGAGGAAGCGAACGGGTTTGATGGACCTTCGAAGGATTCAGGCCGACCCACCGATTGGATTCGATCCTGCTCAACTTGTTGATCGTTAGACACCGAGGACTGATGGAGAGAGCTGGTTTTAGTTCTTAGGGCATTTGGGTGATTTGTTCCCCCGGGCTAACCTAATGACGCGGCCCAGAAAATTGTCCTTTTTTTTCCTCCCTCTCTCTCGTCGTATTTTGTTGTTGTTGATGTTCCTTCCGCCTGCTACTTGCTAAGAGTTTTGGAAAATATAGCCTCTTCCACCCTGTAAGAGAAACTTTGCGGAGATAGATGTTTGTATGGATTTTGTTTCGTTTTGTTTGGTGATAAATAAGGGTAGTGGTAATGCAATGGAGAAGTTAAGTGGGCCAATTAACAGTGTTAAATTTATTCACAGACATGTTTATGTATTTTAATGAATTAAATTAACAGTTTAATGCATTTGTTAATTAATATTTATGAAATAATATAGGAGTATGTGTGATTTATAAATTCAGGATATATTATGAGAATTTACGATTTAATAAATTAATGTGTTAATGGATTAAAATATTAATTATATTAATATTTAAATAAGTTAATATATTAATTCAAGGGAAAGTTAAATGGTGGCGTATAATGGCGCAAGAGTCAGATAGGTTATGGTACGCCAAACATGATATAACTAAGATCTAGATGTTTGGAAAAAATGGAAAAAAGCTAAAAATTGGTTAAGAAGAAGAAGATCGTAATTGGAGACCGATTATTAAGATATGCCGTGGACGCTTTCTCCTTGTTTACTAAAAACTATAAATCTCACGGAAAAAGAAAAAGATCACTAGAATGCCTCGGGAGAGTGATGCCCTTATTTATCTGAAGAAGATATGTCCCTGAGGTCCTTATTTCAAATATTAGATAATTAGATACCTGAAAGCTACGAATTCGAAACGAAATTTCATCCAATATCACGGTGAAAAAAAAACTGAAGTGCTTCGCTATTAAATCTACCTCAGCATCAATATTTTGATGTTGAACCTAGAAGTAATATATATATGTATATATATATATATATATATATATATATATATATATAGAGAGAGAGAGAGAGAGAGAGAGAGAGAGAGAGCCTATTTGACCCAGCAGAGTTATATAAACGCTCATGTCACGTTTGTGATATCTAGGAATGGAAGAAAAATCCAAAATCTATCAACAAGTACATAATATATAATTCAATTCAATTAGTTAATTCAATTCCATTTCAAAAACAGATATTATGAAAGTTAAAGGAGTGAAGAAATGTGAGAGCAAAATAAAGCAATAAACTTAGTTGCTGTCATTTATGTTCATTAACATTAAATTTCTACGACTTAGGATATTTATCTGGATTATTAGTGGAAAGTCTCGACAATGCGTGAGAATTTGATACACATTTAGTAAACCGTTCTTTATTGCGATTAATATATACATCTCAGAGAGCTTTTCTTTTTATTTTAACTTTGTCGTTTGATCAAAAAGGAATTTAATTTGAGATACTATAATGTGTGAATGATTGAGGAAGCATATTTAATAAATTCAACATGAATGAAGAAATAAGATTTTTTTAGATTAATTTTAAGAATATATGCTTCGCATAAAGAGAACTTCTACATAAAAAAATCTATATTAGAATGAAAAATATTACAACATTAAGTAAATAGATATCACATATGAAAATTATTTTAAGTATGTTGCTGAGCTTTTTTGAATTTTCCTGTAATATATATCTTTCTTATTTTTCACCATGAGAAATTGAGAGCGTTAATTTAAAAAAGTTAGATATTTTTCCCAATAATTATAGTGCTTTAAATATATTATTATACTTAATTTTATATAGAAGATGAGTCCATAAGAAATCAAATTAAGATTTAAAACATATCAGAGATGAGAACTTTTACTAGGATTAATAGGATCTTGTTCATCTCAGAAACTATTTATTAAATATAAATAATTATGATAATCTTGCTTTAAAAAATTAATTTTCGCTACTTATTCGAGATCACGTAATTCTGTTTAATTGTGGCTATGATGACGAACTATTTCGCAATTTTTACTGGATTTTTATTAATTATTTCGAGGTATTTCTAGGAGTTTAACAAACTCTATAAAGATGGGAAAACATAACACCATAACAATCCTCCTCTCTTTCACTTTACTTTTAAAGAAATTTTTGCTTATAATCATACTTTTGAATAAAAGAAATGCTGCTAGATGATTAACAGATATATTAAAAAAGATGTTAAAGTTCCTTTCTTGACAAGAAAATAAAGAAATCTCCTTTCGTTGGATAATTATTCTGATAAGAAAGTACTAAGTCATCCTTTGGAACTCCACTTATTAAATAAAACATTTTGGTACTGATGTTTTAAAACAACCTGATCACTTTCTAAAATTATAACTATGCATATTCATAGATCATTCGAGCCGAATATAAAAAATGCTAAAAGAAGAAACTGAAAATTCTCTCATCCGATTTGTTATAAGTATCACTAAAAGTAAGTATCGCGGTATTCGCTTAGAATCACCTTTCAATATTTATTAAATGAGACGTTAATTAGTGGAATTCTAGTCGTAGTTATACACTCCATAACATGCAGTGGGTATAAGAAAATATATGAAAATTAGTCATGAATGTTGTAAATATAAAATATCCTTTAATCATTTAGTTTATGAAATTGAAAAAAAAAAAATCAGTCCCCAAAATGTCTATTTCTTATTATTAAAATCAAAACATTATAAAGATTGATTGATTGATAATTGATTTACAAAATACATGTAAAATATTTGTTGGCTAAAAAATAAGTATATGTATATAATTATATAAAATATCATTACGCTTTTAGTGTTGCATTTTTGACACTACTAACTTAACTTATTTTCTATAATTTATCATTTAGTATGTAATACACATCTCGAAATTTCCAGATACATATTAATATTTCATGAAGAATCCTCCTTTTCGGCTTACGAAAACATTTAAGAATATGAACTACTCAAAGTAAAACTTGAAAGCTAAGTTATTGATTTTTCATAATAAGCTAACATAAGTATAATAATTTTCTTTAAAGCTTACCTAAACAAACTAAACTTTCCTCATCAGTAATGAATAACACGTAAAGAAAACGCGCTTACACAAGGAATCAAAACACAAAGATAAAAAAAGAAAACTTTCTTCAAAAAATCAGTAATTCTTTGAATGAATGAGAAAACCAAAATAACTTAAACATGATAACAAGAAACGCGAGCTTTGAATATGGAATACCTGCAACAGATTCAGTTTAATCAAGCTGTGCACGAAAAGCTTTACATGGATGAGGTGAGGGTAACACTAAGTAGTTAAAAGACAAAAATATTTTAACCTCTTGTTGTCTGTTCTGCATGTAAAGAAAATAATAAAAAATGATTTAAATGAAAACACACACACACACAGCGTAGTAGTAAAGTTATTACTATCACAAATTAGTACTCTCTCCCTCTCTCTTGATTCATTATTCTACTATTAAACTTTTAGCGTTGGCCCGTATAAGTAAGTATGAATTATGACAATTGTCTTCTTTATTAGGATATACGAGTAACTATTTTTTGTTTTTCTAGTATTAAAGAGTTTTAATATATTAAATAAACATGTTTGCAACATAAAATTTATCTGTAGAAGAAATTCTGTTGATCAATAAGGTTTTTACCAGTGGAAGTTTATTTAATAATATAAACAATATTCAGTTATAACTTCAATAAACTACATTATTATTATTTTTTTTTTAAAAAAAAAGAACTCCTTTGTTTTATTTTTTATTTAAAATATATATTAGAGATCTTCACGTATTTTCATCAGATTTTATGTCAAGATCAAAGGTACATTAGATAAATAAGACTCCATAACATACCTGAAGAATGAACTGAATACAAAAAAAAAAAAAAATGAGAAATTTTGAATTAAATATTGATATATTCTTTAATACTTTTTGATATTTTTCCTAAAATAATTTTCGTATGAATTAGAGAGGGGGGACACTCAAAATATTTTTTGTAAGCAATTGGCATTGAAGATTTATTAATTCAATCGTACTTGAAGTGCTATAAAAGTGATTCAGTATCTATTCTGCTGTGACAGCAACGTAAGTATTAATTTAGATTCATATGGAATATTGAAAATAATTATTCCTAATGCATTAATTATATTTTAAACTTAATTCAAAAGCTTATGAAATGCTTCAGATGAAGAAATGGATATTTTTTTGAAAAAAGACACACGTTTTGCTTCGGAATGAAACGTGCAGAAAAATGTATCAGATCTAAGTAAATAGGGAAAGAGATTCTTTAATGAAGTCCTCTTGTGGTACATAACTACCTTTACATAAAAATGTTCTAAATGTTACACTAATATAGGAATTCCCATTCTTCAATTCCTAAAAAATGTTTTGAAGAGTATTCTTTAGGTAAGCGTCAGTATTGAAAAGTACATAATTGTTCTACCGGAAAATTAAGTACTTTTGCGAAGTGAAAAAAACCCCCATTTAAT
This sequence comes from Nephila pilipes, assembly GCA_019974015.1. NCBI lineage: Eukaryota > Metazoa > Arthropoda > Arachnida > Araneae > Nephilidae > Nephila > Nephila pilipes. The sequence continues at coordinate 313,675 of BMAW01105812.1, forward strand.
AACATTTTTATTGTACAATAAAATTCCCGTCGATACTAAGAGTTGTCTATAAATATTCCAGATGTATGCTTCGACAGCTGAATAAGAAAAAAATTACACAATCACATCGTGACACGCATATGTTTGAAAAATAATCTCTGAATGTACAAAAAAACGAAACTGTATTGGACCGAGTGATTACTGATGATAAAAAGTGGGTTATCAACGAAAACCTCATAAGGAAAAGATCATACTGTGTCCATGCTTCCTCCACCTTTAAGCCAAGCTTAAACCTGAATAATAGAATACTGTGTATAGGATGGAACAATACATTACGAGCTTTTGAAACGTAAAAAAAAACTCGATTTGGAGAGATACTGTCAGCAAATGGATGATTTTTCCAAAGCATCCAAAGAAAAGAGGTCTGCAATTTTGCAACGGAAGCACATCGTACTGCATCATACTAAACCAGACCACGTGCTGCTTCAATGACTTATCAGAAAATTTCACAACTAGGCTGAGAAGCTCTGTTCTATCTTATTCTTCAGACTTAGCATCTTTGGAATTTCTCTCCCAGCAAAATGTTTTGAAGAGAAAAAAATTCAAAACTGAAGCAGATGTCAACCAAACGCTACTTGAGTTCTTCGCCTCTAAAGACAAAGCATTTTTTCAAAAATAGTATTTACAAATCACCATTACGCTGACAAGAGGTCATAAGTAGTAACATAGTTTGTATTGTACTACAAAAATATTATTAAATGCATGAAAAATTTATTGTTTTCTTTCACTTCACAAACGGACAAAACTTCCAGGTAGACCTTATATTTGTATAATCGATAAGTACTTTATACAGCCGTAGACAAATATATCTCACAGACAAGCTTTAAAATTCTCTCTTTGTAAAATATCATTATGTTGTAAAAATATAAAGCTACTGGGATGAAAAAAATATCTTTTTTTACAAACTAAATCAATATTTGGATGGAGTTCTTTTAGCATTAATAGCGTCATTAATTATGTTTGGCATGATTTTTTCACTATCATAGCATCTGTCCTTGGATATTTTGCATCATTCTTGCTATAGGCAGTTTTCCAATGTCTCCTTTGAAGAAATTACATACTCCATGACCCTGTGGTTGAGAATATTTAATAACTATTTTATGGGATTGAGATCCCGAAACTTTGTTGGAGCCGCTTCTGAAGATCTGTATTGTCCTGTTGAAATTTAATCCTACGTATATTTGTGTCTTCAACATTCTGAGAAACAGATGACTGCAAGGCCGTTTAGAGTACAATTATGTACCTATTAGAGTTCATTGTTCTTTCCCAGAGGACCATTTCTTCCAAACTACCATCCGCCATGCATCCCCAGATCATAATACATGCCGTATCTGTGCTTAACAGTAGGTGTTATACATTCCTAAAGGTATTCTTCTTCTACCCTTCGTAACACACATGTCACACCCGCTACGAAAATATCAACATAAAATTAGTTAACTTTGTAAAGTTATTTCGAAATATTTTTCATACTTATTAATACTTCGATGCTGTTTTCTCAATAAATGTAAGCTAACTAAGAATTGTATAAAATTTAGATTCCCAAACCATAACATATTGGATAATTTTTCTTCTATTAGATGGAGGTGTTTAAGAACCTATGCAAAAAGTATCTTTTTAATTTTGTGGAGTGGGGGGAGGAGCCATTCCTTTTTCTTGGCTTTGTATCCTTTGAATCCAGCTTCAGAAAGACTTGTTTTAGCTTTCTAAACATGATTTGTTTGCTTGTCATCATCGATAAATCTGCATCCAGCTGAGATGATGTTTAATTGCCATCTTTCAAAGCATCCCGTTTCAACAATTGGTCCTCTCTGAGAGTGGTGATCATTTTCTTCTTTTTTTTTGCAACTTAAGAGTGGGAAAGAAATTTCCAGACATTTTATAAATTATTAAAATGCATATCTAACATTCAACAGCTTTTGGGACTTCAATTTGTCCTTTGCAATCTTCGATTATAAACTTTACTTTCAAATATTGTTCTTTACTAAATTCCCTAATTTTCAGGATTTTTAAAAGTAAAAAGTAAAAACCATGCAATTTATTATTTCAGTCAAATTAACAGAACACTTGAATATATATATATATGCGTATTAATAGCAAAAAGTATAGACAAATAAAAAAAATTTCGAAAAAATGCATTTCTCCTTAACATTGCGATAGTATTTTATTGGCTACTGAATGTAATGGCGCTTGCTTACGTAGTTATATAAATATCTAAACTCAACATTAGTGTTATAGTAAGCAAATTAAGTGATTTTAATTAGCTCTTTTACAGTTAATGTAAAAAAATAAGACTTCTTATACTTTTGTTCATATCTCCATAAGTAAACATAATAATTTATAAACTTGTATACTATATTTGAAAATAATTTTTAAAATTGTTTTTTTAAAGATAACAATTTATTGTCTAATTTGTCTTAATTAATGACATACAAAACTATGCAATGGTAAAGAGCTTAATTGAAACTTATCGAGGGTATAATAGTATTATGATATTTTGCGCAGTTGATTTTTGCACTACGTTTAAGCTGAGTGAAACGCACTGCTTTTTATCAAAAATGCGAAAAAACTCCTGTAAGAGCAGCAAGCAACAGCTAGCATCTTACTCAGCATTTGGAGAAGGCTCCCCATAAATACCTATCTAATTACTTCTCCTAACTGAAACAAGATTGTACTTTCAAGTAATTATTTAAACTTCAATAAATAAACATTATGTAATAGCCCAACATAAGACGTGCCAAAAGCGAAAGAAGGAAAAAAAATCCAGTTCGCTTAAAACCGGAAAAGCACACGGTCTCTATTTCAACGTTTACGACTTTTCCATTTCAAAGACCACCTAATATTTTACTTCTACTACTTAAGAAAGTTTCCTACAGGCTCATACCTCATTTAAGACATATGGTTGGGAGTCTAAATTGAAACGCATGTTTATTATGCGCATAATTTTGCCTCCATTATATTTATTATTATGACTACCTATTTACATTTCCGCTTTTCAACTAGTGACCTAAGTTTTGCTCTGATGTGAAGTTAGGAAGGTATTTTTTCCCCACGCTACAGAAACCTTAATATTTTTCTAATTGCACAAAGTTGAGCACTCTTGCGGTTGTAAGTGTTCATATTTAAGTTATAAATGTCCTTTTCCCCTCACTCGCGGTATGTACTAAGTATTCAAGATGAAATTTTTTTTCCCCTACTCGGGGATAAAACACAGTAATTGCACTTGAGGGGTAATCTTACCATACCTTAAACATTTTCTTCTTCATTTTTTTCCCTTCATAATTTGTTTTACAGATGCAGAATTTAAATTCCTTGTTCCATCAAAAAATAATTTCTTTCTGGAATTTCTTGCTTGATTATAATCAACCCTCGTGGAATTTTAATTTTGTGTGCGGTTAGAGTAATGGAACATATTGGATAGCGGCTTGAGTACTAAGCGATTGAAGATACTTTAATATATTTTTCCTGATATAATGGATAAACTGTTGCTATCATGTTCTTGTTTTAGGGTTATTCTAAGTCAATTATAATAGAGTTAAAAAATATTTTAGTGTAGGGATAGTTAACAAAAGTTGTAACCATGGAAAGCAACCTTTTATGCTTATGTATAGTTAGATATTTATTTTTAAATAGATAATAATGTCCATTCTTTATTTATTCCCACGAGCATAATTCAAATAGTCAATAATTCTAAAACAGAATTAATTGATTGATTATTAACGTCGTATTTAGAAACAACGTGAACATGACGGACCGAGAATCTTAAACCAGGATCATGAAACAAAGACGGCACCTGAACTGTCTCCTTCCTTTCAAAGTTTCTACACCACGCCAACGAGAAGATCAAGGGAACTAAACAGATTTAACATGCAGCAGCCCAATACACTGCGTTTATTTAAAATTCTCAAATGAAAATCAAAGTAATAGACATATATTAACAGGCCTATCCAACCCAAAAGACTTTGCGGAAGACTTAGGAAATGCATTTTATCCCACTGTGCCGCATTACACACACACCACACACACAGGCAGTAACCACTGATTCAGTTACATGTTACTCAAACCTTAATTCATTGATCAAACATAATTTCCATATTTAATACTGGAAGATGCTTTTGGTTTCTAGATGGGCTGGGAAGGGTCAGTTGCTTCGTGATCAGGTGTTGAAATGGTTATGGTTTTAATGTAATTAGATTGGAGTTAAAGTTCAAACCTAAAAGATGAATACTCTATATGTGTCTTGTCATGTAGTGTGTGTGTG
>BMAW01105812.1:318139-328632 GCA_019974015.1 Nephila pilipes
AAGACATGACATCTAACTTGTTTTATGCTTCTAAAGAAACTAATAGTTACTCTATAGAGAATGTAGAAAGCGAAAAAAATTATCTAAGAATCTTTAAAAATAAAATTATTTCATTATATATATATATATATATATACAAAAGTATAAGCTTATGTGAACATATAAGCATATTAATAGAACACTTGAAATTCATTTCATCAGAATATAATTTTTTGATATAATGCTCTAAAAGTTATAAATGCTTATGAATATATTTAATTAAATGTTCGATGAGTGAAAAATTTATTTTATGTTTGGTTAATGTATATTATTCAACAAAAAATTCTCGTTAAATTTTATATTTGTTTGTACAGTTAATATTTTACAAAATAATACTTTCCTTGAACTTTTAAGTCAAATAAAAATTTCAATACAATTTGTTTTTTTTTAAAAATATATGTGTTATGTTCTTAATTTAGAGGCAGCAATGTTTGGTGCATATTTAAGTATCAAAACATTTCTTATATACTCAAGCCCGTTTAATGTCAAAAAATGGCACACTAATTGCCCTTCAGTTTCATTCCGTTTCCCAAAGCGTTTCTTAAGATATAACTATTGCACAGTGATTGTAATATTCTAAGAGATTAAAAAAATGAATATCATAAGAGAATGATTTATTTAGCATAGAAAAAATATAACATGTGGATGATTACTTTATGATACAAAATGATTTGAATATTTACATGTCATGAAATATTTGTTTCGCATTTTTAAAAGTTACATGACCCCTTAACTCAAAATTCCTTCTATGACATATATTTATTTTTTTTTATTTAATGCTGAATAAGACTAAAGTAACTGCTATTTTTAACTCAAACGTAATATTTAATGTCGCGTTATTTCAAAATAAAAATTGCAATTAGACCTGGCTTTAGCATCTCCTAGATTAATATATTTCTTTTAATAGCCATATATATATATATATATATATATATATATATATATCAATATTAATGAAAAAGGAAGCCAATAAAATTATGTTTGTTTATTAAAAATTTAGTGTAACAATTTTAAAATAATTTTAAGTAAAATTTAAATTAGCTTGTTCCTTTTTGCTCTTGATTATGTGATATTATTTCTTTGACGATTGTTTCTTTTAGCACTTTGTCATCTAGAAAGAGATCCTAAATGCTATACGGGGTATTGATGTGCTTAAAACTCAAAGAATTCAATGTGATTTTATTATAATATTTTTTAACTCACACATGAAGATTACTTGCTCAATCTGAATTTCAACGTATTGCGCTATTGCTTTAGGAACAAATCTCAAAATCTTAGAATTCCCTGATATAATATTAAGATTCTATCTATAGAAATTCAATAAATATTCCGACGATCAAATAATCAGAGAGTGAAATCAATAAACTCTATTTTTTTTTATCTTGTCTAAAAATAATCTAAAATAAATATTTGTAATACGAATGAAGATCGCAAACTTTCTCGCGTTCCCAACCAAACATTATTAGAAATTTCTACTACCTCAAAAACAGCAAAAGCTGATCCGAATCAGGAACAAACATACTGGGTATAATTCTAATCTTAGCTATTCGACAAGATCTTCTGGTACCAATGATGTATGTACTATATGCTCTCTAAACTTCAAACTCCTCGTTACATCTAAACACATTCCCTGTCTCGCTATCATATTTATTGATTTGAACACTTCAATACTTAACAATGCTAATTTACATAGTTATGATTTACTTACAAGTCTATGTTCTTGAAACCAAATAACCTCATAGACAAGCGCAAAAGATTAGTTCAAAAGAAATTTGCGTGAGAACCGCTACAGATATATCTCAATAAGATTGTTAATACATATGCAGTATGTGAACTATTTCCTAAAAACTAAATACACTTTACATTTAAATTTTAACTAATTATAAATATTTTTCTTTCAGTTACGAGTAATAGTGTTAATCACATATGATTACTATACTAAAACTAAAAGTTTCTTATTTTTTTGTAACAACTTAAAAATATGTTGCTTAAATATTTCTGTTCGGTTTCTGTTATCATAAAGGTTAGCAAACTTTATTATAGAATTTTGATCGCAATTCTATTTACAATGACATTTTCACTATTCTAAATACCCTTCTATGTTCATCCGTACGATCAATGCTTGTTATTTGCTGAAACATTTTTTAAAACACCGTCTAGACTACATCATAACGTTGATGTCAATTGTACATAATATCGAGTAATTGAGAATAGAAACACATTTTACTACAACAGAAACAACTCTCTTATATCCAATATTTCATAGATATATTAAAGTAAAGTTGTTCTGTGAAAGACATAAAATTTTTGCGTAAAACTTAAGTACATTACATTATAAAATATTTTTACATTATTACATTTCAATTTTACTTAAAACTATTGCAAATGAAATTGTTACTTGTTACAATAAAATACAAAGAAGTACCAATGAGGTTTGATTACTTCTAAGAAATATCCTAGATATTTGGATAAAATTTATTCTGTACATTAATTGATTCCAATACACATAATGTTGTAAAATGCAGTTACTAATGCTGTTTTGTTTGATTTTAGGAAACTGTAAATTGAAGTAATCTGTAGTATCGCAAAATTTTACTAATTATCCCTGAGTATGAAAAAGTTAAGTTTTTTCTAAAAATAATATCCAGATAGAAATTAAATTTTTATTTGATATTCCTAATATTTATCTACGTAGTCACCCTCCGGAGTTATACCTTTCTCCCAGAGTTTATCTTTCGAAGATCATCATTGTAGAACTCGGCAGATTGAACTCTACTTTCCCCACACTGCGGGGTTACTTCAATGTACGACTTCCTGAAACCAACAAATCAACATGGAAGCTGCAATTTGCAACATTGTGTACATAAGGATCAATTATTACTGAAAAAAATTATCCAGATTCCTCGGTTGTTTCTTAACGATACTCCTATGTACGAAAACAAAATTATTATTTAATGATGACTTAAAAGTTTGTTTCTCAAAGATTTCTGTTTAGTTCCTGTTAACATAAAGGTTTTCAAACTTCATTATAGAATTTTGACTAGAATTCTTCTTGCTGTGACGTTTTCACTATTCCAAGCGTCTTTGTACATACGTCTGTAAGATCAAGGCTCATTACTTGCTGCATCCTGCATTAAAACATCGTCCAGACAACATCACGAAGTTAGTGTCATTAAAGGCGAATCCATGCGTCACCTTCATAATTAAATGTCAGGTGAATTTAGCACTCATAGCTTTTCGTATAATTAAAAAATCGTTGAATGTCATTAGTAGGAAATCATTATCGAGTATCATTAAGCTTTTAAACTATTGAGCCAGGAATCTACCTCCAGCACCAATTTGATGATTCACCAATAAGTAATTGCTTTAATCAGTGAAGATGACGTTATGGGTATACTTCAGTTATCGCCAATTTTTTTTTTTTTTTTTTTGTTATCTGGCCAAATTTAAATTCTGAAAAGCAAAGATTCAGAAATGTGCCTTGATGAGTCGTCTAGACTTGTGATAAGGCCTTCTTCATTGTCTTTCGTTTCCTTCGGATAGTACTATTTTCCACTGCGGAGAGATTTAACCATTTGCGTTTTTCTGGTTATTAGTTTCCTTAAAATAAGATTTTAAAATTTCTTTTTCGATTATCTAATAATTCTTTTTTATTATGTAGAAAATGTATAAATTAAGTAAATAAAATTTTCTTTAAAGTTAGAAAATTAGTTTGTTTTGGTTTGTTATCGCTCAAAAAGACTTATAATTCCTAATATAAATCTACATTCAATTATATTTCTTTAATCGGTTAATGAGTTTTGGTGGTTTATCCGTTACCGAAACTCCTTAATATACATAATTGTTGATTTCTATATTCTTAACTATCTTCTTAATCTCTTTTGATTGCCAAAGGAATTGAGAATATCTAACGATAACTCTTCCCTAAAATTTTTAAAATTCATTTTGAGTTTGCATAAAGTTTTATAATTTGGATAAATTTTTACAATGCTCTTTTTAAGAAATAATAAGGATAACACTTCTTAGAAGTTAAGAAATTTTCTATGATTCTCATAAAATTATGTAATATACAAAAATATGTTAATTTAATTACAAGAAAAATGATCGTTCAACATCATGTTTAGATCCCTTGAGGAATTAAGAATTAATAAAGATAATATTGCCCTAAAACTTTCATTTATCCAGAGATTTTCATAAAATTAGTTTATTTAAATAAATGTTTTGGGAGGAATTCAAGGATAAAAACATTTATTATCCGTTTCCATAGCTTAGAGAATAAGAACAAATAACGATAATAGAGCCCAAACTTTAATATTTTGTTTGGTATTTACATAAAATTTTGTAATCTAGATCCCTAGAAACCGTCGCTTACAAACTCTCGTGGCTTTCAGAATATACAGATTTTCTATCATTGATCACATAGGTAAAAATTAATTACCAAATAGCACAATAAAATAAGCAATATAAATTATGCTATCATCTTTTGAAATTTCTTTTCAAAAATGTAATTTTTTAAATTTTAGGGAATTACTGTAAAAATACTGATATTAAAAATAAAATCTGCTGTTCAGCTAATACATTCCTTTTATTTTAAATCTTTATTATTATATATATATAATCCCGTATTTAAGATAATATTATATCACATTTTAAAATTATTTAAATAAAAGCTCATACGTAATGCTAATAATTACAATAAATATTTTAAGGTAATAGAAAATTATGTCGTTTTGGCGATCATCGTATCCTATTTATTAAAAAATCACGTAATTTCTGAAAACCTGATATTAATGTTATGTTGTGTAACAAAAGTAATGAATAATTACGTCTAAGAGGAATTTTCCATTAGGACCAAAACTTCCTAGATAAATAAATCACCTGCTTTACGTGCAGCATAGAAAATAAATTATTAAATGCATTGTTTCTAAAAATAAACAGTATCGCAACATATAATTTGAAATATGAATTAAAACAGAAGATATCAAAAGATATACTGAATATTACAATTATAATAAGAAAATACAAGCTTTCACAGAGGCAAATTTAGAAGTTGAGTTGTGTAGTAATAATAAATAATAAGTATAACAAGAATGAATTTTACATTAAGAAAATGTGGTATTACCCATTAATGGAATTAAAAATACACCCATTTTGTGTTATTGATATGCATGCTATATCGAAATTGTAAAATTTTTAAAATATTTTTAAATGATATATGCGCAATGCTTACTATGAATGTATTAAATATAATTTTTTTAAACATTTATTGTGTGCAAACTACATAAATTTGTATAGGTAAAATAATTTGTTGGATTGTTTTAATAGCTTTGAGTCTTCATAGACTATCTTACTAAAACAAAAGATTTAAAAATAAAAAACAATTATTCAAACAGAAAAATTTTAATTCCTAAACTTGCTGATAGATAAAATCTAAGAAACCATGCGCGTAATTCTTTATAAAATTGATAATACGGGAGAAAATCAATGTCATGTGAAAAACTAAAAATTTGCAAGTTCTAATTATCCATAACCAAGTCTACTAAACTTAAAATGATTCAAAAAACTTAAAATAGGAGCAGAATTAAAAGCAAAATGTTCTTCTCAAAGGTATTGACTTACTGATTAATTTATTTGCGTCGTACTTAGAAGCAAGAAGATAGCTGTAGGTGATGGACCACGTAATTTTAAATGACGAGAACGATAATTTAGGAGGGAATTTCCTCTCCAAACTTCCACATCAAGCCAACGGGAGGACTTAGAGCCTCGTCAGTTTTAATGTGCATCATCCTCGCAACACTGTGAGGTTTTGGAGACATTAAGTCTGGAACTCTAATTTTGATGGTAAGAAAGCCGGCCGCCCATTCGCGAACATGATCACTAGGCTACAAAAACCGTAAAATATGTCTGATAATTAAGAGACAAATACAATGATTATACAATTTTAGAGGAGCATCATCAATAAAAAAAAGTTTAATATTCTAAGATTCTAGAGGAATCTTTGGATAAAATAAAAATTAATTTTTTTTGAAAGTTACAATGATCATACAGGAATGAATCATGTATATATTTAGTGTATTTCAATGAGTTTCTTCATATAACATTATTGGATTATCAATAATTTATAACCATTTTATAATGTCAAAGACAATCAAATGTGACCATCTAGTTTTAAAAGCTCTCTGCATTTTATTCGAATATTTTATAATTTGAGTAATTCTTGAAATATATATATATATATATATATATATATATATATATATATGTGTGTGTGTGTGTGATTTTGGGACATATGCTTTGTCCATGAAGATAATTTTTCTCATAATTTCAATAATAAAAAAGTAGAAATCTTGGTAACCGGGTTTTTGAAATTTCTTGAAATGATAAATGGTTAATAAATTTTAATAATAATTTCTGATTGAAAGAAATGAATCGATGATGTGATTATGCACAGTTATTACTCTCTTTCATCTTTTCCTAATACAATTTGAAAGCGTCGAAAATCTTCCTTTTAAAAACGAGTTCAAAAATCCTCCATGAAATTGGTAGCTAATGAACTGGGTGCGGTCATATATTATACCAATAGATCAATACCAGGTATTTAAAAATTCACCATATGTGTCACACCCATGATTTTGTACACTAAATTAACCAAAGCAACTATAAAACAAACTAAAAGTTCACAAACACAGCAATAGTGTGTGTCGGTATATTATATTAAGATTTCCTGAAATTGCATCGGATTTCGAACATCCTACGGTGCTTCTGGGAATCAATTGAGGTTTCCAAAGCACCGAGGTGCGCAGCTTGCAAGCCAATGCATTATTACTAGCGGTTCAATTCTAAATTGATTCGATTTGCACTCTCCATTTTCTAAGCTTAATAATGCATCGTAAAAAACAATGCTCCTTCCCTCACCAAATATTTTTATTGGTTTGTTACTAATAAGGTCGTTTTGATTTTAAATTTTTATTTAAAATGAGTAACATCTTACGAATTGATAAAATAATGAAATAAATATTTCGTATGCTTCATTTTGATTGAATAGTTACCGCGGTAGCCTAGAAATCACGGTGGCGAATTCGCGGCTGGCGTAGTTTCCTTCTAGTCATGGTTTCAAATTCTGACGCCACTGAAGACCGATTGTGTAGTGGGGTTGGGAACGTAAAATATGTCGAAACTGTGAACTGAGGTGGTGTGAAAGTTTGGAGAGAGAGGTACTAGCTCACATATGTCGTCTTCGTTCCTTGACCAAGGCTCATAATTCCGATGTCCGAGGTTACTACCTCTCGTGTTGCTTCTAAGCGTGACGTTAATAAACATTAAATAAATAAGTATTCAGATTCATTTATAAGAGGGAATGTCATAACATTTTGCCAGATTATATGGCAATTCGATTAAAAATTTGTTTTATATTCATTCAAATAAACAAGATAAATTTAGTAGATTATAAATTAATAGATTTGTCTATAATTGGATTGCTAAATTATGATGCTTGATTTGATTACATTAATGATACATGTGTCGAGTTCGATCGATCTTCATATTCAAAGGTTTGGGAGAGCTTCAAATATTATCACAGAAATATCAATTTTAAACAGTTCATTAATCATTTGGACGTTCACACATACATAAACTTAAAATGGTTCAAAGCCTCAAAACTGAAGATGGGGTTAATTTTTCTTCTAGAGAGAGATTCGTATTCGACGAGCGCACAATATAGCACTCTGCTTAAATTCTGTTTATTTCTCGATTTGGACTGGCGTTGCCAATCGCGGTTTAACAAACTATAAAAAAAATCATTCACATTTATTTAAAATTTTTAATTTGTATATTTAAATAAACTTAATAAATTTATCTAAAACTTAATAAAGCTTCCTTAGATTATTCTAGAGAAGTTTATAGAAAGGCAATCGTCAATAAAAAGTAAATTATAAAAACTCTGCATTCTAAAGTCATAGAAAACATTTTATGAAATATTTGTGTTTTAAAACACCTTTAATTCATAAAGGTGGTGAATAAAAAAAATAATAATTTTTATACATTTAGAGTTACGCTTAGGATGAGTTTTCTCTGAATTTACATGTTGCTACAGTATTAGGAATTATTTAATAAGACATTTGAGCCTCACACTAATATTTCATAATTATAACATTTTAAGCTATAGATTAAATGTTGATCATAGTAATTAATTTCACAGAAAGAAGTAAGCATAATAAAGTATTTATTATAAGGAAAATAAAATAATTGAATCATTGTTTTAAAATTTTAAATATGATATTCTTAAAAATATTATCATATGTCGGATTTTTCTAACTGTTAATACTTAAGAAATTAATTTGGTATAGAGAAAAAAATATTTTATTATTTTAAAATTTTAATAAAGTTTCTTGACAATACTATTTTTTAAAATTAAAATTCATTTATGTAAGCCGGAAGAATAAAAATTAGCCGATTGATTAAGTAATTGCATGAAATATTATATAGTAAAAAGTAAATAATTACTAATACACAACAAGGATATCTGGATAAAATTTATTCTGCATATTATTTGATACTTATGTACGTGACGTTATAAATAAAAACTATTCATGTTGATTTGCTTAATTTCAAGTAGCCGTATATTTAAGTAATCTGCTATATGGAAAGACAGAGTTTAAAATCTGTTAAGTTCTACTATTTCGACCTTTCAAACATTAAGAATAGCTGGAAGGAACTGTGGTTGGTGACTATTTAGAGAAGTCTTAAGAATAATAAATAAAAATTAAGCTTTTATCTCAATAAATTTTAGTAATAATTAAACTTTGAGATATACTGGGATAAAAATTAAAATGTGGAGAATGTGGAATGGTGAATGTACTTAAGAATCAATTAATATTCCGAATAAATTTTATCTGGATACCTCGGCTATTTCTCAGTAATAATTAAAACTTTATGCAAACTATTTGTACATAATTTTAAAAATAGTAATAAAATTTAAAAATAGTAAAAAAAAAAGTAATAAATATTCCTTTTCAGCAAACAATTTTTTACTTATGATTTCTTTTGTATTCAATTTTGTTCAATTTCTTTTTCTAAAGAAGATAAGTTAGACCATTTTGATGCATGACTTATGAAACATTTAGAGACGTAATTAACTGAAGCCTTTCAACAGCATTTACGAGCATAAACAGATGGTCCGAAAACTGCAAATGAAAGAAGAATTCAACGAAACTAGAAACAGATGTTTCACAAAATAGAAGCGAGTCAATATATATGCAACAACGCCTGAATTATTCAAACGAAGAACGTTTTCTCAAATTCTGTTGCCCACTTTTGCTCCTAAATTTTCTGTATTTCCTACCTATGACGTCACCACTGGATGAATAAAAAACGACTTGTTGGATCGCGAAGAATAAGAAACTGGTTATGTATACTCCCTCTGAGAAATTCAACATGTATTTGAATGTATTCCGAAAGTAAATGCGCAGCTTTTGTCTGTTATTCGCATTCTATTTTTTTTTTTCAGTTAGATTTTTTAACGACACTTGAAGATTTATGTTACCGAAGTCAATAAAGATATTCAAAATGAGGCGTATAAGTAGCTCCATGGATTCTTTTCAGGCGATATCAGTAAGAAAATTTACTTGGAAAGCATATATTTTCATTGAAGTGTATCGATAGGTATGATTTCCATACATAAGGCCATTTGCGACTATTTTAAAATTCGACAAATAAACAGGTACGCTTATAAAATACTTATTGATATCCAATTTTATAAATAAACTGTAGATTAAAAGAAATAGGCTCTGTGTAATTCTTTCAGGTGTTATCGATAAGAAAATGTATTTTAACTATTCATTTCTTCATCGATCTCGATAAGCATGATTTCCATACATAAGGCAATTTGTGACAATTTTATAATTCGACAGACATATAGATAAGCTTATAAATTACTTACAAATCTCTAATTCTGTAAGTTTAATTATAGTTAGAAAGAAATACAGAGAAAGACTTCGCTTACTTATTCCTTCATTAAAGCTCATTTAATTGAAGCGGTCATATTGTTTTGCTTCTCTTTCTTTTTGTTTTCTTGCACATTCCTCTTGTTTTGCTTTAGTTATATAATAAAGTAATTAATTGTTCAAAATGAGATATATAAGCAGCTCGATGGATTGCACCCATATAATTTCGATAAAAAAAATGTACTTTAAATGCATATTTTGTGCTCGATATTGATAAGTATGATTTCCATTCATCTGGTAATTTAAACAACTTCCAAATTCTGAGGTAAATTTAATTTAAATTAATATAAAATTCAACTAAATTAAAATTAATATAGATTAATATAAAATTCAACTAAATTAAAATTAATATAGATTAATATAAAATTAAATTAAATTAAAATTAATATAAAATTCAACTAAATAAAAATCAATATACTTATTAATGTTTATATAAAAAAAATACAGAAAGAC
>BMAW01105812.1:328732-498585 GCA_019974015.1 Nephila pilipes
TAAATTAAAATTAATATAGATTAATATAAAATTCAACTAAATTAAAATTAATATAGATTAATATAAAATTCAATTAAATTAAAATTAATATAAAATTCAACTAAATTAAAATTAATATAGATTAATATAAAATTCAACTAAATTAAAATTAATATAGATTAATATAAAATTAAATTAAATTAAAATTAATATAAAATTCAACTAAATAAAAATCAATATACTTATTAATGTTTATATAAAAAAAATACAGAAAGACCTTCGCTTAGTGCTTCGTTCATTAACCTGATTCTATATCATGCAGTAATTTTGTTGTGGTAAATTTCATATTGTATTTTCTTGCAATTACACATTATCTCTTTTTAATTTTATTATTAATTATTTTTTAAAAAAGAATTGTATAACTTGTTTGATAGATTTGTTTCAGAACATATCGATAAGAAAATATGCTTTGAATGTATATTTTTTCATCAGTATCGATGATTATGATTTTCGTTCATCAAACCATTTGTGTCATTTTCAAAAATATATTAATAAACAGAATGTTTATAGAGTACTTATGAATATTCAGTTCTATATATGTTAAATTATAGATTAAAAGAAATTCAGAAAGACCTCTGTTTAGGCGTTTTCTATTAACGTTGATGAAATTTGTAACTAGTATTTTGGCTTGCTAAATTTCACTTTACACTTGTTTATCATTTTTAATTTAATCTTAGAAAATTAAAACAAATTTTTAAATACATAAATACATCTCGATCGAAAGTTCTATTATTTTTCAACCCTTCTTTCTTAATGATCATTGAACAGTAATATAAATCATTTATAATTCTAATTTACCCTATAATTTATTATAACATGATATAATCAGAAAAATAATACTATATGTTACATGAATATAAGATCATAGTATATTTTATACTCAGAAATTTAACCTCACTTAGTCTTTCAAGAATGAACATTGATTCGATAGATTACAATCGTTTTGTTTTGCTAAATTTCCTTTTTTATTTTCTTGCAATTCTTCATAATTATTACTTGTATAATTATTAATTGATTTACAGTATAATTATAATTCATGTGAACACATCTCAAAAAGTTTCAACATTGTAGAAAAGATAATGATGTACAGATGGATAGAAATTTGATAATACTTTTGATCACGTGTATCATATACATCTTGTAAGTGAATATTGAATTTACATGTACTCACGAAATATATTAAATCAGGTGGTAGCTTTATAAAGTTTGGATACGCGAAGTACGTTTTTATCAATGCATCATGTTCATTTGAGATGAAACATAGTTAAAATTGTCAATACGATTTGTAATATTACTCAAAAATTATTAATTTATATGTAGTAATCCTATACATTAAAGTGCAAAAAACAGTTAAAATTATTTTTTTATTCATTAAAGATTAAACTTCATAATTTTTAGATTATTCAAAATTAGTAGATGTAAAGATAATAAAATAGAAAAATAACACGAAAGAACATTTTCAGTTGTATTCCTTCGGTTCATTTTGGATCGCGTGTCCCCCCTTCTCTACTGACTATGGGTTAAAAGGACCTATTTTACCACTTTTTAATTTAATGCTTTGTCGTCTAGGAATACATCCTAAGCCCCTAACGAGCACTTGCATATAATATTTCTAAAGAAATGAAATTATTTCTTATATATTTTAGAAAACAATTAGTTGTAGAGTATTTAATATAGATTCAAACAGTGAGACCAAATTAAGGCTTGACAATAATTTGAATCATCATATTGCCTTAAAAATATTATTTACATGAAAATTTTAGTAATAAGTAAGTATGAATAAATAAACTAATTTTAAAATACATATTATATATTTCTAATATTATTTTAAAAATCTTTTATTTACATGACTGTTTGCATGATATATATATATATAATTCGTTAAAAAATTAAAAGACTATTTTAATTTTGAGGATCATGACATGAATAAAGGTTCCAAATATAATTTAAACAAATTAAATTTGATATTACTACATGTATTTATAACAAATAAGTTTCAATAATTTTGAATAATGTAACTAATTATTAAGTTAACAAAAATGTTAAAAATAAATGTAAACCAATATTAACAAATTATGCCATCACATTTCCATAAAAGAGAAACTTAGTATGAGTTTAGTCCTTCCTCTTTCCTGATAACCTGAAACATTCTGATTTTTATTAAAACGATTAAGAGTGGTTAAGTTTAATTTCAGAAATATTGTTTCATTCTGTTGCTATGACTACTTCAAACTCATGGGTTGCTGAAAATTGTTTATTATTAGCATAAATTTTGTGTCGTAATATACTCCAAAGGATTTCCTCCGGTTTCAAGAGGGAACTTTGACTTGGCCATGAAAAGACATTAACTTTTCCTTTTTCAAACCATTCCTGGATTATTCAGGTTTATGGAACGAAGCATTATCCTACTTAAATATATATTCAGTTAATACCACCAAAAAAGGCCCAAACGGCATCGTACATCCAGTTTATTATTTGATGACATATCCAGTTTATTATTTGAGACCATGTATTCTGAAATTTGTTTTAAATTGTATAATCCATCGTGACTAAAGGCTATCCAAACCAATAGTGATTCTGCTCCCATTTGTCGACTGAATCTTCCTTTTGATTCCTTCCTCCAAGTCATGCCAATAGTATTTACATCCATCGGGAACGTCAATGTTAGATATATTTTCATCAGAAAATATAAATTGTTTCCTCTATGGCATGACAGTTTTAGCACATTTCAGTCTTCCTTCTCTATAATGTTTCAATAACTTGGGTGTTTTCTTCTTTTTCTTAAATTTTGTATTAGTTTTTGATTCAAGATTTTTCCAAACTGTGACACGTGAAGTCTTCCTGTTCAAATGGTCTGAAATTTGAAATTTAAGTGTTGAAAGACCTTTTTTTAGTTGATAGTCAAAACATTTGTCTATCGTAACGTGCTATCAAAATACTTTTTCTTCCAGAACGTTTTGTTCTGTTTGAATCCTCTTTTCTAATTATGGCATTATAAATGACCGTTTTAGAACACTTCATTTAAGCTAGTTATTTTTAGTTCAGATTTACCAGTACTTTACAAAATAAAATAGCTCTCACTTCACATATAGATAATTCTTAACTCCTCGATATTTTCAAATAAATCAATGGATAACACATTTAAATACTGCCCTTTAGCTTCTCAGGTAACGTGGCTATGAAGTACTAATGCATTCGTTTTATACTTATTCTAATGTGATGTATGATATTCTAATTTTTTTCTGAGACGGTCATATAATTTCTAAACAGACGCCGTACTGAATTTTCAGAAAAATATGTAGATATTAATACAATTTAGATTAATTTTTGAAATAGCGATTAGCACAGATGGTGTTTCCTGGTCTATTTTAAATACGCGTGCCAAAAAGTTAGATATTACATTTCCTTTTTTAAAAATTGTAAAAATTTATCAGTGGTCTTATAATTTTATAAATATTGAAATAAAGAAATAAAATAAACATTGAACACACACACATCACACACACACACACACATACATATATATATATATATACTATCTCTTTAAGGGATACTGAACTCACTAAAAACCTAATTATTGGAAAAAAGATTGCTTGAGAACATTACAAATAGTTTCTGTTATAAGAAATATAAAAAAAAAAATAATTGAAAAATTTTGCACTCATTTATTGCCTTTTTGTTATAAATTACATGACATATTTAATGGCTCGTTGTTTATAACGCATTAATTTTTACTAAGACATTTCTTGTGCTCATAATGTTCTTTTGCATCCTCAATTTGCTTTAGAGCATTAAAATTGCAAAATTATTTTTATTGCGGTATAATAAATGTACATAAGTTTGAGATTATTTTGTTGATTTTCTATAAAAAATTAACAAATAGAAATAGTATAAATGGAGAATTGTTTCAAAAACCTGACTTGTAAAATTCATTTTTTTCACCTTTTCTATAGAAATTTAATTCAAAATCCATTGATACAGACTGATTTTTTACATTAAAATAAAATTTAAAATTTTACGCAAAACATTCCATTAAATTTTAAATCTAAAGTAGCAACTTAAAGGTACATAAAAAATGGCAAATGTTTGAATGTCAATGAGAGTAATGAATATTTATGAAAAATATTTTGAACATGTGTGATATACATGAATAATTATTCTCTGAGATCTTTCACAAATTAAAAGTCTTAGTATTTAAATGAAATTAATTTTTAAAAGTGCTAAGCAAAAATTTATTAAATTTTTGGTTTTTAGCTAGTTACTATCTGTTTCGTTTGATCTCAATTAATATTGTGAAATTATTGACATCTTATTATTTGATTTTCTAAGCTATTTTCAAGTTAAAATACTTACAAGTTGGTATGAAAGCAAACCCTGAAATGTGAATGATTGTGTGGCATTAAATATAGTAAATATATAATAAGAAATGAGCTTTCTTCATTGCTGCTGTCACATATATACTGAATAATATCAAATTAAATATTGCCTGATCCTAAGAATTATCCTGAAGGCTTTGAAAGGCTTTAAATACATAATATTACCAGATTAATTCAAAAGTTGTAAAGCCTTAAGTGAAATTCTTACAACAATATTGCTCATAAATAAAATCTCAATTTCATGACATATAATACTTGCGTATTTATATTAGTCATGATTTGAATGGAACGGATTTAGATTATGCTCTTATTAATATAAAGAAACATGTAATAAGTTGAACATGCATACGTTTTATTTCACATATTCATAACTCTATGCATATAGTCTGTGTTAATTTGAGAGGCTTTAGATACATTTGAATGCAAAGTTATAGAGACTAAAAAATTTCTTATAAAAATAATGCATATAAATAATTCCTACATTGCAGGAATTTTGGTGCATGTATAGTTACATCAGTTTTATTTTGAATGGAATAAATTTGAAATATACGCTAATAAAATTAAGAGAACATGTGATGATTTTAGCATGTTCATGTTCTTATTCGTCGCATACGTATTAATTGTGATCCTCAAATCTGTATTATTTTGGGTGGCTTTAGGTTCATAATATTACTGGTCTCGATTTTAATTCCTTAAGACCTAAAGAAATTCTTATCAAAATGTTGGACTCGGATAACTTCCATTATTTCCCATAATGTCTGCATTTCATATTTTGGAAGGAATAATTTTGGATTGTAATCTCATTAAAATAAGGGACTTATAATTACTTCAATACGAACAAATAACTATTAGCTAAGTTCCACTGGAATTTGGAAGAATTTGATTAGTAAGCTATTTTAATGAATTCCAGATGAAAGAAGAAAACGTTGATGTTATCATAAGCTTTATAAATTTACAGTTATATCATTTTACATAATGATTACAATTTTCTCGCATTAACTATCAATAATTATTTTTAGATGCTGTTCAGTTGCTAAAGCTCCGTATATTGCATGGACATTTTGCTAACTTCCCGTACTCATAGACAAAAATAATTTCATGCTTGTTGTAAATTCAAAATAAATATATTTATTTGTACTAAAAATTCATAGTATATATAGTATAGTCATTTGAAGTAAACAGTTGTTCTTATAGACAATTTGACTTTTAAGAATCTGCAGTAAATATATAATTCTTAAGTAAAAATTTATATTCATTTGAAACGAGAATTATTTAACCAGGATAAAATGGATATTTTATTAAAAAAATCATAATATCAATGTTACACGTAAGCATCACATGGGTAATAAAAGTACTTCTCACTGGTGATTTTCTGATAAAATCTTGCTTAAAATTTCTCAGAATAACTAAATGGAGTTAATTCGGGTACATGATTTACGCACTAAATAAATGTGATATTTTCGTTTTATTTCAATGGAACATAATTAATATGCATGATAGCTACAAAAGATTATAAGATTAATTTATTTTTAGAAACAGACTATTTGATTCACCAAGCTATAAAATTACTTCTTCATTCATAACTTTTATTATAATAGTAAGTAAATAAAATTTATGACAATAATATTACTTGCAAGTTGTTAAGCAAAAAATAGTGTATCTTAGTTTAAGAATCAAGACTCCCATCCACCGGCCATTTTGATTTCGTTAATGGTATTTTAATCCTGTAGAAATTCTACTACCGTCCAAAAATTTATTCTATTTTACCTACTCGAATGCACTAAAGTGCATTAAAAAGAGCAATAAATAAATAAATAACAGTGGTTTTTAAGAAATTACATTTTTCATTTCCAAAAATTCTTTTACCCCAATTTGAATGATTTTTTGCGGGCTTTCAGATCATTAAAAGTTTTCTAATATATTTTCAAAAATAGGAGAAAAAAATGTAATTCTGCCGATACCTTTATTTATTTATTTATTTTTACTCTTTCGGTTACACTTTTTCGTATTCAAATAGATAAAATAGTAAAATTTTGAGGACGGTAATAGAACTTCTATAGCATTAGCATTACGTTCACGAAATCAAAATTTCCGGTAGATGGGAGACATAAAATTTAACCTTAAATTTGCAGAGTATTTTAAAAAGAGTCGCTATATATTTCATAAATTGTATATGAAAAATTACACCGTTACATTTGATTGTTACATTGGTGTCCATCTATTTAAGTTTACATATGGAAGGAAATCCAAAGTAGATAAATTTACATATACCAAAGGCTTATAGTATCATAATTACTTGAAACAAGTAAAGAAGGATATATATCTAAAGCCACAGTGTCAGTAATACTTGGGAGTCTTTTCATGAGCATACAAAGCGCTTAATTTTTTTTCTGCTGAAATTTAGATAAATTTCCGCCAAACAATGTTCAAAAACGTAAAATTTAATCAATAGTTACACAGTGAAATGTGAATTAAATAAAATTTACATAACAAATGTGTTAATATTGAGCAGCAAAATAGAACTAAATTTTGAAAATTTTAGTTTAATGCATAAAGAAACTAGGAAAAAGAATAAAATTTTGCATAATATTACTTAAAAAAACAGCGAACTTCAAAAACAAAATACACGTTTTATATATATTTTATTTTAATGTATTATGGCACTTTTAATATCTAAAATTATATGATAGATGTGGTAGATGAAGCTTTTTATATTCGCTTAAGGAAATTCTTTTTTTTTTTTTTCAAGAATTATCTTAAAGTTATCTTTTCTCCTTCCTATTACATTATTTAAAATGTTTCTTTTCTATCATAACGGTCTTCTAGTTACACTATGTAATCTATCGAAGTCACTGATACAATTTTCCAAATGGTAAGAAAAGTCCTTAATATTATATTTGTGAATTTGAAAAAGTTTCCTTCATTAGACTTGCAAAGAGCAAATGTCATCGTATTTGTACTCTACACCATCAAACTTTATTACATCAGAGGCTATAACAAAACTGCAACACTTAACTAGTCACTTGGGGGCAGATTATAAATTACAAGTAATGTTTATGAATTCTTTATTCTCACTTTAGGAAAAGTAGAAACCAAATTACCCAAAACATTATTATTATTATTTTATTTTAATTGTTTGATTTTTCAAAATTTATGTACAAAATTTTATAGATCTAAATACTTTATTTAGTGAGCTATATTAAATTTTCTTTAACAATATTTCAAATCACTTAATTGATCTTCAAGATTGTAAACTGTGTTTCTCAGCCTTTTAATGTTCATGATAGTCACGTATTTAAAAGGCCCTTTTTTACAATTAATATAAAATTCAGAGATGTTTTATGTTGTTTTTCATAACATGTTGAATAATTCTGTGCATGGGATAAGGATTTAGAAAAATAATAATTTTTTTAAAAAAATTGCAAAAATAAAGATAATTGTTTCTTACTGTCTTTGCAGTGTGTGATAAGAAAAAAAATTGTGAAACTATATATATACATAGCATCAGTACAATTAAACCCATGCACAGAGCTGTGAGAAATACTTCAAAGAAACTGAGAAAAAAAGTGTTTCAAAATAAAAAAAAAAAAAAGTGTAGGAGTAGTAAAAATTTTAAAATATTAAAATATTTTGAAAAAAAATTAATTTTAAATATTTGCTTGTTTAAAAGTTGAGTTTTTACTAAAATACATACTTTGTGTATTCTAATAGGGTGAATATAAACTTTTTCGTATAATTATCTAGTTTAAAATTGCTCACAAGGTACTTTGTCCCTTTAAACCAATAGAAGGAGAAAAGAGCAGCAAACTTCAGATATTTTTCAATTCACCATACACTGTATTGATCACTCTCGAATAAACAAAATGGAGTAAACAAGCTTTTACCAAATTCCTAACCTTAGCTATCTAGAAGCTCAACTCAAATCTAAATAGCTAAAAGTCAAATTGATACTGACGTTCAATCAGCACTTAAATACTTGTACATCTAAATTTACATTATCTTCCCTCTAAGGAAATTAAGACATTAAAATATTTCAACTTTGTATTTTTGTTTGTTTCTTTTACTATTAAAATATAAGGGGTACGACCGTGATACCGTATATATATTGCTTATGAAAATTTCTTAAATAGAGCGCTAGAAAATTGAATTTTAAAATTTTAAGCAAACGTCACTCGCACCGTAATGAAAAATATCTATATTTGCGTTTTTCTCAATACAAGGCATTTTAACATCCAAAAGGATTATATTTTAAGTATTTAGAAATGAAGTTATTTCCCATACAGTGAAAATATAATTTTTTATTCTAATTAACTCTAATAAATTTTAGGAATGACACAGTATAATAATAAAAATTTAGGAAAATGGGTGTCATATAATTTTATATTTTTAGTAAATTTAATTTTTAAATTGTAATTATACTCAGAGTTAAGTATATTTCTTTAAAAGTACTCTGAAAGTAAATTTTTCTTTAATATTTTTATTGTTAATTTTCAAAATCATGAAGATAGGAACTCTATGAAAAACATATATAAAAGTACTTGACTAACCAAAGAAAATACAGCAGTTTTTGGTGATTAACTGCTCTTATATAATTACTTTTGTTTATAAATGTGGTTGATATTTTCTTTGCATAACTATAAACATACATATATATACAGGTATATAAATGTTAAAATATGACGCTCATATACTTTTTAATTTTAAAAGCTAAGGAATATTTATGAACTTGACAAAAAATACAATAATTATTCCTTGCCGAGAACAATACCCTTAAATACCTTTAAAATCAGCCACTACCTAAGAGCTTACATATTTTTCTTCCAGACTTATAAGAAATTTGAGTTTGCAAAAGAAAAGAATAAAAATTCACACAATTTCGATAATTTTTATCGATGCAATTGCTCCTATTCTTTCATAATAAATTCGCAAGTTGTGAATGTTCTACCTTAAAAAATACATAGAACGCTTATAATGTGCTTCCAGCCAAAATGCAACTTTGTATACATCAAATTACAGATTATATGAGTAATTTTCAATTTTTGCTAGTTCCAAACTAATGCAAAAAAATCAGATTCATTTAGTTTGTTAGTTTAATTTATGTAACTGAAAGCATATTTGTACTATAGGCATATCTTATTAATTAATTACTGTGGCTCTGATACTCGTACAGACTACATAAGAAGCTATTTTAATTAGAATATTATTTTAATACATTAAATTTAATTAGCAAAGTAGAAAATTAGAACAGATATGAAATTTCATTACTTCAAAAAGAATAAGTTAAAACATTAAATAAAACTGAATAAGGAAATAAAATAAGGAAATACATAATTTATTTATTTATTCATAACCACCTTCCCGTCTGTAAACAGAAAATAACCAATTATTAGAACCATTTATATTAGAAATTAATGTTTTTTGGCGGTATATTACATTGTATTTTTTAAAAGAAAATTTTTTGAGAAGTATTTAACCATGAATCCAAATTAATTATTATTATAATTTGGAACTGTCCTCATTGCTATCATTTGTTCCTATGACTTTAAGTAGCTTCGGTAATGGTAAGGAACTGTTATATATATGTTTAAATTTCAATAATTCATTTTTTTTCACTTTACACCAACGTAAAAGGTATGTTTCGTTGCTATAGTTAATGGGTTCTTACACAAAAAGAAACTCTTCCAAAATTCCGTTTGAAATAATTAAAAAATCTTGTATATATATATATATATATATATGTGTGTGTGTGTGTGTGTGTGTGTGTGTGTGTGTAAATAAATAGGCAAATTTTTTTTCCTACATTGGATTCATTTTAAAATGTATGATATTTTTCTTTGAATAAAGGCATGAATGAATTTTCTGTTGATCATAAAATTATTAATATAAATAAACTATAAAATATAAATTTAATAAACAATAAACAATAAAATTTCTTTATTAATTTGAAGGAAATGCTCTCAAATACCTATATGAAGTTTTCATTCATATAAATATGAATAAAAAGATTTTCTTAAATATTAATTTCTACTACCATACAATTTGATAAAGTAGAATTAATTCTTAACGCAAAATAAAGTTTAGGAATTTTTTTTAATTAATTTGAATTCTTATGAAAAGATTTACAATTTACATTTTATAGATGAATTATGTGCAGAAGTCATTTCCTGCTTCGTAAAAAATAAAAGTAAAATGGTTTTATTCTTGGAGTTTTTTCTTATTTTATAATTGCTCAGTAATAAATCGAAAAAAAAAAAAAAAAATTCCAACGTTTGAAAATGTTTTTTACTTTAATTGTCTTCCGTGCTGAAACATAACTGAATAAATTAAATAATTTTAATACTGTTCAAATAATTATATTTAAAAATATTGTTCCTTCTTTGCGAAATGCAGTTAGTCTTTGGAATTATTTTAAAAAGGAATGGATATTTGTAAAAACCTATTAATTAATTTATTACAGTTTATTTACTTTATTATTTATTATTAGGTCATATTTAATACAAAGTAAATTCATTTTTCTACTTGCGTGATCATCATACATTCCAAATACATTCAACAGATAACAACGTGGGAACTAAACCAGATTCAAATATGCATGAGTATTTGTATGTAGCGTAATTTGTTCTTGAATAATTTTCGAAATAATATAAAAAAAATAATCAACGTGATGAATGAATTTTATATTTTCAATTTTAACTAAGAGCCATTTGATCCGTACTGAAAAGACTTATTTAGCACTTTAATTTCTTTTTGTTAAGAAATATTAATTTTCATGAATAAGTTCTTCAGTTTACTTTTTCAAGTTATTATTTATTAAAGCGTCAGAATGTGTTTACCTTTATGTTTATAAAATGATCGATAAGCTTGGAAAGAGGCTATTTCTAAACAAAATTCAAAAGATAGTGCGTGTTTGCCTTTCATAACAACCTAAAAATGTACCAATACTTTTTATACTCTTTTACTCATACTCTTTATGTTTTCCAACGTAAAAGTATTCCAAAAAAATTTATAGTATACAATAGTTCTTAATCCATTTCATGAATAATAGAGTGGGTCGGTTAAACAATATACATTTTTAAAATAACTGTTAAAGATACTTGTATAAATTAATAATATCTCCGTAATGTGCCCCATAGGTTCATGGTCAGGAAGAATGTGGCAAATTAAGATTAGAAATACTTAATAATGTACTTTCAAAACGACTTTTTTAACTTAAATCCGAATTTTAAATAAGATATTAATAGTAAGGCTCGTTATATCTTTTAAAGCACTCATAGGATGACAATAATACTTTGGTGATAAATAGAAACTGAAATATCTTTCATCAAAATTTGTGATTTTTCTCAAAAAATATTTTCTTTTATAACTTAAATATATAATTTATTTACAAAAGAAATTATTTCCAAAGAATTATATAAATTATTTGCCTGGTAGTTAACAATTATGGAAACTTAAATAACAAAGAGCTGAAATTGTCAAAATCTGTTAAAAATAATTAAAAACTATTTTTCCAGAAAATGAAATTTCGCTGTTTATATGTTAACACGTTTCAATAATTATACGAATATACTATGTTTAGGCATATCACGTACATGTCCCTTTGTTTATTTATGGAATATTTGTCAATAGGTATATATAAATCTTGTATTTTAAACATTAACTTAAGAATTTTTATTTTTATTTTATGTAGATAGAGTAAAAAAAAATTAGAGAAAACGTAATTTTAGCTTTTTCCCAAAGCAATGGCTGGACTAAATTGCAGATAAGGAACTCTTTTTAAAGAAGGTCTTAATCATATCCGATTCTTTATTAAAATTGCCGTTTTTGATAATAACTATTTTGTTCACTTGTAAATTTCTTAATTGAATATTTTCTGAAGTAGCTTGACGATTGTTCCAGCAAATATGGAAAAGGATTAGGAAGTAATTTGAGAAATTTTAAATAAGTGATATATTTTAACAAATACTTTGATACCTTACTAAATTTTTTCTTAGAAAACTAAATTTCTTAATCATTTTTGATTTTGTAATGTCAAAAACAAAAATGCTTAAAAATGTCAATGAGATATTTGCTATTTTTTTAATTATCAATTATGAAATATCTTTAAAAACAAACAGAAATTATAAAATGAAAGAAATTTGTAATATTCTTTTTCATACATTCGTAAATTTTTTATTACCACTAAATTATTACAGATGCAGGAAAAATCCCGCTCGGTTCAAATATACCCGATTTTTATTTAAAATAAATACATCTTTCTGGCTTTTTAATATTCGATATTAATAATTTCAGGTAGATATCAGGAGTTATTTCATAATGAAACAATAGAAAAGCGTTTAATAAACGAAAATTGTACTAATTACTATAATTGAATTCGAACGTGATTACGAATATATTATATAACATTCCTTCTTTCAATTGCTACTAAGTATTATATAAAAATATTTTATTTACATTTTGGAGATGTAAACATTTTTTCCATGTCAAAACATCTTGTAGGGGAACAAAATTTGTTATATATTTGTCGAATTTACCATGATATGTGGCCTATTCATTTATCTCTATTTTTTTTAATTAAAAATATTTTTCTTAATATTATTAATGAAATTTAAAAGAGACACATTAAGATTTGTTTTTAAAATTATTAGGAAAAAAAATATTATTTAAACTAATTTTATGAACCTGAGTTTGATTGAATTAAGTCATTTGACAATATATAATGATGATGTATCTGTTAGCAAGAAAAAAGTATAATTTTAAATATATGTTTATTTTTGAGTTCTTAATTTTTTTCACAAAATGAAATAATAACAAAATAATTACTTGCTTAACCTGAAATTATAAATAGCATTATTTAAGCTTATATGAATAAGAAATACCAAATATTGCTTTGCTTCTAAGATTGAAACAAAAATTTTGCTTTCATTTCTTTAAAATAGCAACAGAAACTTGTATTATTACCAAAAAATTTCCCTTGAATGAATTTTGATGACATACTTCCTTTTCACAGTGAAAGGGAAATATTTGGATTACATTTTAATTAATAACAATATATTATTAAGGCATTTATTTAGTTAAACAATGTTCTAAAATTGAAAACTATTTTTAAAATAAATATAACTTAAAACGAATATTTAAATGTTGTTCTGATACCATTTGCACAGAAAATTAACTAATATTTATTCAATTCCCTTTCAATTCTCAGTTTTTAAAAATTAAGCAACTCACTTATTCTGAAACACTAAATTTCATACAATTATTATATATTTTATAATTTTTCATCATCATTTTATAATGCTTCATCATCAAATATATATATATATATATATATATATATATATATATATAGTGCTCGTTATAAGAAATTTAAAACTTGTTGCAGAGTTGATATTTGATATACTTCAAAACTTAATTAGCTTAAATGTTTTACATTCAAGTAAAAAAGAGCTAAACAGTTTGTATTTTACTTTATTTCTGTAGGAAATATTCATTATTAAGAAGTTTTTGTATAATTTTGCATTGCCAATTGAAATATAAGGATATCTTATGCCATAAAAATTAAAAATAGGGATAGATTTTATTGAATTAATTAATTTATTTATGCAATATTTAAGAATTCGTTGCACATATAAGAAAAAAAAAGAATAATCCTTGTTAATGATTAAGAATCAATAATTCTACATTCTAATAAACAAATAAAAAAATTTACCTTATTCAAAAATAAACAAGTTAATGTCATGCAATTGAATCAGTGTGTCTTAATAATTAAATTTAATAAAATAAAAACACAAACATTAGTCTGTGAATTATATTTTAAGAACAAATGTATAAATAAAGAGGTTATTTAAAGTATGATATATTATTCCTGAAATGATAAGATGAATTCTATCTGTACATTTTCAATTTCTACCAATATTTCATCAAATATCGATTTCCAAATATTTATTTTCCTTTTTTTTAGAATTTGGTGAAAATCAATAAAATATTTTTTCCTATATATTTAATACCCAAAATAAATCTACTTCTCGTTGATCGGTATGTTTACATTCCTTAAATGCACAAAGAATAAATATATATTACTTAAAGCAAAATGTATTTAAATGTATTAGCGGTGATAACTAAAATTAATAATTAAACAGTATTTCAAATTTAATTTTACAAAAAAGTTCTTACTTAAGTCGGAATTTTTATGAATTACATGCTTGCTTAAAATTTAAAATCATTATTACTCATTACAAGAAAGTTAGGATAACCAAGAAAAATAATTTTAAATATAATCATATTTATAAAGTATATATGTGTAAGATATATTAAGTTCAGCAATTATTATAGGTAAATATATTAATTCAAATTAATTGCATCATCGTTATTCAATTAAACTACTGTTGTTCATATGTTTTGTTTACACATAAACAACAAAATATCTAGTAACTGTCCTCTTAAAGCAACGCTTTTTATTATTTCTATGAAAAGTACATTAATCAGGATTTTTCTTGCATATACTAAGCTTCATTTAAGTACCATATAATGAATGCTGTTACGAAAATTTACTAAAAAAAATAATTGATATATTTCACAAATATAAAGCTAACTAATATTATCTGAAATCATCTTTTCTACGCAAAATCTATTGAGTTTATTTAATGACTCATTCAGCAAATATTAATTACTATTCATCATACAGACATATTGAATTTTCTTACGATTATATATATATATATATATATATATATATATATATATATATATATATATATATATATATATATATATATATATATATATATATAATGTTTGCATTCATTGTGTTTGTTATCCTTGATTGTAATAACTATATTTTAATGTATTTGTATGTTATTAAATTTTATAATTAATAAATAAAATTTAAAACATTGATGCTTGATGATGAAATAATTTACTGCATTATTTTTTTTTATAATTACTATCCATTTTGTGAGCCGAATTCGAAAAATGAATGATTAAAGGAACGTTGTTTTTAATACATTCGAATTGATTCAATCATCAAAATTTAGAATTTTTTTCCGAAAAATAAACGTTTAATAGAAGATAGTTACACTAAACGAAAAATCATGAAAAAAAAACATCTTTTGATTTCACATCCATTAACGTCTACCGCTTTAAACGCGTCATTTAAAATCTCCATTTTAGCTCCAATCATAGCATTCAGTTTGCTCACATCGACGCTCATCATCATCATCACAACCCCAAACAATAACAACAGAATGAAGCTTACCGTTTGTATAATGAACGGTGAGGCATCTATGCGATGGGGACATCGAACACGGAGGGGCAGTTGCCCCTTCGGTTGGGCCCGAATGATCCCTGTAGGCCCACCTGTTACCATGGTCCACAGGATACTTGGCTTTCTTGACCAGGAATGATCTCGGCATGGTGACCGCATCCGGCTACGGCGAAGACGCCTCCTCCTCTTCTCCGGTTTCTAGCGGCGGCATTTCCCGAATCCGGGAAAGATCTCTTCGTTGTCTCTATTTGGAGGGAAGGAAGGTTGGGTCGTCCGGGAAAACCGGACCACGTTTCCGGAATGGGGGGTCGAGCAGAGATAGTGAGGACTGTCCGACCAGGCAACGGGGTTTGCGCAGTTGTGAGTGGAATCAGGGGGGTTGAACGAGAGATACCGCTTTAGAGAGGGGAGGGAGGACGATTCCAGGGGGTGGAAGGGTGGAAGGCCGTACGGTGGCGCCCTCTACGGTGGCGAGTGCGGGGGAGAATGAGGATCTGCTGCGCAGGGAAAGTGTAAAATAGGAACGGGAGAGGGAGAGAGGGAATGTATCGTGTAGTGTTGTTTTTCCACCTGTACAGTTGAGTTGGGAATCTATTTTTGCACTAAGGATGTATTTTTACACGTCAAAAGGATGACTAATCATTGCTGAAAGGCTTAACTCAATAGCTGAAAAAAAAATTTATGCAATGGTTTATTTATAATTTTCAATATCAAAGAATGATTTAAATACCAATAAAATAGAGTAACATGCACAAAGAGGTTGCAAAGAGAATAATAGAAACTAAGTTGGTAATAAGTGTTAAAAATACAGGGAGTAAAGATATGCATGAAATCAAATAAAGAATAGATAAAATGCCATAAAAGGTTTTACAAGTTAAAATTTTTAATTTATGTACTATATCCGAGGGATTTGCTTAGCAAACTAAATATTTCGTTCTACACAGAATATGTAGGTAAATACAATATATACGGACACTTATATCGATTTTTAATAAAACTTTTTTTTTTTAAAAAAAAAGATTCAACTAGCTTTTTAAATTATTTATAATTTGCTCTTTATTTTTATTAAATGTTCTTATCTCTATTTTCTTCAATTTTTCCTACATTTTAAATTGTACTCAAAATAAGAATAAAAGAATACTCAGTTGGCATTTATTTATCTATATGAAACTGATTTGTTAAAATTATTTTTTTTTTCTGTTAGCGCTTAAGCTAATGTACTTATAATACTAATATGTTGAGTATTTACACTAATCACACACACTCTGTAAATACATATCCTCCTCCCCTTTCTTAAAAAAAATTATTAAATAATCTTATTTGAAAGGAAATACAAATAAAAAAATGAAATAATTATATCAAGTACTTAAAAATAATAAACTTCAAATAATTGAATTCTTTTTCAATAAATATACTTAAATTTTACTTGAATATTAATACATTAATTACTCAGTTAATTTTTCTATATAACTTGAATTTATAGAAATAAGAAAAATTGAATTATATATTTATAGGTTTGTTGAACAAATCATTTTGCGAAATGTTTACTCCCTGAATGTATTTTCGCGATTTATAATAGAGTTTAAGTAAACATTTTAAGCACTGAAAACAACTTGGAAGTAGTCAGACATTTATTTTAGCTCGTAAAACAAGTATTTGCAATTGTAATCTCTAGAAAATGTTTGCATACTGATTTTTAAGTATAAAAAAATTTAATTACCGATAATCTTCCAAAAAATCTGCTAAAGTAGGTCAGACAAATTGAAAACAAATGACATACACAGTACTCAAATACTACATACTTTCTTAATTTAAATTTATGAAATTTCATAGAAATATATAACTAATGCCATGTTATTCTAGTGATAATAATAAGATACTAGTATACAGGAAGCATGCCAAAAAATAACTTATTCTGAATTTCAATTGCCTGAAATACATTATTTTTGTAAGGTATTATATATATATATATATATATATATATCCTTATAAGCATTGAATAATTTTGAAATATATGAAAATTTGCAGGAAAATTCATTTAATACAACTTTAGTAGCTATTTGCATAATTTTTCGAAGAAGTTTGTTAAGGAATAAAATTAAAAAAATATGATAAATTTTTTCTTTATATCAAAAAAGTTCTATTATATGATAACATTAGAGTATTCTGGAGAATTTCATAAGGATCTTAGAGAAAAATATTATGAATGTCAATGAATTAAAATTTTTATTGATTTTTTTTCCTTTGACCTTGCAATGTTTTGTTCTTTAAATTGTTTTTTGAAACATAAGACAAATTGTTTGCATAGGATAATAATGTTTCATCTTAACTAATATAATATTTAATTTTAAATCCTCTTCATCTTCTTACTCTAATTGTGCAGGCGAATATTTTCATTAGTGAATATCTTTATCTTAAATTATATTATATATTTTTATAAATTATTATATTTATTTAAAGTAAAGATGCATTTGTAACGATTAAATTTAAAATAATCACTTTACATTATATTTATTCAAAAAAAAAAGGAAAAAGTATTCCTTTTCTTAAAATTTTCACATTGTTTAAGGGTTATTTTATTATATTAAGAGTTAATGAATTATAGTTTTTTAATTGGTCTGTTCAACCTTATCTCAAACCTTACACGCTTTGCTGACAACGAGCTTAAATTTTCCTACTGAATTCTACCAAAAATCATCCATATAGTAGGAAATTAATAAAGTTAAAATTCCCATATATATGTAATGTGTGCACATTATTTTAATAATTGTTATCCTTTATACATGATATCATTGCATTCACAAGGTTTGAGTGATTGTATTTGGGAAATGTACTTTGATTTAAACATAACATGTACTTTACTTCAAAATCATGACCACATTTATTTTTTTGAACAAAAGAGAGAAAAACACATAATGAGACTCAAACAATTCTAATTATAGTTAAAAAATAATTTTAGAACGTGAATTTAATTTTCGAAAATGATAAAATAATATTGACTTCAATTTGTTTGCTTAATTATTTTGTATAATTTTATATTAGTTAGCTATGTTTTATTAGTTACTTTGAAATATAGAGCTAATTTTTTCTTATACAAATTCAAAAGGCATAATTTATATTATTGAGTAAATGCAGTTTTATACATATAAAATTTTTTTTCTGCAGTTTTAATTATAGATTGTCCACGCATTTTTCATCACTTTTAGAATATGTTTTCACACTAAAAACAAACAAATAATAAAAAAAGCACAGAAATCCAAAAGAATTCACATTACTTCAACTTATTTTTAATAACTACGCATCAAAAAATTAACAAATAGATCGGTTCAAATATGATAAATTTATTGATAAACTTCCTGTTGTTAAAACAAACAAGAATTTCAAAATTAAAAAAAGGTTTTCTTAATTTCTTTAATAACTTAATAGCATTTTTGTAATTTATAAAAGCTGTGTTAATTATATTTTCTTCTCTTATCAAATCCATTACTTCTTGAAGGCATAATAAAGTATTATGCTTATATTGTTTCTGAAGAAATTTTTCCTATTTATGTTATTAATTTGATATTGATCACACACTACAAGCTACTGTTCATCACAGAGACGCTTACTCTCATGCAATATTACAAATTAAATGATTTTTGACTCTTTGGTTTCTTAATTACTGTTGCATTTCCTTTAAAAAATGCCCTTTATATCCCTACAATATAATCAACATAATTTAAACACACTTTTTTTCTATAATTTAGCTTACTAATACCATGAAATCCTAACACTTTTGTGAAGGGATGTTCAGCATCTTAATCAAAAAAGATATTAGAATTTACAGTAAACTCTTTTCCATGAATCATTCCAAAACAGAAATACTTTTTTGTACTTTGCGGTTTAATTTTCACATTTCTTAAAAATGCATTTTTAGTCAGCGCTTGTTAAGGTATTGAAAATTAATATCTTTTATCTTCATATTTTGTAGAGTTTTGTAGAAGAAAAAGTTTTTACTGGTTGTTAGAATTCACCTTTCTGAATATTTTTTAAAAATAGATGTTTGATTACATCTCAGAGGGGAAATCTCATCAGGAAATTTACTAGCTATCATTGAATATAAATTCAAACTTTACACTTTTATTCAGATTAAAAAAAAATTTTCATTGCATGTTGTTTGTTATTCTCTTTTAATAAATGTTGAATTTTTCATTTTGTTACACTGACTTTTTTATAGCAACCCCACTTTTGGAGTTTTTTTAATTTGTGTATTTCCATCGAATTCGAACGTATCATGATCATATTACTTATTATAAAAACAGAATTCATTAATTTGACTGTCATTTTATATTCAGATTAACTTGTAAATTAATAATTCATTATCTATGAAACATGCATTAAGGAAATGATCGACTTTTAAAATATTTCTCAGACGAATAATTTTCTTTCTCAGTTCAATTTTGTGTTAGGGAGTTATAGCTTAAGAAATATGCAGAATACCTATTTTTTATTATGAACCCTTTTTTAAGTTATTTCGGTTTGTAAATATCTATAACACCTTAAATTCTAACGAACAAATTATATATTATATCAATAGAATTAGTTTATTTAGTCATAAAGATTTTCAGATTTGTCTAAATTTTATAGTTCATTTTCTATACAAGCTAAATTAAGGGAATAACAATATTTTCTTAAAATCTTTAATATTAGTATTTTTCTTACTTAGCTCAGAGAGAGAGAGAGAATTTTAAAACAGAAATAAATTTTTAAGAAAAATGCAATTAATATTTCAAATATTACTTCATTCTTCAACTTAAAATATATCTTTGAATTTATAACTATATCCTCACAAAAAAAATGTAATTTTCTCTTTCAAAGATACATGAAAATTGAATAATCATATTGAATATAATCATTTTACGCTTAATTTTTACCATAATTTTTTTAAAAACTTTTGGATGTGCAAGACTTGCCCAATTTTTGTTTTTTATAAATAATGAATAACCATAGGTTGTTAAGAATAATAATAAAAGTTGTTATCTTAGATTTTTCATTCATACCTCCTCAGTTTACTGTACTGACACAAAAGGAGATGAAGAAAGTTATTTCTTCCTTATTGTAAATCTTTATAAGTACTTCATTGTGATAAAGAAGCATATTCACTAAATGTTGTCAAACTTATTTGTCTATTTATTAGCCATCCAAGGGACAATTGTTTTAGTCGGGTCACTTTTCAATTTCTTATCATTTGCTTCAATTTTAATTATATTTAATTTAAATATATTCAACTTCACAATTTATTGTTTGCTTTAATTTTAACTTATCGTTTACTTACATATATTCAATATTATAATTTATCATTTCCTTTAATTTTAATATTGGAAAAGTTTACAACTGTCCATTTCTCGATATTTCATCGCTTACTTTAATTCTTATATTTAATTGAGTAATTTAATAATAATTATAAAAAAGTGCACCTTTCGAGATAAATCTGCTCTTTGAAAAACTTTATATAGAACTTTTACATTAAACATATTTTTTTTTTGGAGAACAAAAGTATAGTATTTATATACGGTTGTGAGGATACTACACCTCTCTTATGTATTTTAAAAAAAATAATTCCCGTCGTTAGAGTACAATTATCAATCATATCAGCTTAATTTACTCTATTGATAGGAAAAGCGAAGACGAATATTGTGTCTCCATTATTGTAAATTTAATAAGCAAGTGAAGAATGAAAAATATTCACCAAACATTCTATCATTTATTTTTAAATTTATAATGTAGTTTTTACTTATGTGGACAAAAACAAAATGTTCAATTGTAATGAAAGTTAAAGTGATATGGAGGCAAAATCTCAACTTCTATCGAATGTAATTATTCTGAAACAATATTTTTCTTGTAAAATAAGTAAAAAAAGGAATATTTTTGAAAAGTGTTAAGGAGTTTCTGAGAAATTATTTCTTATTTTGGTTTTCAAAGTATTTAAATTATTCCTACTTTAAAATTTATGAGCAATGTTTTCATTAAACGTTTACTTAGTTTCTAGATAAATTTTTCTCCAAAACAAATACTTTGAATGCTTTTTATAATTATGAATAACTTAGATAAACTATAAAAATAATCAATATACTTTATGTTTTTCTATTATTTATATGTTTATGCATCAGAAAAATTTGAGTGAATTAATCGGACCTTCGCTCTAAATCTATTAAAGACTTGAACCTAAGTCATTCCAATCAGATAAGTTATCAGTTTATTATATTAAACATTATATTCTGATACACATAGAATAAGTTAGGGATTGAATTGTGACTGTCTATTCAATTGATTATTTATAAAAGTAATAACTGGACATTATATAAGCATTTTAGAGAAAAACATGCCTTAAAGTGTTTTTCGTTACCTATGGAAAGTATTGTTATCTATATTCGATGGCTTAAAATTCATAGAAAAATCTTTTATTTTCCATATTTAATATAATAATAATTTTATAACCTTCAGAGTTTTAGATTTCAGAATTTCAGGTCATTGTTTCAAGTTTTTAAATCATCTCTGTGAAAAGTATCGATATTTTATGACATGCATTGAAAAATAAGTACTGCTATAATGTAAGATGAATAAATACTTACATTTTCCTTCAATTAATTACCTTGATAATTTAGTATAGAAAAAGATATATTAAAAACCGTTTTCATTGTCTATAAGTAACAAAAAGTAACTATCTATCCTTCCAATTTCCATTTTTACATATAGTTTTCCTTAAGCGCTATTTCTCATTTTCGAGGAAAAATAGGTTCGTTTTTTCTATTTTAAGTGTTGATTTTTTTTGCTCATTGCAAATCAAAAGTTCACTGTATAAATGAGTGTAATTAGTGATTTATTACATTTTCTTCTGATCAAAAACAATCAAAAAATGTTTTGTTTCGATCTACTCACAACGCAAATGTTCTATTCTACAGATTTTCGTGCACAGCTTTCCAAAACTGCAATTTCTCATTTTCGAAAAATGTCATCGCATCCCAACAAAATCGCCTGTCCCTGATCGTAGCTTCCCCACATCGATTAATCGTTGCATCGGCAGCTACAAGTGACAAAGACGTCACCAACACCTGTTCCAATTCTTACAAGAAGACGATCACAACAAGGAGCCAAACACAATATGTCACCTTGTTATCACTAGTTGAGTTTGAGATGATACTGATGAGCATATAGAGAAAAATTCTCTCCCAATAATGTCTCGATATCGCTATTTAACGACAGTTGGGATGTTGGTGATTTGAAAGAACTGATTCACACCGTTGCTATAGTAACTGGAATAGTTATATATTTGCAAATGTAAGTATGTTATGGTTTGCATGGTATTTATTTGATTTTTGTTAAAGTTTATCGTGCCCTCCTCTTTTTGGTGATTCTTTTTGCAAGTTCATCTTTCAATACTTTCTTTTTGTCAGCTTTTGCTTCACTTTACACAACTAATGTTACACAATAAGAATTCAATATGCAACTGGTAATATTTTTATTATTTCTAATCAAAATCAAGTGACCAGGACAATACCTATGGGTGTTTTTGATGGTATATTTAATTCACTACATACTAAGAGAGTTCTTTTAAGTAGAATTTACAATCATTAGTACCATTTATCTAAAAATTCAGCCTTCTCAAGCTGAGACCTTTTAATAAATTTGTATTCATTATTTTCACTACTTCCTTTTTGCTAGCTATGGTTTCATTTCATATAATTCCTATTACACTAAAGAGGTTTAATATACCATTATTAGTGTATTTCATTATATCAAACGAGAATTAAGGGACGAGAATAATATATCTCTCTAAGTGAGACATGGTTTACTCGTATTACTCCACAGCATACCTGAATTTTTTGACGTTAAGTAAGCAATAAAAGCACAATTTTTCTCAAAATGTGGTCTTCTTAGCCTGAGATCTTTCTCCTAATTTGTATTCATTATTTTCCTTTCGTTAGCTTTAGAGCTTCATTTAATGTATCTTACGTTAACTAAAAGGTATTTGTATAATAATGATGATATACTTCATTATTTCAAATCAGAATCAATTGGTGAAGAGATATTTGTGTGTGTGCATTAAGAGCATATTAATATACTATATATTAAGTAAGTGATATGAAGTCGGATTAACAATAAATAGAGCACCATTTACTTAAAAATTCGATTTTTTTCAGCCTGCGGGCTTTTGGAAAACATTGTAAATTGACTGATGTACTGCTATGATTTTATTTGTTTGATTTTGATGTGTCCTTATTTCTGAACGATATTACTAGACAATACATTTTGATATATTAAGCTCATATTTTGATACAAAAATTTTAAAAAACACTCGTACAACTCAGTTAAAAACATTTGAGAATGCTTAAAATTTATTTCAGATCACATATTTGCATTTTTATACATAGATTAAACATTTAATCACTTATTATTCCCCCCCCCCCGAAAAAAAAAAGAGAAACCGTTAAATTTGATCATTTATTGAAGCCGTTAATGAAAGTTGCTACATTCAGAGAAAGAGAAATAGATCATTTTCTAAGACAACAATTGCGCTTACACCGATAAATGCTCATGTATTTTTAAAATTAAATTAAAATTCAATAATGTATTTAGATCTTACGAAGAAATGAGAAAAACAAAACCCACTATCAATTTAAAAATATGAATTAATTTTTACCTGCAAAAATAAATATTTCGAACAAAATATTAAACTATATCTCCTATAGATATCTGAAAAAAACTTTTTTACAAAGTAGTACTACATGTTTTTTTATTGTCAGGGAATATGAATAAAGAATTTTATATATTTAGCATGTACAAAAAAATGATTTAAAAATCACTCAACCACTCATATATATATATATATATATATATATAAATAAATAAATAAATAGTTCATTAATAGTAAATGGTTCATTTTTTTCTTGATGCCATTTCTTTTTACCTTTTAATATATGTATTAACGCGATCTTAAAATTTGCATAGTCAGCTTATTCACACAAAGAAGTATGGAAAATCCCTATTAGACTTTCTGGCTGCAGCTAAAGTACTTAGAAATCCCTCAGTCCTATACCACACGATCTGAAGAAATCATTGCATATAAATTCCAAGCAGGGAAAATTTCCCTTTCTTTCGGCTTAGCCACGGTGCTGAAACTACCCCTCTAGTTCTGGAGATCTCCTGAAATACGTATAAGTAATACACTGACTGGAATGGACGTAGCTAGCGCAGCGTTCATCAAAGTATCATGTAATGAATTAGCTCTCTTTCTTTCAACATGAAATAAATTTTACAAGAAAAATTGGAATTGTTTTCCAGTCATGACGTTGTGAGAAGAAGTTGTATGTCCTTTTCACTCAAACAGTATATATATATATATATATGCATGTGTGTGTTTATTTGTATGTTTTACATATTGGCGATATTATTGTGAATGTTGATATTCATCAAAATGAAACAGTCGTTGCTAGTAATTATTCTTTGATTTTATAAAATGATTGTAGCGCATTTTTATTTTAAATTATTCAGAGTATTACGAAATATAATGCGCTAGGTTGTATGGCACACACAGGAAGTATAAGTAGAGAGAAAAAGCGTAAGATTAAATCCAATTCTTATATATGCTATTGAGATAAAAGAGGGCTCTCTACAAAAATTTTTAGTGGTTTTAAACTGAGACTCAAGATAATTGAACTAAACATAACCGTGATATTTCAGAAATTAGAATACTTAAGAGTGATAGAATATGGCTGGACGATAAGAATATAAAAATAAAAAGAACGAAGATAAGTTTAATTTATCATATTATATATTTATATATATATATAATGTCTTCAATTATTCTTTATCGATCAACTCTGAGTCTAACACTTGAAACAACATTTTTTTGCAAATTTTTTTCTTATTCAAACATAACACCTTTTTTAATCACCTTTAGAGGGTGATACAATCAGTCTCAACGCTTTTCCAAATCCTTTTTCATTTTTTTTCCGAAGAATCTGTTATTTGGGAGTAAATGATAAACAACTTTGAATCATCGACTCGTTGCTGTTTTTGTTCCATCAGCTTAATCCCGCGGCACCCTTGGAAAAAAACTTTTCACTTCACTTCAAAAAACCTTTTTCCTGGTCCGATCGACTTAAAATTTTGACACGTTTCAAGCAAAGGTTAGTACTCTAGAAAGACCTGGTTACTGGTTTACTACGAGCGCCATCTCTGGGTTAGTCTCGGGAGTTATTGATCGATGTGTTATATATATATATATATATATATATATATGCAATGAATTTTTTAATAGAGTTTTTATTGTTTATTTTTATTTTTATTTCCAAATTGGTATATAGTGTTTTTCTGTTGGTTGAATCTGAAAAACATGTTTAAGCATCTAATCTATCAAAAGCCAGATTTAGAATTAATAATTGTTATATTTCATATTCTTTACAGTTTTTTTCTCTTTCATTTTCATTGTTTTTCATTCCTTGATATGTACTTAACCAGGAATTTAATTTTTTCTTCATGCTAGCCGTATTTGTTTTGTATTCTTTCAGATATCTGATTTCTTTCTTAGTTATTTTGATCCTTGGCTGCCAAAGACTGGCTGTGTAGTCAGGGCTGATGCAAGTTAAATCTGTCGGGGCCCAAAGTCCTCCCGTTGGCGAGGTGTGGAAATTTGGAGAGGGGGTGCCAGCTCAGGTGTCGTCTTCGTCCTGGTTCAAAATTACGAGGTCCGTTGCCAATAGCCCTCGTGTTGCTTCTAGTGCGACGTTAATGAAAACTAAATTAAACTAATCTTAGTTATTTTATTGTGTAATTTTTCCTATTTCCTTTGATCTAGGCATTTGAAATTTAAAGAATTTAATTTTTCTTGCACATTTTCTTATAGACTAAAAAATAATGCTTATAACGATTTGTAATTCCAAAATTTTTTTCTTATGTTTTAATTTTTGCTTCCATATTGGTTTTAATTAATCATTCCAATTATTGTTATATTATTGTAGAAATATTTTTTAATTATATATATGTAATTTAGTATGAAAACTATTTCTTATACTACATACTAAAATGTTAAAAATACATGTTAAAGATGAACCTCTCCTCAGAAATTTATGACACATTATTCGATAGCGAAGTATTATTTTTATATTTTAATATCATTCACATAGAACAGCAGATTGTGCATAGCATCTGAAACACTTGTTGTACCACATGCCAGGGATTACAAAAAGGATAACAAACTCAACAAAGGTTTGCAGCTGACAGGGCCTTTAGAAACGACTGCCCCAAGTCTTGCCTAGTTGCCAGATTAGCTCTGACACCTGTCAAAAGTTTCAAGGCTCTACGTGAAAGTTTTTCCGTAACTAAAGAAATTTCCTCGCTTTCAGGAATAATTTCCTTTTGCAAATAGTTGGTACTAGGGAAATCATTATTATTATTAGCGTTGTTTTCTTCATCTGTGAGTTAAAGTAAGAGAAGCATTTAGGGAACGTCCAATTATAGAAAACCGAATATTTTCGAAATTAAAGTTTCCGAGGCAGTAACTACTAGACAGAGCAAAATATCTGGAGTTTGTATTTGGTACTTTAAAAAAAATGTTTTGCTGTAAATTATAATTCATAGAATTAAGATTTCATAGAATTAAGATTTTGAAACTGAAAATTTATACCTTGGATATTCATTTTTTTTTCTTTTATAAATTCTTAACACTGCGTGAAATGATTCTTGAAGTATTCATCCATTATTAAAATTTGCATAGAATTACTCATACTAGCATGATTTCAGTAGTTGAAATTTTCAAAATTTTAAAGCGAAAGGACAGAAGAGTTTTATTTAAAAAATGTGTTATATAATTATTGAGAAATAATAAAATACTATTTTTGATATTGAGAAGCCATTCTTTGAAAATTTGTCTTTACAGTCTAGCAAATCCCAGTACATTTTGAATTCTATGCTGCAAAGAATAATTCAGGCATACGTTCAAATTTTTTATCAGAATTTAAACCTGTAAATGATATTTAATGAGCTATAGGTTTGTAAAATAACCAAGAATATCACCTCGAACGACGAAGCTTTGCTACATAAAAAATGTTTTCTATAGGAAAAAGTAATGTTATTAAAGGTAGCTAAGCAAATAGGAAATGTGAGTATGTTGATGGATTTGCAAGATATTGACAATTAAAGAGACAAATTCTTTGCATTCTATTTAATAGTATTCATCAGCACATATCTGTTGAATCACCAGCATGTTTGTTGAATAATTTTTACTGTTGTTTATTTTGACGTCTAGTAATATGAAGATCATGAGTCAGACACAATTATATTAAGTGAGTCGAAAGAAAGATCGTAGTTTTCTAAAATCATTTAAGGCCACAAAAATCAATTTACTGAAATATAAAGGTAAATAATTAATTAATTTTAGTAGCTGTAATCCATTTCGAATACTTTCATCTAATTTGATTACTAAAAGACACATTTTAATTTTTAATGGGAAACACACAACAGGTTCCTTGTTTTATGTAATTAGATTTGAGTTTTAGCTATTTATTAAGCTACTTGTGATGTGCATTCTTATTTTCATCATAAGCAAGTGATGATGGCGGTATCTGATTAAACAGGTTAATTTCTTAGCATCTCATTATATCAATCATGCATCCATAATTGTATAATGTACAGTGTTATTGGCGTCACATTAAAAAACATAGATTTCGTAATTTTGAATATTGGTCAAGTTATGATGACGACATCTGAGCTGACACTCTACCCTTCAACTTTTATACCTTCCCAAGTGAGATTGAGATTCAACAGAAATATCATTTCATTTTTTCTGCTGTTAACGTAGTGCCATTTTTCAGTACGTTATTAATAGATTCTAGTTGCTAATTCACAAGTTTGCAAGAAATAATCTATCAATTTGCATTGTTCAAAACATCATTTTCAGGATCTTGTTTCAAATCTTGGGCTTAGTATCTAATAATCAGATTATTGTCCCTCTAGTTTGTTTGTAATTTTTAAACATAAAGTTTTTTAAAAAATATAGCTAAGGTAAAAGTAAACGTCCAACAAAAAGTAATTATTTTTAAATTTTTTTGACAGTTTTTATTCTATTTTGCATTTGATTATGGAAATGCTCCTCCTTTTTCTTTTTAGTTAGTTTT
Organism: Nephila pilipes; assembly: GCA_019974015.1. Taxonomy (NCBI): domain Eukaryota; kingdom Metazoa; phylum Arthropoda; class Arachnida; order Araneae; family Nephilidae; genus Nephila; species Nephila pilipes. Next base: position 357,562 of record BMAW01105812.1, read on the forward strand.
GCCCGATTATATGTTTTATTCATTTTAAGAAAATTCCTCTAAAGAATATTAAGTGAATTAACTTTTACCTACACTTTTGAATTATCTTCAAAGAAAACATAAATATATTTAATGCCTTTGACAAAAAGAGTCGAACGACTTTCTTCCATTTATTTTCTGATAGTAATTTCCATACATTTTAATAAATCAAAGTTCCATTTAGCTATGCTATCTTCATGAACAAGATACATTATCTCAAATTTCTCTATGAACATAACAAAACTTGGATCGTTTTTTTCGGGTTATTTTCCAAAAATTATTTCTACCTGATACAAAAAACAGAAAACTTTTTAAGGAGTGTGGTAACTCTTCTCTCAAGTCGGATCCTTACAACGGCATGGATTAAAGCGTCTAATAAATGATCCGTCAAGGAGCTCTTTTGTGGCTCAGTTGTCTAAGGCAGAAATGTGCGAACCCATAGAAAGGTAGTTCAAATCTTCCTCAAAACAAGTTAAAGCACAACTGACTTTCACCAAAGTGGTGACAATAATAACTCCGAAGGGTATTGTTAAAGAAGCTTACAAACATACAGCGTGTTTGCTGCGTAGTTTTCCTTAAATTCTGCAACAAAAATTACTTGCTCTGGATACGCTCAAACGCTTCAAATTGAGTTTAAACATTGCAAAACCTGTTAAACTTTCTTTAATAACACATTGAGCATATAACATATATATTGTCTTTGATTCCAATACAACTCAAGAATCATTGATTCCATTTATGATTCCAAGTAATCTTTGATATTGTATAAAATTAAAACTTTTTATCTGCTAATTACCCAAAAATGATTTTCATTCATAGCAGCTTTCTACATAACATTATTAAGCAAGTAAACAAATACATGTTACATCTTCGATTTCTCTTTGGATTTAAATGAATCCACTTAATTACTTTTTGGAGAATTAAAAGTGGAAATTTGTAGTTTACTAATTTTCCTAAATAGATTTTTTCGTAAAGTAACTTTCTACTGAAATACTAAAACACATACTATTTATCCTCTGATATTACTCTGATCGTACTTCATCAACCGCCTCGTTTAAGCAAATATACTTATTGAATATGGAGTCTTTTTTTTAAAGTTCCAATTTCTCTAAATTTATTTCTACGAAGCCTGATTGAATAAGGCTTCTATGACCTTAAAATGATTATTCGTAGTCCAATTTTCACAATGTTGTATCTAAAAGTAACCCACATATAATGCATTATTCCCTTTTCGTCATTGTCTCTATTCTTTTCTAGGCACTTGAACCAACGCTTGACATGTCAAGCAAAACCGCTGGAAAAGGATTCAGGTAGTTTTTGTCGACACCAGGTCTTAACGGATGCTTTAGCTTCGTTGTGAGAACCAAAATGATATCCTTGCAGCCCTCTTTCATTTTTGGGAAAAAAGAAAAGACTCAAGGTAGGCCCAAATAACACCTTTCTGCTTCAACATCTTCGTGTAGGTCTCCATCTTCTTAAGATCTCAACATGCCAACACCTGGAAACAAGGAAAATAAACGTATCAGGCGACACGAACAAGAGGATTTATTATAAGAAGACACGAGCAAGTTTCAAGTATAATCAAATTTTAAAAACTATGGCCTTGGAGTGATTACTTTACAACTGAGTATGAAAGGGCATCATGAAGCTTTAAATAGCACTAAGAAGTATCCGAATAAAATTTATTCTGCTCATTAATTACACAATGTACACATTATGTACACAATGTTATACACTGAATCTATTCATGGGGATTTGGTAGCTATTTATTCAGATTCATCCACAGTACGGAGACGATAAAGTTTAATATGCTGAGTTCTACAAAAATGGCCTTCGCGAAAGTTCAAGAAACATTGGGACAAATGTATAACTCAGAATCGTGTTTATGTAGAGAATTCTTAAGAATAATAAATAAAACTTGTTTCCACCTCGATAACTCAGAATTAGCTAAAACTTTATTTTTAGAATTAACTAAAACTTTGGGATACCATGAGTTACTTCAGTCTACGGCTTCTTGAAACCAAAAAAATCCTTATGAATAGCTGTAATTTTTAACATTATTATACAAGGATCACTTGATATGCAGAATAAATCTATCTTCATATATAGCTATGTTATTTTTGAATAATAATTAAAACTGAATGATATCTCTATGTAAAAACACAAACGTATGCATTATCTTTGATATCGTTATACCTCAAGAAACATTGGAATTTTTCAAAAATGCTTCCAATTAATTTTAGCCGTTACAAAAACATGGAAATGTTTCATTCCTTAATTTTTCTAGATTATTCTTTTACACAAAGTAACTTTCCACACCGGAAACAAGTAAGCAAACAAATAAACATACAGATTCATCATCTTTGTGATTTCACTCTTTCCCAAGAAACACCGGATACATACAGATTAATCTTGGACGCAACAACTACTCGCCCTGTCACCTGTTCGGTCTCCCCATTGGGATCTCCTACGGAAGTGAAGACTGACAGTCAGCGAAGAAAAGAAGCAAAGATGATAGGTCATTAAATCTAATTGGCACTGGACTCGGCGGGGTGGCGTGGATTAGGTATGACACCTGTCCGTTCGCTTTGTGAAGGATTAATGCGCCTTGCAAGGAAAAGGTTTATTTTCGTGCGCCTACAGGACGGTAAATAATCCTCTTACGCTGCAACATCGAAACCTCTGCTGCGTTTTCCTTTCCGTTCGCTCTCTAACTATTTCAGGAACAGTTTGGATGGGAAAAAAGTTTTACAACTTTTTTTATTTAATATCTTTGAGAGAAAAAAAAACTGTTTTCTCTTTCAGTAAAAGAATAATCCAGACTTTTATTTCTTTAGAATTGTTGAAAGCGTAATTTTTTTCTTTTTGCTTTAGAATTTAATGCATTTATTTTTACGATTTTTTTCTTGTGATTGATAAGCCAGTACTTTTTTTTCCTTCTATGAACAGACATTGGTGAATATACGAGAAGATTTTAAATTTTAGTTATTGTGAAGAAAGAATTGCGATATTTAGAGAAGGTTAATCTCACATTTTAAATTGATCCTTATGTACTTAATGTTGTAAATAGTAATTATTCTTGTTAATTTGCTCGGTTTCAGATAGCCGACGACTGAAGTATCCCGTAGTATCGTAAAGATTTAATTATTGTAAAAAGTAATACAGATATACACTTAATTCTTAATATCTTTTCTTGACTTCACAACATAATCTCCATCCATAGTTATTCATCTCTCCCAGAGTTTATTGATCTTTAGAAGGCCATCATCGTAGAACTCAGCAGATTGAACTCGTATCTTTTCCATACCACTGAGTAATTCAATCTAGGGCTTCTGGAAACCAAACAAATATAGCTATTATTTACAACATTATGTACATAAAAAATCATAAATATGCAAAATAGAATGTATCCAGATGACGCTATTACTTGTTTTTAATAATTAAACACTTACGATATTTCTTCGCATACCAATTTATTACATTGCATCTTTAAAATTAATGGGCATTCAATACATATACCTTTTTTGGAATTTTCAATTTGGTTGAGTAGTTTGTATATGAAAAATTTTGCGGGGAAAAAAATTTGTTTCAGAAACAAAAATAAAAATAAAAAGTATACTGAAAGGTGCCATTCTTCGTAAAGTTAGTATTAAATCTTAGTACTCTGAAGAAATTTCCTCTATGAAAATAGTATCTAAATAAAGATCTTATTACTTTTGCAATAAGCGCCTTTACTGAAAATCAACAACATCACACATTATTAAGGAAAGTAAAAAACTGAACAAACTGTCAAAAAAAAGTCTTGACAATTTTTCAACTCTTCAGAAACATTTCTGAGGAAACAGCACTTCAATCTCACAGTGAATTACATCCCAGAATTGAAGGTATATGCCTCACATTCTTTCTAGGCACTGACAGTAGAATAGGAAAAAATAAATAAATAAAGTTCGAAATCTCTCTCCTGCACACTCCTGGAGTGGTTATTGGGAGGCGTCACGTGACATGAGTGGCCACGTGTCAACATCCATTAGCCCCACAATAGTTCCCACGAGGTGGATGCAGGCAGGGGGTGGACCAGACGATAGCTGTGCACCACCAACTGTTGACTGATGCACCCTGGGGAGTAGGGGGCACGAATTAAATCTGAGGAGGGAAGAAGGTGTTTGGGAGAATGACAAAAGTCAGGGGCCACGGTGCGATAATTCGTAAATGAAAATGCTGTTGACCATTCTTGGCATGCGCCGGTCATTTATCAGCCCTTAAATGGATGTTGATTTACGAAGTTGCGTGTTGGTAATGAAGTACTACGTATATTTATGTGACATCTACTGTATGCGTTACAAATATCTGTGGAAATAATAGCAGAATTTTTTGTCTGTATAATCATTCAGAACTTCCTTTTCGCTCAGGGTTTCTTAATCTCACAAACAATACAGATGCAATCGACACACCGTCGAAATATATATATATACATTTTTTAAAATATAGAATTTTCTAAAAATTAACTGAAATATCATGAAATTGTTCTAATTATTTTCCGAGATATAATTAAAAGTGTACGTACATCTGATCCGCGAGAGCGCTGTCACTGTACGGAAAACTTAAGAATTCATTTTCTCAAAATGTGATTTTTCATCACTTCTTTCAAAGTTTCATAAGAAATCTTTAAGATAATCTCAGGAAAATTGTAGAGTTACTTTATAATATTACTTTGCATAGTTTGAACTAGAATTATTCTGTTTCTTACGTATTTTGATTTCTTTTCTGGTGTATGTCACATTAAATTGTGAAACATTTTAAACGTTGAATTTCAATAGGTCTTAAAAAATTTATGTCTGAGTTAAATGCTAAATACTTTTAGTTCAGTTAGATTTCTAAACAACAATATAAATTTTGAAACTATAAATTCTGACGCAAAAACGCTTTTTAGGTTTGTGCTTACAAGTCAATGTATCATTAAATAACATCAAAACAAGGTGTTATACTTAAGCGATATCTTATCAATTATTTCAAATGCTTATGAATATTTAAAATTAGTTTATCAAAGTGTAAATTACAAATAGTCACTTAAAAATATTGAGCAATTTCAATGAATTTTTTTAAAAAAGAAGAAATATGATCGATTCATTACGATTAATAATTATATGTAAGCAATATTGTAAAAAGGAACGGAAAAAAAACCCCCATTGAAGTGTAATAAGCTTTGACTACCCAAATCTGTCGAGGTAATTTTTTTAAGTAATTGAGCAGATAACTGATGTAATTGGACAAGATATATTTCAATGCTCATAATTTTTTATAAAATAATAATAGAGAAAAATTGTCAAAAAGGAATAAATATAAACAGTGCTTCAAGCATAATGTAATTCTTTTCTGCTTCGTTTTCAACTTCTACAAACAAAACGAATTTTTCATGAATTATTCCTATTTAATCGTTTGATGCTAGGATAGTTGGTTTATATTGAATATTATTTAAAAATAGATTGATTATATATTTTTCTCTATATATTTTAGAGTAAGCTGTATTTTGTTGGAAATGTAATAGAAACTTATGAATGTGATTGGATGGTTATTTCTTACCAACGCCCTGAGATGCAATCTGAAAGCCTTGGCGATGGACTTCGTAATTTTGAACCACGGTCAAGAGACGAGGATAACACCTGAGCTGACACCTCTCCATCTTGAAACTTCCACAAGACTCCAATGGGAGGATTTGGGATTTTGACCATGTTTAACATGCTCCATCCCCGATAAACGGTGAGTCTTTAGTGGCAAAAGTGAGCTTACGATTCGATTTGGGAAAGAAATCTAGGAAAGATTTGTTAATAAAAGAAAATGACAATTAAAACATGATATAGGGAATAGTAAGGTATGGAGGGGGGAAAGTGATCTAATTAAAACAATTACATAAGAAATTAATTTTCTTTGTTTTCATATTTTTTTAAATAATTTTTCATCTAAGCTAAAAGAAAGTGATATATTTTTGAACAGAACATATTTTTGTACTTTCAGACACGTTAAGTATCACATAAATGATCTTGTAGTATATTGACTTCCCCTTTAGCTCTAATATTTGAAACTTTACTTATGTTAATGTTAAGTTTGTGAATTTTCTTTTGTTGTATGCACTAGACAACGTAAGAAATATTACCGGAAATACCGACTGACATTAATCATTGCTAATTACAGTATAAAAATATGTGTTAGCTTAGACATTTGAACGTCTTGTCATTTATAGTAAAATCAATAGTGGTTTCTACATTTAAAACAACCCGAGAAATAAAAACAAAATTTCAATTGTGTTTATCAAAAAAGTGTTAGAACCACTATCTGATAAAAATATTCTTAAGGTAATATATAAAAATATTTTTAATTCTCGTAAGGGAATATAAAAAAATACTTTTAATTCTCAATAAAATACACTCTCTGTACTGAATTATTGATTGAAATGTTGAATTGAATTCTAATTTAATTTGTTTATTCTTTTATTCCTTTGATTTAATTATTTTTTTTACCGGGGCTTTTTCTTGCATTAGATTTTCATCATTCTGTTATAAAAAAAATATGCAAGATGTGGAGGGGCTGAACCCATAATACTACTATAAGCACGTATTCTTCTTTCCAAGCCAGAGACAGTATTTTAAATTGCTTTTTATCTCCTTTTTGACTTTAATATCTCATTTATCTTTTTATTTATTTATGCTTTGTAAGTTTTGGTGCTTTTACCTATGAAGACCATTGTAGAAATTAAATATTTTAAATTTATGCCTCATTATTAGATTTTAAATATAGTTATATTTTATACTGCTTTATTTGAGTAATTTATTATTATATTATATCCATGTTTTAAATTTGTTCTTGCACACACAGTTATATATATATATATATATATATATACATATATATTCACAGTATAATCTCTGTATTTGACTTCGTTGTCTCGCTTTTAATGAATCATGACATGTATATTCAATATGTTTGCTGATTAAGTTGGTAAGAACAACAGTATTTATTAGTTTTGATTCTACATTTCAAATTATATATGTATATATATATGTGTGTGTGTGTGCATGAAATGTAATAATTTATAAATGGTTAAGTTAGAATTTTAATATTATCGTTCAGTAAATTTTTCTTTTTCCAATCTAATTTTAAGAGCTGTTCGTTTCTAAGCACAATAGATTGTTTAGTGTTAACCTTTTTCTATGAAGTAATTTGTTCAATGGGATGGTTTGGATTCATGAAACCATGCATGTCTGTTCAAAGTAACGGCAGGCATAGCATTTTAAATTGCTTTATTCCTATTTTTTGCCTCGTTCTTATAAGTTTTTATGATATTTTACACACACACACACTACACACACACACACACACACACTACACACACACACACACACACACACACACATATATATATATATATATATAATGTGCATGTTTTTATTACTCATAATTTAATATAAGCCTTCAATAACTTTCTATTAGTAAAGGAAAGGATTTTATAATAAGAACAATCATAATTATAGTATAACATTTTTCACGCAATTGTGCGCAGCGATCACATATTTTTAAGCTCTCGTCTACCAATTGTTTGAGATTCGTGAAAGTACTTTTTTATTATTTAGAGCTATGAATTCCCTTATTAAAGCTCAGGAATTCAATTTTTGAGAAGAAATGCATTTCAGGAAGTAAATGGGAAAAACAGAGGAAGATAGCATTCATTTGTCTTCAGTTTTTGAAAATAATTTTAAACTTAACAGGACAAAAAAAAAAAACCCCACTAAATCAGTCATAAATTACAAGATTAATATTATGTTGGCGAATTAAAAATATTTCGCAGGTGTGAGCTATAAGCATTTAATTTCTACAACTTGAATTTAAATGGAATGCAATGGTTCGAGAAAAAATTGTTTATGAAAGTTAAGCGGGTCATATTATTTTCGCGACAGTTAAATTCCTATTTTTTGTTAAATTTTTTATTAATTTTAAATATTATTTTTTGAACAAATATATAATACTGTAGATTATCGATATTTATGATGACAATCTTGTCAAGAAAACTATATTTCAATAATTTTCATTCTTCACAATAACATCTTCTTCATCCAAAGATAGTTTCATTAAAAAAAATTTCTTTGGGGGGAGGGGTTTTCTCCACCCTTAGACCTTAAAAATGTAATATTCTGATGAAAAAAAATATGTATATAAAATAATAGAGTTTTCCGATTGAAACTTAAAATAAATCTTATGAGAGAAAGAGAGAGGGGGGAAGAAAATATTCTTATTATTTATCGAGATATTATTTGAAATGCACATGCTTACTTCTGATCAACTTCACCAAAATGCTCGTTTTCTGAAACTATGATTTTCATCATTTCGTGATAAATATCCTAAGCACTATTTAAGATAAAAATTCGATTATATTATAACTTGATAATATAACAGACTTTTTTTTATATTATCAAGTTATTTTGTATAATTTCAATTAAAATTTTCTGTTTCGTAGATATTTTGACATCTTCTCTGAGGTAGGCAGATACACTCGTGTCCAAAATTAATAGTATTCTCATTTTATATCTAATTAATGAAAAACTAAAGGATATATTTTAATGAAATTTGGTATGAATATATATTTATAACGAAGAAAGAGATGAACAATTCAAAAATTTTATTATACTTTTGATTCTCAGTAAAGATCATAGTGCAGAAATGTTTGAAATCCACTTTTTGATATCGATCTTAAAATATAGGGTACGGTCTCCTATCACAACCAAATAGATCCACACATCGTGACGGCATACTAGACAGGAGGCAGTTGAGGAATTCCTATGACAGTCGTTCCTACTCCTACAGCAAAGAAGTTTCCAGAACAGGGATGCTTCTCGGAGAGAGACGGCTGAAATGCAATTGTTCTTTCCCAAGAACGTCCCAGACATATTTCACAGAGTTAAAATCAAGATATCTACTTGAGCAATACATGAAGTGAATATCTTCACTTTCTAGTTAACCGTCGACCAACTGTGCGTTATAAGGACCAGTATTGTCATCCATTAAAGAGAACTCAAGACCAAATGCAACTCTGAAAAATCTGACATAGGGCTCTCACATGTTCTATCTATACCTCATATCAGTCAAAGACCCTTTGGTCAGACACTTGCAGTCGTGTGCGGCCATCCAACAAAATGCCTGCCCAGATAATTATGCCTTCACTACTGCAATTATCCTTTTCCCTGATGAAAGGAGGGGATAGCATCATTCCCGATTCTCTCCCCAGATACAGAATCAGATTTCAGACTGAACCTAGATTCATCTGTAAAAGGTATGACGCTTCAGTGTAGCCTGATCTAAAGCGCATGTTGTCTGCACCATGATGAACTCATTCTCTTGTGTGCAGCAGTAGAAGGAACTCAAACAATGGGTTTTCTGGTTTACAGCCCTTTCTCATAAGGCCTTTGCGAAATGGTAGACCATGAAACTCGGATTTCGGTGGAAGCATACTGCTCATATGAGGGTAGTGAAGTTATAGCAGTCTGCCCTAGTGATTAGACTCCTTTAATCTGCTAACAATTCCCATTCTCATTCCGCTTTCCATATGTTCGTGGCTACTCATTTTACCTAATTCTTTATAAAACTTACCCAACACTTGCGAGAAACATGGCGAATATCATGGAGGAGTTTGAACACATAAATCATCGACAACCCTTCGATTTTCTTATAACTTCTACAAATTCACAGACAAGCATGAGTACACTTACGTAGACTCTTAAGAACTTATGTAATTTTTCAGCAGTATAATTAGTACTTTTGGTTCAATACTTATTGTAAAATTCGACGTAATTCGCAAATTCCCATAATTTTGCACACGAGTGCATAAAATATGAAAATTTTAATACCAATTTTCAATAAGCCTTAAAAATTTCGGAATTCATAACAAGTATTGATTATCTTAGTTTAATCCTACTTCCAAATTAAATATTCTGAAGCAAAATGTTTTCTTAGGATTATGCACGGAAAACAATATACCTTTAAATAATATGAAAAAAAAAATGAGTTACCACTAAGAAACAATATTTTATATTATATTATATATCTTCAAGGATATATAAAATTTAATTTAGGAAAATAAAATTTATATATTATAACATGTAAAAATATCATTTTTTGAAATTTTAAAAGCATGAAGACTCGAAGAAGTGGATAAAAATATTCGATCAATTGCGTTTAATAGTCGTTTGACCCTTTAATCTAAAATAGATGTATATGAGTGATTATCTTATAAATATGAGCTTAAAGCTTTAATATCATATTCATTAATGAAAATTTTTTAAAAAAAGATTTAAGATAGAAAAGGTTATCCAAACTAAACAGAGATTAATTCATATTATTTTTGTAAATAAGAACAAACACTTCTTGAAACATAAAGCAAAAATTTAAAATAAAATAGCATTATAGAACTATTTTTCTATAAAAGGATTATCCTTATGTATACTATTTCTCCCCCTCCCCCTCTATTATTCTACATTTACTACAAGGATATTGTAATGCTATACATTTCAAATATTTTTTTTCAAATATCATGCTTTATCTTTCTAAGAAATCTATTGAATATTTTGTACGAATGAAAATATATAAACACACATTCCTGCATTTATATATATGAGTGACTTTCTAACTCCAGGTCCAAAAGCAATTTTAAAATCGACTGTTTAAAATAGAAAAGAGGATTTTAAGCAATTCTTTAGGATTTGTAAGAATCACCATAGAAAACCAATAACATAGCTCTAAAAATAGAGAAAGAGGGACGAGGTTCAACTGCAGTTTATCACTGAAAAAGAACCGTTTTCCTAAATCCACACATTTTATAGCTTTAAGAATGAGAAATATTACGCATGCGCTGGGGAAAAGTCGTAGATATGGAATAGGATTCGGATTTGTCATTCTTTTCTTATTTTTTTTTCGGGGCAGTTTCTTCGTTTAGAAGTAGAATTCTACCTTGATTGATTTTATTGTATGCTAAAACAGTTATCAAAAACCTTGCTGTATTGTCGTATTTATTTTTCAAAATTTTTTAGGTTTAATTTCCTCCAAACGCTTTATTTTTAACATCGAATGGATTTAAAATAGAAAAAAATTGAATAAAATCTAAGGTAAATATGTAATTATTTTTACGGTTTTTAATCAATAATATACTTATGATATTTTAATACACATTCTCATTTCAAAATAAATAAATAAATTCTATCAATGAATCATAACTAAATATCATGAATATAAATTGAATTATTAGATGCAAGTCTTCACTACTATCCCTTTTCTAAATTATTATATTTAACAACTGGTATTGATTATCTATGGAAATTTGAAAATTAAAGGATGTTGAATGTTTTTATAGGTTTGTAAAGTTAAATTTTTTTTCTCTAAATTTTTATTGCTCTCATCCTTTTAAATGTTATCAAATGTATTGATAAAATTATTAACTGTATAAGTTTCTTCAAAGTATTTCAAATTTTTAGTGTCACTCATACTACACTTACGACTAATTACTGACCATCACTATTTTTAATAAAATTCAAATATGAAAATATGAAAAATGTATAACAATCTTATTTAATATATATATATATATATAATAGTCTGCGTATAACAAAATAAAAAAATAATTAAATATAATCTAATATCTAAATAAACAAATTTACTATCATGAAATTGAGTATGTATATATTACCTTAGTTATTATACAAAAGAGGACAGATTAAAAATAGAAAAAGAATATATATGCAGATACCTCCTTTACTATTTATGACTTAAAACTTCACGAAATATTCAGTAATTTCTGGTTGTACTTTTATTAACAGTATGATCATTATAATATATATTATGTGTTTTGATATAAGAACAATAATTATGCGTGCATAGATAGAATTATTAAGTTTTATATAATATTTTGAAATCCACTTGAATTAGAATATATATATTGATAGATAGATAGATATCTTAACTAACTAACACTTGAATTTTAAGGCTTGTTTTAATTAAGTTGTTGTTCTAGATGTAGGGATCTTTAGATATTTTTTATCGAAACGAAGAGTCTTGTCGGAATTATCCCTACTGCTTTGAAGAATGAGAACGACTGACTGAGTAGATTTCAGAAGCGCTTGATAACATTAATTAAAAGCTCAAAAGAATTTATACCAGAAAATAAGATGAACTACTCTCTAGAATCGTTAAATCATAGGATAAATTAAGGAAAGAAAATTAATGTGAAACCATTATGTATATATATGTGTGAAACCACATATATTTAAAAGGTGTACATATCTCTTCATTCAGTTCTTAAAGTGCAATCAATAAATTATCTGATTCATAATTTCAGAAACTCCAATTAAAACATATAGACAAACAGATTAATTTGTTAGCAATATAGAAGTACAAATGTACTTTCTCAGATCTCAAACCTTTAAACTTACAATCCTATTTATGATTTAAATAAGAAATCTATCTTCCAATTTCTTCCTTCTTAACTCCAGGCCCCTTGGCTAACAACAAGTAGCTAATATATTTTGTATGCTTTCATTCTCAAAGCTAACAGAAGAATTTGAAATGAATAAATAATTCGCTTCCCTATTTGCCTTCGCCAATTATATTTTAATATATCATTATATCTAAATCATTTTACTTCATTTCTTTTATCATCGAATTTACCTGATCACTTTCCATTTTGATTGGGAAGAAACTGTAATTTTATGCGATTCAAATTCAAATTGATAACAATCCTCGCCGTTAGTGAAGAGAAAATCATGAAAACCCGATGTCATAAGGGTACGAAAATAATTTAATGGTCTTAAGATCTTAAATTATATCTTAGAACCATTTTTAAGAAAATTGCTGTTCTAGAAATATTAATTTGGGATCATATTTTTTAAAATAACTTAATGTAATGAAACTTAGCATTTACATCTGTAATTCAGATTTTTAAAACTGTATTACTTGTCTTTGCATCATTCAAATATTATTAATTTTTAACCATATTATAAATCAATGTTTTATTTAATAAAAAAAATCTGAGGAGAAAAAAATAGACAGCCATAAAGCTCATGTACGTTTATTTAAAAGAAGTAAGGAGAAATCCGTAACACTCACAGAACTAGGGAAATGCAACATTCCAATATGGATCATTCTTTCTTAAGATGCCATTTTCATCTGAGAAAATGGTCGTTCCCCAAATATATCTCGGTAAAAGAGATAGATCTACTTCTCCTCCAAAAAGCAAAAGTGTGCAGCTGTTGAATAAACTGTAGTGAAGAAGCAAGCGAAGGACTTGATGGCGTATAGCACATCGAACTGTTGATACCGTCTTGCCCAATATCGACTTTCTTCCCATTCTTCGTCTCTTTTCTTCTCGTGTTGTGCCTTATGCGTAGACACTCTTCTTCTTCGTCGATATCAGAGTCCAATATCTCCCAGAGAAAAGAAGAAAAATTTCTTTTCGGGAAAAGGGGGGCTGCCAAGTCCCAAAGAGACACCTGAACGAAACGGACCACTTCATTTTCTGGCTTACTTAGGGACGAGTTTGATTTCTTTTTGAGAAAGTTTTCACACCTTTCTTTTAGTTACCCTTCCCTGCCTTTGTTTGGCGCTGGAATGAAAAGATTGTGAAGTATTTTAAGTGGAATGTTGAAGCAGTGTTGAGGGTTGAGCAACTGGTGGGAATTTGATTTTAGAATAAATCGATAAATGAATATTATTTATGTTTCTTACGTCGACGATTGAGGTACATTGACTGTTTCTAATCATAAGAACAGTATTCAGTTTAAATAAGAACGTTTAACTCTCTAATTATTTTTAATGATGCTATATATAATTTTTTTTTATATTTCAATGCATGTTTATTTAATTTTACAGCGACAATTTTTATTTTTATCTACATTTTATACATTTATTACTTTAAGACTTGTTGTATCCAAATTGATTCAATTGTAAATGCTTGCTTTTTTTCTGAAAATATAATTTATTCAAAGTATACTACATTTAGCAAGAATTTCTATAAATTTTCTAAACTTTTGTGGAAATAATATTTGATTGGGAGTTTTATCAAACGTTTCATTATGGTTCTTTTTTTTTTTTTTTTTATCTAATATTGTTTTCCAGAGCATATTTTTTTAGAATCTTTTACGTAATGATATTTCGTCGAGTAATGTTCATTGGGATATTTTTAAATTTTTCTATAGTTACAGACAAATTGTGTATTTGTGCTTAATAATTGCTCTTTTGTTTAGTAAAAATTTCATTACGAGGTAAAACAGGATTTTTAACTTTGGTAATTAGTCACATTTTCCCAATGCGTTTGCAAGAATTCTTTACTGTTGGATGTATAAAAAAATTATAACGTAATTAATTTTTTTTTCTAACATTCTACGTTTTTGTTAATTTCGGTAATAATATCAGTGGTAAAATTTAATATAGTAAATTAAATACGTACTGAGTTCATATTGCTAATTGATGCGTATTATATAAAAATTCTAGTTAACTTATGAAATTTTAGTATTTAGTCTTGATGTAGGGTTCGATATAATTATATAAAAGACTACCAAATGGTTCTGAACCAGTATATCCCTTTCTTTCATTATCGAACTGGAGACACTTTTCTAGTGTTTAAAGATACGAGAAAGATTAAGAATTAGGATTATTTGTATTGAAAAATGGAGTACCTAAAAGAGCCAATAAATAAGAAATAAAAATAAATACAAAAAAGATAAATTAGAATCCAGAATTTAAAAAAAAAACTTGAAAAAATACACTGAAGGAGTATTTCTTTACAGCATGAATCTCCTATTTAAGACATTGGAAAAATATTCACTTACCGTAAAAATTTCTAAGCTATTTACATAAATAGTTTTATTATGAATTCAAATTTGAATTATTTCCATGAGTAATTCTTAAAATATTTAACTATACTATAGCGTTAACTTTAACATGTTTTTCTCCTTATAACACTCGGACATTTTTTGGTTTCGTATGTTTAATACTTCTGTCTACCGGCCATTTTGATTTCGTAAATGGCCGGTAAACAGAAGTCTACCGACCTATCTATTTTTCATGATAATCCTGTGTAATTTCTAATGCCTTTCTCAAATATTTCCATTTTATCTATCTGAATGTGGAAAAGTGCATCCGGAAAAGCAAAAACGTTCTGAAGGCTTTTGCGGAATTACACTTTTTTGCTAATAATTAAAATTATTTTTACCCTTACTTTAATGATTCTTTTTTGATTTTTCTGGTCTTTAAAAATATTCTAAAGTATTTTAAAAAATTGAGGGGAAAAAAGGTAATTCTGAAGAAACCTTTATAATTTTATGCACTTTTTTCCATTCAAATAAATAAAATAGTATAGATTTAAGGAAGGTTGCCGAAATTCCATAGGATTAACATAACGTTCACGAAATCAAAATGGCCGGTAGACGGGAGCATTAAGGTGAAAAATCACTCCAAATAGATGAAATGTTACTTATGTACATTAAATTAAAATTATCAATGCATAATCAATAGGTGTGACCAATTGAATTTATAAATAGTGAAAATTTAATATAGGAGTTAGAGATTTAGAAGTTGTGGCATAGAGCTGAAGACTATGAGGTTGATAGTGAATTGAGATTGGAATCAAATCTGCGTGAAGTTAAATGTTTCTGGAGCTACAAAGATTCAAGCATTCGAACTCAACTGAATCGATCAAAATAAATAATGAATCTATTTAATAAACATTAGATCAATCGCGTTTAGTCATGTTTTCTGCTTAGAGAGTAGTCTAGGGAAGGAAATTTAAATACTCATAGCTTGAATAAAAACAAATAAATTACCACCATTGTTAGACTCAAATCAGTACACGATCACTTAAATAAGTTTAGTAATATCAGCAGAAGACAGAAATAATGGGGAATCGCCATGCTTTTTTTAAAGTTAGTTCCTTAAATATATTTTAGTTGAAAATATATTTGAACATTGCTTCTTTTCAACAATGATTTAATATTGAAATCATTGAAAGAATGGGGAAATGCGATCAAAGCTCGGAACTTAATTATAATAAGCTTGCATTAAACTCAAAACTAGATTATTTCGATTTCTTATTTGTAAAATAAACTTTTCGGTTGTTCTTTCTAATACTAGTTCAGGAGAATTAAATGTTTTAACTTAAAATAAAGAATCTCATAAATCATTTGCAGATTATTTCTGAGATTTAATTTTTTACTCTAATAAAATTTATAGTAATAAGGTGAAAAATATCTAGATATTTTGAATTTTTCATTTATTGTGAACAAGTATTTTTACTTCTTGTTCAATAAATTATTTCTGGCGTTATTTAATAGTATTTATTTTTTCTGAGCCCAAATTTTTGTCCGATACCTCTGAAGATTGATGCATGTTAAATTTGTCTAGGCTCCATACCCTCCAATTGGTATAATGTGTAAGTTGGAGAAGGAGGCAGAAATTTAGGTGTTGTCCTCGTCACTAGACAAAGGTTCAAAATTACACGGTCCATCATTAATAATCCATGTGTTGCTTCTCAGTGTGACATAGATAAACAAACAATGTCCCAAAATCTTATAAAGCTCCATTAGTTTATTTTTCAGTTCTTAAAAAAACCCAACCAAAATGATATTTTAGACATGTTACATTTTACAATAACATTTTATAACATTTAAGCATATGAGACATCTTTTATAATGTTTCAGAAGATTTTACTATTACTATTCTTCCATTAGTTTAAAAAGTTATCTGTAAGGTATTTAACTAGAAAAATATTAACTACTGGTATAGCATTATTGGAAATTAATTAAGACAGATCAGCAGTGAACAGCTGCACGACAGCTCGTATTGAAAAGACAAAAAAGCGATTGGAGTGACACCTAGATTTTTACTAAACTTTTCTTGAAACGAATTGAAATCTCAATTCTCATTTTAAATGATTAAACACATTAACTGTTTTATTAAAATTGTATCTTTGTCTTTCTCTCTCTCTCTCTCTCTTTCTCTTTCTCTAGAACCTTGACTCATTTTTGTGAACGGATGAAAATATCAATGAAATATCAAAATAATAAATGAACAATATCTTTGCAAATATATAGTTTAAAATATGCTATTGTGTTCTATTTTATTATATATATATATATATATAAATTTAACTGTATATATTATGAGAGCACATATTAATATTATACCAAAAAAATATCACTATCAAAAAAATATCAAAAAAAATATCACAATAGTACATAATTAAAACAATTATGATAATGAATTTCGTAAAAAAATATTTTGGTGTTAAGAGTTATGATTCAAATATGAACACACACGCACACGCACAAACGGAATAAAATAAATCCAAAACATTAAAATGTTTTTGGTGGTTAGAATCAACTAAGAGAATAACAAAAGTAATTCAAGATTATTAATAATTAAAATTAACTTTCGCATTCTTGGAACTGAGAAGTGCACTAAGTACGTTTCAATTGATTCAAACTCTCCCGCTCATCATTTACTTTATAATAAAGTTGGTAAATATAAAATAAAAACCATATATATATATATATATATATATATATATATATATATATATATATATATTACGAATCACATGATATAGCAATCTAAAAATATCGAACACTTAACAAAACTATTAATAGAAAAAATGTGTATCTAAGGAAAACATTTTAAAAACTCAAAAATAATATTTATGAAAATCGGATGAAAAAGTTTTTATAAATAATTATATAATCTAAAATTTAAAACCTGAAAACCCACGAACAAAATATCTATTAAGTAACCAGAAAAATTTATAAGAGAAAACCAAGTAAAAAAAAAGTAAGAATTAAGAATTATGGAAATAATATAATTAATTTTGCTCTTTGCTTTGGAAAGAAATATTTTGTGTTTATATACCGATAATTACAAAATGAACCTTCACATTTTAGTAAGTTACAATATAAAAATTATAATAAACCAAAAATCAGCAATAGAGAAAGAAAACTACAAAAAAATAAAGTAAACATGGTCAACGTCTCCAATTTCATTGCAAAAACAAATTACTTATAACTAATCATCTAAAATATTAAAAAACTAATTAAAAATCTAAATAAAAAGACTAAAAATTATTAAATTAATAATTAATCAAAAACGTAAGCATTCTAAAACGAAATGAAAAGCATTTACCATTAACAAGTCACCAGAATTAAATATTGAAACGTTTTAAAGATGACAAAAACAATTGCATAAAGAAATTATTTATCTAATAATATAAAAAAAAAACTCTAACAAATTAATCTCTTGCTTAAATAAATAAATAAAATAAAATAAATAACACAAACATCACTATTAAAATACTTTTAAAATATATAAAACACAACACAAATTCTAATACGCTTGTATGTACTCAACTCCATGAAAGAATTCCCCTCCAAAATAAAAACTGATTTAAATATACAAATGAACTAAAGTATTTACAAATATATATACTTAAAATAAATTAACAAAAAAATTATAGGAAAGATATTGAAAAAATATTATTTAGCAAATTTAAAAAGCCAAAAATTAACTAATAAATAACATCATTTAAAAAACAAGAAATAAATCAAAAAGAAAATTTAAATATGGCACCATAGATTGAAAAAAAGTTGATTTATTGAAAAATATTAATAATAAAAATAATAAAAGCTAAAAAAAAATATAATGAGAGGAAAGAAAGAGAAAGATTATGAAATATAGAGTCAATATTTAATTTCTTCATTTTTCCTATTCTTTAACTCAAAGAAAGGAGTTCATTCTAATTTCTTGATACCATTCCAATTTAGCTTTTAACTTATTTGATAACTTTCTATAAACATGTTCAGGTCTAGTTTTATACGGTTTTTGATCCATAAAGATAATCCCTACTAGATTGTCTATATGCACTTGAGATTCTTGGAAATCACTCCATCCAATCAGAATGATCCAAGGAATCCCTGCAAATAGTTAAATTCTAAAATAAGATAAATTCTAAGATCTTTAAGATAAATTTCTTTTTCGTTCGCCTTGGCCACGAAGGCAGAGACTGACTCCTCAAATGTTTTTTCTGAGACTAATAAGTAGCCTCTGTCTCATTCAACAGCAATAATAATTAAAAAAAAAGAAAGAAAAAAAAAACACCTTTATTCAGAAGTGATCTTGTTATTCCAGCCATGACTTCTAATGTTTTTACTTATCCATTAAATATTATGTCAATCCTCTCTCTTCCCTCTCTCTTTCGTTTATACATGCTAAAATTCTATTCTAAGGATGTTTCCCTACAGACACTTTCGTCCTGTCGACTATTTACGTAATATTTAATGGATGAATGGAAACGACATTAAAAGTCATGGCTGGATAACAAGATTATTTCCGAAAAAAGTCTATTTATTGCTGTTGAATGAGAGAAAGGATTCCCATTAGATTCATTATACACATATGAGAAGGCCATAGGCACAGTTTCGGCCTTCTTGGCCAAAATGAAAGAGGAAGAAATTTACCTTGCTCAGAATATCTATGCAGGGATTTCTTACATGATGTGGTATTGGATGCAGAGATTTCTAGGGATCTCATCTGCTGATAGATAGTTTATTAGGGATTATCCCTACGGATAGGAAACCGTATAAAGCTAGATATGAGCATATTTATCGCTTGGAATCGAATAAATGAAAAACTAAATTAAAATGCAGTACATAAAAGCTTTGAGTTAAGGAACTGTGAACTATGAGTTAAGGAACGGAAGAAATTAGGAAATTATTTTCAAGTGAACATTAAAAATAATTACACACACACACACACACATATATATATATATAAATTTTTAGTCACATTTATAATTTTTATTTTAATTTTTTTCAAAAAGTTGAAAAGGTTAATCAACCTTTGGATAGAAAACGTAGAAATTATTTAATTTATTTTGAAAATTGATAAGTAAATTAAATTATTTGATATTCCTTGGTAATTAATTGTATGATATACTTCTAAAAATATTTAAACTTAAATTGCTGTAAAAAGATGGCACTTCATTAACAAAGAAACAGTAATTATCTTTCTTGTGAAAAGTATTATTAATAATCTCCTTATTGACAATTTTTAAATTAAAATCTAAAAATATGTTTCACGAGAATTTTCATTAGTTTTTATCAGATTTAAATATGAAAGATAAAAGGACAAATGAGGTATAATGTCTGTTTTAGACTTAACTTGAAAAACAATAGGGTCATCAAAATGCTTAAATACCTTAAATTATTGTTTGTATTTATATTCTAAATTATTTTTCTCTATATTTACATTATGTAGATAAATATTAGCTAGACTATTAGGTGTTGAACCCCTTTGATATATACCTTTTTTTAGAATTTTTACCATTATAAATAAAATAGTTTTCTCTTGGTGCAAGATTAATAAGAAATTTAAATTTTTCCCAAGATATAGAACAATTAATTTTTAATTCTTTATAATTAGCCAAAATAGCCTTAATTAAATTATCTCGATCTATGGAATTAAACAAATCTTGAAACTCATAATTATAAATAGAGTAAATTTCTTTATCTTTAAGACAATTATGATTCCATAACTTCTTCAATAATAGCAGTCTTATCAAAACTAACAATAATATTTAATAAGATTTTTCCAGCTACAGTAATGTAAGTACTCGTTCTAAATTTATTAGGAACTTTGTGAAATTTAGAAATTAAAAATAAAAAAGGAAATTTTATTTATTTCAAAGTATAACCTATTTTATCTATCCAAAACTTTTCTTTTAGTTGATATTTCTTATTAAATATTATTGAAATTAATAAATGAATTATTTTTAAAAAAATTCTTATGATTCAAATCAACATAATATTTCTTACAAATAATCGCATAATTACCTGATACCTTATCAAATGACAAATGATGAAATCATCTTGTAACTTTTTAATAGAAGTTTTTAAATTTCTCATATTAGTGCTGTTGTTTACTTTAAAGTTCTAATATTTTAATACTTCATTAATATAAAATTTAATTTTTTACAAGCCCCAATTTGGAAATTTATTCCGACATAATTATTGATTTTGTTAAGAAATTTCTAAAGTCTTTATTAACTTTTTCTTTAGTAAAATTATTGCTACTAGAAGAAATAGTTCTAAAATTAATACATTTATTCATAATTTCTTTAAAATTTTCATCCATTACAATATTTAGATTGCTTGTAATTACAGGATGGTATTTTGTATTGAAAAAATCTTTATATTTGTTACAATTTCATTCATTATACTTTTTTAAATCTTTACAATTTATACAACTTGTTGCATACACCCCAAATTTTATTCAATTTAGAAGCATTTTTCATATTATTATTATTATAAGGAAATAAGATTTTGTAATTTTTTTTTCTTTAATAGTCTCTAAATCTACAAACATTTTCTCTTTTTACACTACAGGGCATTAAAATTGAATCACCATAAAGGAAAGCAAATGCAAAAAAAGGATATTTATTGTACGTTAGCAGTATGGAATGAAGATAAAACTATTACATTTGCAAGCAATTTGGGTTTTTAGAGGGGTGCAAAATTAGTAGAAACAGCTGCCACCTCTATTAGCTAAAACGGCTCTTACCCAGTTAGGCATTAAGTGGAGTTGGACTTGGATAACCAAAACGGGCAACTCATTCCAGGTCATTTCAAGTTTATGCCACACTTCTTCAACCGTAATAACGGGAGGGGGTGGCGGGCCATTCTCTCAGCAACCCATGACCAGATTTTTCAATGGGGTACAGATCCGAAACCAATGCAGGACAGGGCAACAATCTAATATCCTGTGTATCGAGAATGGTGAGAACACGACGTATAACATGTGGTTTTGCATTATCTTGTTGGAAGATGTCGTTTGGCAGGCTTCGAAGATAGGGTTTAACTACTGGATGTAAGATGTCAGAACTGTACCCGTCTGTGTTCACATTACCGTCGAACAAAGCTAAAGATGTGCGTGTCATATACCCAATGGCTGCCCAAGCCATCATACTAGGTGCAGGGTCGCTATGCCGATACCTAATGCGGTCACTTCGGAGTCTCCATACACGCATATGGCCATCAGAATACTGTACGCAGACGTCATTGGGTCACTTCTGTATCCAGCGTTGAAGTTCGGCCTAGCAGAATCTCCGTCTCTCTCTCTCTATGTTGATTTGTCAAAGAAGCCGAAGTAATGGTCGCCGTGCTGAGAGTCTATGTTGCTGCAAACGTAGAAACAAAAGAGCGGATACTAGGCGTGTTGAAAACATGCCTATTTCCTGTTTAATGATCCGTGACGTGATTGTACGGTTTTGCAGGGCCAACCTTACAATATGTCTGTCCTCTCGGGGGTTAGTTATGGGAGGGTGTGAAGATCCTGTATGCCGTTTAATTAAACCCTTAGCAACCCATTGATTCCATATTCGCATGACAGAGGTTGGATATCTTCCATTTCGACATGCGATATCACGGAACGACATTCTAAGCTTTCGATAGATAACGATCCTGCATGTATCGAATTCTAACTCTTGTTGGTAAGCATTTCTGCTTATTCGAGGCATAATACGATATTCTGAGCAAACTCCGACATTAAAAAGCGCTTTCCAAATAAGAAATGCACTACACAACTTTTCTTTTATGCAATTCTTCAGATGTCGTTTCTCTCTCCTGCCCCGTCTAAATGCGCTGAAATACTAATCAGTTGCTTATCCTTTTATGCGATTTTGAGTTTCGTCAAATCATTTCTTCATGGTGTTGCAATTTTAATGGCCAGGAGTGTATTTCTTCCCTTTTATTTGCTTTTCACATTCACTTTATTTGAAACATTGTGATTCATGTAAGATAAATTTTTAGAAAACATTGATTTATATATATATATATATATATATATATATGTATGTATGTATGTATCATTGATTTATTTTTTAGAATTTTCATTTTTTTTATCTACAAATTCACTATGTCGGCATGTATAAGGTTATGGCGTCTGTATTTTGGGATGCGCATGGAATAATTTTCATTGACTACCTTGAAAAAGGAAGGACTATCAACAGTGACTATTACATAGCGTTATTGGACCGTTTGAAGGACGAAATCGCCGAAAAACGGCCGCAATTGAAGAAAAAGAAAGTGCTGCTTCTCCAAGACAATGCACCGTGTCACAAGTCAGTGAAAACAATGGCAAATATTCATGAATTGGGCTTCGAATTGCTTCCTCATCCACCGTATTCTCTAGATCTGGCCCCCAGCGGCTATTTCCTGTTCTCAGTTCTCAATAGAATGCTCTCTGGGAAGAAAATTTTCGTCGAATGAAGAGGTGATCGCCAAAGCTGAGGCCTATTTTGAAGCAAAGGATAAATCGTACTACAAAAATGGTATCGAACAGTTGGAGGGTTGCTATAATCAGTGTGTCACCCTTGAAGGGAATTATGTTGAATAAAAAAAAACTAATTTTGCCAAAAAAAAATAACAATATGTTTTACTATGGTAGGCCGGGGACTTTTCAATTTACTTGTTATTTATATATATATATATAATTACGTTATCTTGAAATAAAAGCAAATAAAAATAATATATTCATAAATATCTCTTTTAGTTTACATTTCACGATTAACACATACATTCAGTAAGATTTTGCTTAGCGATTCCTCAATTAAAGTTGACTCAATATAACGGGATAGTTTTCTTTTTCTAAATATTAGAATTTATTTTCTTACGCCGTATTAGTTATTAGTTTCGTTATAAGTTAATTTGCTATATTAACTTAAGGACCTTATCGAATAACCTGACCTGGAAAAAAATTGAATGCATTTTATATATGCTTAGTATTTTCGTAATATTTTTGAGCATATAAATATTTTTGTTATGTATGATACACAGTACTTTGTATGCATAACACTCGTATTCCATACATACACATTTGCATGTGTTTGCTTTGTAAATTAGATTATGTAGAAGTGCTGATAGTTTTATGTGTTTTGGCCAATTGCCAAGAATGAATTAATAAATCAAATTTTTTTGCTATTAAAAAAATACAAATTCTGATATTAAGACGAGAAATAGAGCCTAGATTAAGAAATTGTACTTTATATTTCTATATGCTTGTTAATGTTTATGTAAAATTTATTATGTTATATAATTCATAGAAATATATCGCTGTGTTACTCCTTTAGTCCTGATAAAAATCTATAATAAATGTATAGTAAAATCCTGATATAAAATAGTTCTAATATAAATTTATGTATAAAGGAATTAACATCTTACGGATGCATTAAACTGCAGTTTGGTTTTATAAGCACTTAAATATCAAAATTTTAATATTGTGACGAAAGTTACAAAAGTTGTTATTTATTTCTGAAACATAGATTGCCAGTTTAGTAGTTGAATTTTGTATTAATGTAATTTATTATTATTTATTAGTTTTTGCAATTAACAATTTATAATATTAAAACAAGTTGTACAAATTTTTTTCTCAGTATGATAGGTTTTACCTTTATTCGGAATTCGTACAGTTCTAACAAAGGCAAAACTTTAAAATACAAGAGTATAAAATTCTTTTAAGTTTAAGGGAAAGTTAAGATGTAGGAATTTAATTTTAAATGTATTTTTTCCCAAGAAAATTACTTTAATGAAAAAAACTTTAAAATATTAATTTTTATTTAAATGTTATGAAATTACTTCATTTTCATTGATGAACATTAGATATTCTTTTTATAAAATCTTTCATTTTAATTATGTTTAATGTATGTTTGTACCACTTCACAAAATATTTGTCAACTCATAAAAAATTGCATGCTTTTTCACCATAATTAATATAATGCAATACAAAAAAAAATTCGCACTCTTCCCTTTTTTCATTAACATAAGTGCATATTTGTTCACCAAAGCAATAAGAAAATTTAATGCTTTTATTATAATTTAATATTACATTAGCAGTAGTTTGTAAAAAAAACGGGAAAATACATGCTTCTATGATGAACGTAGATCACATTTAACATATAGATCTGGGATCAACAAGTGTGTTTTTGGAAGAACCAGATTATAAATTTTTAGGAGAGATGGATCAAGTAGCAGAGATATTCGAAGATATATACATGAGCAATTCAATTGTTAGAGAAACACGAAGAAAAAATTAATTTTTTTATTCATAAGCGATATTTTTACATGATAGTTCTATACTCGTGTTAAGAAATGTAACAAAATATTTTCTTTTATTAATTGAGTATTTTAATTTTAATAAATTTTGAATAAACTTTTAATGGTTTTAATTTATCAATTTGTATGATTTTGTTTTTAATATATATATATGTGTGTGTGTGTGTGTGTGTAAAATACTACATAAAATAAAGGAAAGTTTTAAATAATAAAATGAAAATATTAAATACTAAAGAGAAAATTGCATGTTAGAAATAATTTTTTTTTTACCTAAATGGGGACTTGAAGAAATAGAAATTGAACTAAATAGTAGTAGTCAACTCGAAAAGAGAAATCGTATGGATATCAAGTAATTTAATGCTTTTGCAGGCAGCAGACTGTGATTTATAGTTATTCCAGAATTACAAGTCCAACTTTCCCACTAAGCGATTGGTTTATAAAATACAGATAAAAATCAAAATTCAAATAAACAGGGAAAAAGGAAAATACCAGAAAAAAATTATTAATACCAGAGTGATAACAATATTTATAAAATTAAAATATAAAAAGATTAAACATAATTATTTTTAAAAAGCTAAAGGAGAATATAAGAAAGGTAGAAAAACTAAATAAAATTCTATCTTTAAAAATGTCGTAACACGTGCATTACTAGGAAAATAAAAATGGCGTCTTAAGTTTATAATATTTCCCTTAACTCGAAAGAGTATATATATATATTGGAGACCGGAAAGAGTAATGTCATTTTCCTACATTAAATTCAAACAGATACTTGTTTACCAAATTTTTATATTTAATCAATGATGTAATCCCCCTGGTTATCAAAAATCTTTTGCCATCTAGTGAGCACATTTTCATTGCTAGATCGATAAGAATTGATAGGTTTTTGAGCAAAATATCTGAAGATGGTATTTTGGACATTATCCGATTTTTCAAATTCTTTTGCAACTTAGAAATTGTTGTAGTGATCGGAATAAATGAAAATCTGATGGCTCAGTATCGGGCGAGTATGGTGGGTTAGGCAATACTTTCCATCCCAAGTCACTAATTTTTTCCAGAGTTTATCTTGAGCAATGCGGTCTTGCATTTTCGTTTTGCGGAATGACACTTTTCTTGTTGGAAATCGCTGGGCAATTTTCAATTAAAGATTGATTTATTCTATCCAATTGTTCACAGTAAAGGTATGCATTCACAGTTTGTCCTAATTTCAGCAATTGAAAATGAACGACCCCATGAATACTCCACAAAACACAGAAAAGTGCCTTAGCTGTATTTCTTGCCGATTCATTTGGAGAGAGCTACTGCATTTTGCGTTATGTATCTGTATCATAGAAGACCCTGTTTTCATCTTCAGTGATCAAGCAACCAAAAATCTTCTCTGTATTGTTCTGCTGAAGCAATAAGTTGCATGTGGTGGATCGGTTAACTTTGTTTTCTTCGGACAGATTATGCGGTAATCAAACACCCGCTCTGCTTACTTTACCAATCGCCTGCAAATGTTCTTAGATGATCGACCATGGTTGGGTAAGAGTATTTGATTGTTCCTCGATTGACTTACATAGATTTGCTACCACTTGCTGCCCTTAACATGTCGTTGTCTAAAATTGTAGGGCTTCACGATCAGTACGAGTCAGAAAGACCGAAATTACCGGATTTGAACTTTGAAAACCACCTTTGGTATTTATGAATGTCTAATGCATTTTGATATATATCGTATATATTTTTGGGGCAACCGCTGCGTTACTATCCTTGTGGAGCTCAAAAAACATGTTAAGTCGGATATGTACCTTTTCAGGTATTTGGCTGGTCATTTCACTTAGCATTGCAAAAAAATTAATTAAAATAAAGATTTAATTATTTACGAATAAACAAATCACTCTAATCTTAAAATGTCTTTGACAAGACTTTGCAGTACACAATGAGCTAATAATTGACTAACGAATACCGACACGTACACACACACGTATATATATATATATATATATTGAAAAACATTACCAATAATGTAGAAAAAAGGGGGCTTCTCTATTTAGTATTATTTGAGTAATAATCTGTAAGAAATTTTCCTGGTATAAAATTTTCAATTAAATTATAATTTTTTATTATTTAATTAAAATAAATTTTGTCTCTTAACTCATATTAGTATATAATTCAGCTTCATTAGGAGGAATATTAGTCTTAAACTATTCGTATGTTATTTATTCTCACTGAAGTTGGTATACATAGAACACAAAAATGTTTTGCAATCATTTATAAAAATTTACATTCTAAGATATATTAAAAATGAGTGAGAATAAAGAACGAATTTGATTTTCCTTTAATTTGAACTCGAAGACATTTGTAATTTTTTCCAGTCTCCTAATCATAAGAATTACGATAGAATCATTTGATTAAAGTATGAAATATAATACGCTAATTTATATAGGTTTCTTTCATAATTTGCTACAATCTCAAATTATCTTTTCTTGGCAAAAATTTATACAAAACCAGTCCATGATTATTTCTGTCTTCAGAATATCACAGCCAAAGATGTCAAGAGGAAGTTGTATTTTGTAAAAACATGAGCATTTTAAAAATATTTTTCTGAAATAATATTCATCTGCATTCAATTTATTTTTGGAATGGCATACAGATGACAACCAGAGAAAAGCGAACTTTAATTTTATCGTTCATATAAAATAAATAATTTTTTGAAGTTGATTAAAATAGCCGGCTGTTTATTTATTGCGTATAAAAAAAAAGAAATTTATTTTCTATCTTGAGAAATTTAACCTTTTAAAAGCAGTCGTGTCAAATTACTTTTAGTTTGCCCTTCCTAAATCTATTTTCATCATACGTAAGAAATGTTTTTTTTTCTCCAATATAATTAAATTAAATTAAATTATGTGTCTTAGGGCAGGTAGTATTAGTATATGTTAAATATATGTTTTTATGACTGCCTCACACTCCTGTTAACTTAAATTCAAGGCAGTAATAATAACCCCGCGTGATATTTAACTATGCATCTCTTGTCTGAACAATGGTTAAATAGAATTTAATTCTTAAAAGAGAAGAAAATAATTTTTCTACAATATTTTTCATATTTGATGTTTGGAAATATTTTAATTCTTTTTAATCACTGTGGTGATTCCAAAATCATCAAAATATATTGGTTCTTTTAATATTAAAAAATAAGTAAAAGAAAAAAAATGTGCATATTTACTTTTTTCAATAAAAAAATGCTATCGTAGTATTCGAGTGATTGTCATGATATTTTATTGATAATTAGTTAATGAGATTCGGGGTGTTTAGTGTCATTAAACAGTTATGCATGTACATGGGTCTGGACATGAGCAGTGGCATTGTAATGTCCGTCTAGTATCTCGTTCTTCTGATGTTACTAAGTTTAAATAAAAGAGTCATGAATAATAGTCTTAAGAATTCGAGTTTCCTCTAAGAATAATAACCAGTTTACTTACTTGAAAGTAATGATTATTTAATGTTTATAATCTACTTTCTTTGTGATTGAAACGCCTTAACGCATCTGAGCTAACGCGTATGTAATACTAAATTAACCTAACCCTTACCAACTCATTCGGGCTCTAGTGAGTAGAACGGGTACTAAGAAATCGAATTCGTAATCCTAAGAAGAACACTTCTTAGCTATGATTGGGAAATTTCTTGACTAAACGTTATCTATTATTTCAATTTCAGTTCCGGAAATTCCTTAGGCTTTGTATGGCTGCTCCAGACTTTTCCTTATGAAAACTTCCTTTCCTGTTCTCTATCGCCAACTAACTAACTTCCAACTCTTCTGTTATTCTTTTCTTCGCTGCTAATAAATGTAATTTGCCCAATAAATTCACAACACATAATAATTTCAATGTAATATACGCAAGTCCGTTTTATATTATTAATCAAAAGTTTCATTTTAAACAATTCCAACAAAGTATCCTCCGGGTAAAGCTGAGGAGAAAACGTGATAAAACAATCGCTAAAGTACAGAAACATTTACATTCCGATCAAATATTGACTTTGGAATCTAAATCGTTTTAAAGGGGGGGGAGAGAGTTTATGAAAATAAAGTAACAAAAATATTTATTGTATTTAAAAGATTCATTACAAAGCTTTTATACAAAACTCCAGCATAATTTTAATTATATTGCATCAATAGCATTGTGTTTTATTTCAGTACGACGAATTGTGTATTATCTATTATCTACAAAAATACAGTTTTTTTTAAACAGTTAGATAAAAACTGCATTTGTAACAGACAGTTCGAACTAAATAAATGACCGCGACAGCAAAGTGGACTTGTTAGTGATCTCGTGTCCAGAGTCGTTTCCATCGAGTTGAGGATCGAATTCTGAAGCCGCTGAACTGATAGCGGAACTGATGCACATTAATGGGTCCTTAGGTTGGACAATGTAGATTGATAGATCGTTTTATTAATGTCACACTCAGGAGCAACATAAGAACTAGATTCGTTAGACAAAGTAATTTTGAACCACAATCAAGTATTTTTACCTCAACTGGCACACTTCTCTCCAAACACCCACACTGTGCTAATGTGAGGATTTGAAGCCTGTACAGAATTTAGTGCATCAGCTTCTCTACTTAGGAATTTCAGAGAATCAGAACTTGAATCTGGGATAGTAATTACATTTGGAGAGTGGAGTGCCAGCTCAGGGGTCGGCCTCGTTCACTTGACCAGCGCTCAAAATTACAAAGTCCATCGTCCGTATCCATCGGGTTGCTTCTTACAGCAAAGTTAATAAGCAATTAAGAAGTAATAAGAGGAAAGACAATCAATCAATGAAAAAAACTAGGTTTGAAAAAGCAAAATTAAAATCCCTGTAATTAATACGAAATCTTAGGGAATATCGCAACCATTCCAATGGTACAAGATGCAAAAGAGAGAAAATACTAAGCACTGAAATCATCAGCAAAATGATCTTAACTCAAGAGCTCAAATTCACTTAAAATGAGAATACAATGAGTAGTACCTGTAATCATATAAAAGATTTGAAACACCTTTTAACTTCTGAAAATACGCGTCTCACAGAAATCAACTCTGGAATATAATTAAGAAAGACTCGCAGTGTAATATTACTTTCAAAGAGCTTTCAAACAATACAGTACCTAATAAACAAGTGTTCAGAACAGTCTCCCTAAATATGAAACCCTTTGATATTTATTGAACTAAAAGAATATTTTCAAGGAGATAATAACCTTAGACTCTGTAAGAAATGGATGAACACGGGTTTTAAGTCTACATTGCTAAATTTAGCGTCTGTTTGTTTCTACGCTTTCGTTTTCTAGACATGACTATTCAATTCGCCCCCCGTAACTAACTCCTTTGTTTAACCGAATATTCCAACTCTATGGACATAAATAACTAATGGTACTACTTATATACAGAACATTTGCTCGAGAACAGCAACTGATCATTGGAAATATCGAATCTGCCTCATTATCTGTAAAATATCCATCTTCCCCTCAGAGCTTCGCTAAGGATCTCTCGTTAGGACGTAGCAATGCATCGAGCAGATTTCCCGAGAATTTATCGGCCCGGGTTCTCCAACGATTATGAACCTCTGGCTGGAAATTCCTGAATAGCGAGGTGTAACTAAAGGCTGCAGGCCCATTGTCGGAAATTGAAACGGGGCTCCCCTTCAAATAAAGGCACGCGGGGAATTAGACATCCTTTTAACAAGATCGGCAATTTATTCGAATAAAGGAACAGAATTTAAGACCATTACGTAAATGGCCCGCCTTTCATTCTTCTCGTTTCCTGCTCCAGTCGTCCACCCCGATACAAACAGTGGCTCGCCTTCAGTGATTAGTTTTAAATGTTTTAAAGTCACCTTTTGTTTCCACGATCGTTGCATAGAGTTTGGTGGGTTCGTATTTGGCGAGATATCTCTTTGTCCAAGTGCCAAAGTGAGAGTCAAGAGGAGAAAGTGAAGTGATGATTTGGGGGTTTAATTGAATGAGAGAGTTCTGCTAATGAACTTTTCCTTTTTTTAGGTGTCCTTTATTAGTTTATGTTCCATGTGTTATACTAAAAATGAGAAAGGAAACACGCACACAGAGAACGGTATCGAAAATTTTTGTTGGATGCTAGAAGTCATACGGATATATTTTTGTTATAATAAATGCTTTGTTTCTTGTAATATGTATACTCATTTAATTTGACGTAAATACTCTTTTACAGGGCAAGAGCAATTTATAATAGTGAATGAACTAAAAGAGAATAGTATTTTTCAAAACAGGGAAATAAAATTCATGAAGTTTGTCACCATATTTTTAAGCATAGGGTTAAGATTAACAAGCTCAAGATTAATGA
The DNA here is from genome assembly GCA_019974015.1 of Nephila pilipes. NCBI lineage: Eukaryota > Metazoa > Arthropoda > Arachnida > Araneae > Nephilidae > Nephila > Nephila pilipes. The sequence goes on from BMAW01105812.1 coordinate 389,086, forward strand.
AAAATACGTATATTTTTTAAAAATAATCTATTCGTAACTCTACTTATCGATCAATACGAAAGAAAGGCCTTACATAAATAAGAAATATTCTGTAAAACTCTCAACGTGCACATTTTCATCACCAACTCTCGGAAGTTAGAAAGCAAAATTTTTATTTCATGCAATATAACTTGCTTTACTTATCAATGTTTTTAGTTGCTCAATTTCTTAATAAATAAATCTTAATTTTTTTAAAATTCTTATATACAAGCTAGAGGTTTTATTAATGTTAAAACATTGTATCTTTTTGTAACAAAAAAAAAACTTTAGATTTTATGGAGTCACTAAGTAGGTTTTGTATTTAAATATTTTTCATATATATATATATATATATATATATATGTGTGTGTGTGTGTGTGCATTAAACGAAACTTGGTAAATAGAAAAATCATGCAACATTCAAGGAATATCCAAAACTAAAGCAAAACAATTAAGAAAAAAAAACATTTAAGGGAATCTCTAATAATCAAATTAAAATTGATACAAATTAAACAAAAATTTACTTAAATAGCTAAACAATATAAAAATTAAGAACCCAAAGATCAAAACAAATTATTAAGGAACTAAACAATTTAAAACAAAGTGCATATATATCAAGAATCATAAAGGTCTAAATGCTCTATTCATATATCTAAGATGTTGAGCAAAACTTGTAAATTCAAATTTTTCCTAAATTACATATGGAACTACATAAGAATATATGAGAAATACATATTTAAATAACTAATTTGTATGCCTGTTTATAAAAATGCATTATTCAGTATAAGAAACCCTAAAGATTTATATTAATGTGTATGATATTACGTTACATTTGAGAATTCGAATCTTAATTTGACAGAAGTTTGTTTCCGTGTATTTTATTGCGTGATAAGTTTAATACGTAAGATTTTTTTAAAATCAGATTTATAATTATTATTTTTAATATGCAAAATTTCTTGAGATTTAAAAACAGTATTCTGTTTCATGTAATTAGAGATATTTAGTGTTATATTTATTAGCACAATTCATACAATATTTACTTAAAGTATTAGCTTCATATTAAGAAAAGTCAAGCTAAGAGAGCAAGAAAAAACTCTAGACGTCGTCTTAACCGAATGGTGGAAAGTGATGTGGCGCCTATTGTAGTCAATATCAGTTCAGATACTTATCTGTTGTTCTCATAGGTTTATTCCAAGATAAACTAAGATAATATTTGTTGACTATACGCAATACGCAAAGCTGAAAAAGAAAAAGGGGACATATTTAAATTATCTCACCCAATTGCTTGAGTTATAAAGCTCTTATAAAGTAAGATCAATTAATCAAAAAGATCAGTTAATCATATATATCAAACAGATTAATATTTTGATGTATTTTATAAAAGTATTATTTTTAATTGAATACTTTGTGACGTGAACTATATCTTGGTTTTAAGTTCAATTAAAATTTAGGGTATCTTTTTATGATACTTTTTGAATTCAAAATCTCTCATTAAGATTGAAATATGACTTTAGTGGATTGAATTAGATTTATTGAAGTGTTATGAATATAACTGAGATTTTGCGTATATAAGCAGTAAAGAATTTATTACTAGGAGAGTAGGAAGTTAGTGGTAAAGAGGAGATTTGAAGCTATAAAAAAAAAGGAATAATGATCGTTTTACCATGCTTAAGACGGTTTCGGATCATAGCTAGGTAGGTTCTACTTAGAGTCAAGGATTATTACCCTTAACTTCATTTCTTCTAAGGACTCGAATCTGGACTGTTCAGTAAAAGAAATATTAATTTATTTCTCTAAGCGTTCAATCAAACATGTATTGGGACTAATTACCTTGGAGAGATTAGGATAAGGAAGGAATTCTAAATATTCACCTCTTAAATTAAAATGAATTCGTTGTAACTCAATATTCATTAGAATACGTAATTTTAGGATTCTTTAAATAAACTTAATAACAGCCGAAGATAGAATCAATAGAGAGTTGTTAGAGCTTTTAAAATTCTTCTTTTATATTTCCTGACTATATTCTATCTATTGGCCATTGGGAGTCTAAGAAATTCCTTACTAAGCTCTTAGTTTGGAAAATATTAACATTTTTAGCTTTCTAATACTATCTAGAAAAATATCGGTTTGACATAGAAAAAAAAAGGACTGGAATGAAGTGATTGTGAGTGGTCTACGTTTCATGAGCGGTACAATGTAAGATAGTCAAGCGATTTGTATCGAATTTAATTTAAATAATATGTGTGTTGGACCATTACAATTCTGAGGCTATTCTAATCTGCTTGCAATTCAAAATTTTGCTTCTCTTATTATTAAATATTTATTTTGCTTTAGCTTAACATCCTTATTGAAATCAATGTGAAAATAGTCAATATGATCTTCTCAGAACTCTACTTTCTTCTTAAGAGAGGAGTGTTCTCCTGGATTACTGAACCAGCATTTATCTTACGAAAAACTGCAAGACTAATATATATGGCAATACTGCTTTGAGGCAGATATATAACATTTTTAATTCTTAAAATGAATCAGCATTTACAATATTATTTAATTCCTTGAATATTCTATAAAAGTGTTCGTAAAAAAACGGTTCATTAAGAAACTAAGAATATTTGAAGACAATAATCAAGCACCTGAATTATTACAAAAATGGCCTATCGGAAAATTTTACTTAACGTTAAGAAGCTATTAAATTAAAAAAATAATTTTTTTTATCAAAAATATGGGAATGCATTTCAAATGTAAGTATCTTAGGGATGCATGCAATATTTTTCTTGCCTTTACCTGAATAGATTAACTATCATAGTAAAGTAACTGTAATTCCTTATATGTTCCTTTCTTCACCAACCATTGAAAAATCGCAAAATAACTCATGTTGTTTCTAAACAAGAATATTTTATTTTATTATTATCTCCTTTTCGTTTTAAATAAATATGGTACAAAATTCTTTCAGTGCTAATGAAGTATGTAAAAGTTGTACTACACAAATCATTATTTCATTCTACACAAACGACTAATGTATTTTAAACAAATGAAAAATTAAAAAAAAAAAACACTTCTTCACGACTCGCCATGCCACCTAAACCATTTCTCATTTTTCGATTCCTCTTGAATAAGTTATGCGATCATTTATAAAGATGACGTTGATTAGCTCTCAATGACAATACATGACTTTTTTCACATCACCCAAAACCGACGATTATGATAAACAGATGAGATTCCCCAATCTCTTACCATCATTAAATCCACCACCAATAATAACCAGTTGATCTTTTTTTGGTATTGTTGTTGGCGATCTTCTTATCGTCGCCAGATAAATAAATAGATGCGCTGGATTACGGCAGCCCTGTTGCTGCGCTGATGTTGTATTGTGAAGCTCGCTATCCGGCCAATTCATGCATAGTAATTAAATAGGGGACTGTTTTTGGCTTCTCGGCCTCGCTTCATTAACGCTAATTGTATTCATTACCAGATCCCTAATCACTAGCCCAAATCACCTCCGTCCCCTCCCTCGAAATTCACGCCAAAAGAGTTAAATAGTCATCACCATCTTAGGGTTGCCGAGTTAAGAGATACGTGCCTTGAATCACTTCCTTGCATCGGATTGTGTGTGGAATGGCTGGGGTAAAAAAACGTAACTCTTCTAGAGGTCCATTTAAATGGTTGTTAGATGAGGTTCATGGATTGACTTAAAGAACCGATACTTAAATTTAAATCTCCTGTCTCTGTTCCTTAAAGTCGGAGACTTTCCTTGAGAGGGAAATGCTCGTAAAAGCCAATGCTTAGGTTTTTGTTACAGGGATATTTGAGAATGTAAAATTTCGTTTAATTATACAGACGCCTCTCGGAATAGATTTCGAAAAAATCAATATCATTTTATATAAGTGAAGAGGAAAATGGGATGTATATATATGAGATCTCAATATCTATTTTAAATTTCTTTCCAAAGAAATGTATGGCACCCAAGAAGTGATATCTATCAAAATATATATTTCTACTTCAAACTCTATGATGTATTCATACATGTAGAAGTTACGTAAAGTTTTAACTATTATTAAGATATAAACGAAATATCTCGTTAAAATTTGTTATGAATATTAATTGGTCTTCGAGCATATGACGTTGTAAATTACAGCTGTTAATGTTGATGTGTTTGGTTTCAGGATGCTCGTAGATCGAAGTATCCTACTGACTTCAAATCTGTATGGGAATTGTAAGAAATATTAAAAATAATAAATAAAATAAAGTTGATATTTAAATTTTTCAATACTGCGGTTTATTTCCGCCTGTGCTCCCTGAATCCCAAAAAATCCCCATTAATAGTTGTAGTTCAGAACACTGTATTATACATAAGGATGACTGAATATGTAGAATAAATTTTATCAACATACCTTAGTTATCTCTTTATAATAATTAAATTTATACACAACCTTCTCGCATGTGCATTTGTTATAGTAGATGGATATCAAATAATTTGAATTGTTAATTATTCAGTTTTCTTTTAGAGGTTGGGTCTTGCTCTGATATTTATTTATATAGTCTCGCAATTTGATTGGTAAGCAAAAGCCTTTTTCATTTAGTTACAAAAGACTTTTAGTAAATAAAAAAAAAATCAATGCTAATAAATCGGATGTTTAATAAATAATTTTCAGCTAAAATCTTTAGAATGATTCCTCGCATTCTGTCTGAGATTATTAAGCTTTTTGTATTTTAAATATTTTTTAGTATTCAAAGTTTTTCAATGATCTTACTCGCATATTCCTTATTTAATGCTTTTATAAATATATATATATTTCCATATATATTCGCTTTTTAAGCATTTATAAATAATTTCTGACAGCTTCTTCATATCTTGAAATGTAATCTATTCATATGAAGAAACAAAATATGAAATTTTTGTAAATATAATTCCACACATTTGAATAAGAATATTTTCATAAAATTTCAAATTTTTCAAACTGAAATGTAATTTTTTTTAAAACCGTTATATTTACTGTATTCATTCAAAAATATGAATAAAATTTCACTTTTTAAGAATTTAGAAGAAAGAGTTTTACTCGTCTCGAAGTCCAATTTTAAAATACTTTTAATAACAATTAGTAAATTATAAGGGCTATAATGTATTTCACTGTTTGACTCGGAGGTATATTATATCTAGCTCTTCAATCGAAAAAGTTATTCTTTAAATATGATGAAATTTATCAGGTCCATCCATAAATCGTAAGTTGTTTGAAAATAGAATAGTAAGAGTTTTAAATCAGTCACTAAAAAATATAATAAATTAATATATACTCAAAACTTTATGAAAAACATATCTTTCATGGAAAAGTTATTTACTTAAAATATGTTATTTATTTTTTATAATACTGCTCAAATTAATTATTGCATTAGTATAATAACTTCCCAAAAATATGCCATAAAAGTTATATTTTTCCGAATTGAATAAATAAAATTCAATTTTTTTTTTAAAAAAAAAAGTAGTAAGATATTTCTTTTTAATATTTTTGTCATTTCAATCTCTATAGAAAAAAAAATCTTGAATAACACACAAAAATATTTTTATTAAAACCACCAAAGAATTGAAGCATACATTGAAAATCATTGAGACCTACATCTTTTTGAAATGGATCTATTTCATACAACAATAGTTTTATTTCGCTACTAAACTAGAAAATTGAACTAAATTATAGTGAATTTTAGTGAATATTGGCAGCAGTTAATGTAAGGAGCAGTTTATTTAAATACCAATGATCTATCCAAAATGAATTATCATACCAAAACAATCTAAGTTTGTATTTAACTTCAAATTTTTGGATTCCTTATAAAAAGAATGTATCTTACAGCCCCATCCTTTTTGAACATTTTGATATAAAGGGATTGCTACGACTCTCTTCAACAACAATGCCAGAAGTTAAAATGTCTTATTAACTAGCTTTTGAGACGTCTTTTTTAGCCTGGTTGGAATAGGAGCAGCAAAAAAGCTATCGGTCAACTTTTCTTCGGATTTACTGGATTACGGTTCGAAACACCGCTGGCTTTCGAACCGTAATCCCTCTCCACCTCCACTAAATAGAAAATCATCCCTCTATGTTTCGGAGAAAATGTCCTACCCCGAAGTGGTGACTCAATTCCTTAACACTAGATGGCAGCACAGCCTAGAACTACCGGTTGCATATGCCCCCGACACAAAATTTTTGCCTCTGCATGTCTAACTAAGACAACCATACATAAATCACGACTAGCGTTATCTCGCCTCTGACACACATGTCGACGAGACAGCCGATTCAATTCAAGACAACCAATGGTTCAAATGGAAAACCATTCCACGTAAAACTCAAATCAAAAGGGAGGGGATGGATATCAATTGCGATAATGGCTGAGAAAAAAAAGCAACCTTCTCTACAAACACCAATGTTTCTCTTCCCATCATCACGATGTTACTGGATTGGAAGTATACAACGACCCTCTTCAACAACAATGAGAGAAGTTAAAATGCCTCACTAACTAGCCAGAGTGAAAGGTCTTTCTTAGCCATGTTTGGTATAGGTGCTCCAAAAAGCGAACGGTCGAATTTCTTCAGATCTCCTGGACCAGGGTTTGAAACGTTACTTGCTCTCGAGGTCACAATAGTTCTCTCCCTCTCCACTGGCTAGAAAAACATCCCTCGATGTTTCGGAGAAAACGTTCTACTCTGAAGGCTCAACGATATTACAAATACTTCCAAGAGTTATTGAGAAAAAACTAAAATTTAACATCTTTTATGTTATTTTTCAACTTTAAGTTCATTTTTCTTAAAATAAAGAATTCCATCTCTCTCCCAGATTATTCCGAAATTATTAATCGTATTAGTTTAAAATTGCACATACATGCTCGAAATAAATTTCTGTATGTCATATGTATGGAAGAATTTTCAGACAAATTATTAACAGAAAAAATAGCATGAATTTCAATTTGATTTTTCTTAAAAAGTCATAATTTTCTTAATAATTGTATTAAAAGTTCATTTCCAATTAATTTCTTTAAAAAATGTAAGTTGAACTTTATAACTGAACATTTTTCTATTTTTGTGTAAATTTTGATCAATGCTGTACTTCGGAAGCTTGCGTGCAGCAAAATATTAATTTTCATAATTTTGAAAAAGTGTGCGCGATTTATACTTCTTTTTTTTATAATTCGTTACGATTTCTTTAAAATTGCATTAAAATATGAAAATTAATGTAAATATATATGAATATTATTTGGTAAAAGAATCAAGTTTCTCTTTCTTCAATCTTTATTTCATTGATAAATTACATAGGTTTGAAAATTGATGTTCTTTCGCATACACGGATAGAAATTAGGAGTCCTGAAACCCCTTAAGCTAAAAGTGATGGTTACTTTTATTGTTTTTAATAAGACTATTACGACTATATTCATTTTATTCTGGCATAATAAACTGTCTCCCTGAATGCTTAGATTTCATAAATTTCGAATACAAACTTTGCACCAAGTGTTATAGTTTTTTTTTTTTTTTTTTTTTTAATTTCTTGATGAAATAGTTTATCGACCATTTAATTTAAATTATTTAATAAAAATAATTTTTGATGAAAAACACCTTAGAGATGTCCAACGATGGTTCAAAAAGCTCCCGTATTAGGCATAGGAGATAAACAGTTTCGGCGAAAGATGATTTCAATCCTGCGGACTGGGAAAACTGTGCCGACTGTGCTTCGAACCCTCTATCAGTCTGCCCAGTTGCTTCTTGCTGCGATCTTAACAACCGGACCAAAAGAGATTCCTTTTTCAGGGGTAGGTATTAAGGTGTTTTAACTTCTATCGTTATTGTTGAAGAGTACCGCCGTATGTTATTACGAATGAGTAGCAGGAATGACGTAACTCTCTGTAGTGCTGTCTAATGATATTTCCTCCCTTTTTCTAAAAGTCTGCAAGTATGACGCTCTGCGCATCATAAAATAAACATCGCATAACTTTTCGGCCTATGAGTGTTTGTTGCACATTCATTAGAAGCAACCCATTGTTTTAATAGCTGCTTGGTATCCAGCATGTACTGATGAATCCAAGTGCAATTAACGATGACAACTCGAAATAAAATGACGATTATTCTTCGCGGCAGCCGTAAAGCTATGATTTGGATGCAAATATATACCAAATCAAAAAAAATTATACATCAGTATGAAATTTATTTTTAGTGGTCTTTAACTAATGGTAGAACATAATGGTAACATTACCTTTCTTTAGCAATGGCCTCTGTCGTCAAAACAAATACTTCTTAAACATTTTTGAAATTATGAAAGGCATAACATGTACAAAGTATACAATATTATACAACATGTATAAGACGCCGGTATTTTTAGAATAATTATTCGTTTATAAATTTTAGCTTTACGTTATAGAGCTAAATGGGAAGACGAATTTATTCCACACAATAAAAACGCCAAGTGCTGAAATTAATGTGAATTTGGAAAAATAAAAATAAATCCATTTTTTTTCCCAAGTCCTCGGTTTTTATTTTGATGATGTTAATTATTATTATTGATAATTTTTGATGAACATATAAAGATACAACATATAGATTTTCTATTACCAATGGACAGTTATCAAGTTGTCTAACATGCAGCGAGGAGGTACTCCTTACCTGTAAGGATAGAAATTCCCAAAGTTGTGACGGTTTTGATCTTAAGCCTTCGCATCAAAAAGTACCTTTTTTGACGATAGATGTCCTTGTTCTTGCAAAATGGTGTCACCATCGTGTGGAGACATCTGTTGAAAAGCGACAAAACAAACGTGACTCTAATTCATAACTCAGTTTTGATTGCTGCAGCGTCGAGTTATCGTCATGCTTTTGCATTAAGTTGTCACCGTCAATGAAACCTGGAGGCGTCATTATCCTCCAGAAACCAAGCAACAATAAAAAAATGGGTTTCTTCTGGTATATCTCCAAAATGATCTAATTGAGCAGAAAATTTACGCCAACATTTCTTTCCGAGGGAAAGCGTCGTACTCATTGGTTAGGAAAAACAATCAAAGGATAATTCTACAATGAGCTACATAATTCCCACTTCAAACACTGATTCTTTCTAAATCTATACGTTCATAGCGTAAATTTTTTTTTCAACAAAACACACACATACACGTATATATATATATATATATATATGAGGTATGGATATTACATAAAGAGACTGACGCTGCTACAGAAGAAGTATGCATGCGCCAATCGCCAGGTACCAACAACTGTTTAGCTTGAAGTCTTCTCTCTAGAATGCAGTGTCTCTTACTTCTGTGAGCAAATCCGTATAGCCGTAGCATTCGTTAGCATTAGAGTTATTGTTGTTTCAACGGAAAAATGATAAATGATTAACGAATTGTTGGGAAATTTTTGATGAAACTCGAAAAAGCAACTATAATGAAATTTATAATTCATTGAAAAAGTGTAATGCAATAAATATTTATCGCATGCACGTGTTTTTGTGTGGTTTAAGGGTTTTCAAGATAGCCGGGAAGACGTTAAAAATGATTCACTCCTGAGTGGCCCTTCCACGTCAAAAAAGGATTACATTATAAGAAAAATCGTACTCATATGCTTCGGTCTGACCATCTGTTAAGTATTCGTGCGATTGCCGAGACTGTAGGATCAGATAAGGAATCCATACTGCAAATTTTACATAACAGTTTGAACAATTGTGCCTAAAATTCTCACTTTTGAACAGCGAGTAGCTCACAAAAATGTCTGAACTGACACTTTGAATATTATTGAAAATGACCCAAATATTATTGTAAAGAATAATAACGTGTAAAGAATCGAGATCTTTTTCTTATGATTCTGAAACGAAATACAATCCATGCACTGGAAGAGCTCATCTTCTCTTAGAGCCAATAAAGTTCGAATAAGCAAATTAAAATTCAAAGCAATGGTGATTTTTTTTCAATATTCATAGGATTGTGTATTTTCTCTGGGCTCTTAAAGGTTAGACCCAAATTGTAGAAGGATAAGTCATTTCATATCATCTGTCAACAAGTTTCCAGCCAAGTACAGCATTCCAGTGTAAGACCATGTAATATTCAGTGTACTCTTATTCTGTAGATTCTATATTGCCATGCTACTTCTATCTATTTTCTAAAATGAAATCTGTAATAAAATGAACAATATTTGAGTCTGTTGAAGCTGTGGAAGAGAAAACGACACGCGTTCTGAAAGAGTTTAGAGAAGAAGACTTACAACACTGTTTAGAACAGTGAAAGATTCGCATGGAGCGTTACGTTGTAGTGATAGAGGATGGGTGTATATTGAAGAAGATAAAAAGTACATGTGTATGAGGTCAAAGTAAAATAAGCGTCAGTCATGTTAGTTAAAAGTCACACATTGGATATATATATATATATATATATATATATATATATATATATATATATATATATATATATGTTTTATGTATGTGTATGTATGTATATATATATATATATATATATATATATATATAACTTTAATTACATGAGTTAAGAAGGTCTTCAAAACTGTTAAATAAAATCGACAGTTATATATGTTCTTTATGAAATCAAAAATAAAGAAGGAAAAGTTTAAAAAAAACCCTTTTTATTGTGTTTAGATTTCTATTTTGTATTTAATAAATTATTTTTTCCCTGAAGTTTTAAATATCACTGACCCGGAATCATTCTATTTAGATTTATCTGAAACTTTTATGTACGACTTTATTCTGTGACTCGATAAGTCTCAACAATTGCTTTCCTTCAATTACACTCTGAACGTTATTCTGCATTATTCCCTTTAAACAGAGTTGAGAAAAATGATTTTAAAAAGTAATGAAAACAAATAATTCAATTTTAAAGTATTCTCGTTGATTCTAAAATTAAATTCTTAAAAAAAAAAAAACTTTAAATGTTATTTAATGTTTAGCATATTTCTAGAAATTTTCTAGATCTTATTTTTAAGGCAATGTTCCAGGTACCAAATATATTGCTATTATAATCATTTTATTTATCATTCGGTTTGATAAGCGGGTTTTGCTTTTGTGCAATATACGCCCCTTCTCATAGTTCGTTTTTATCGCCAATTTTATACATGCTGCATTTAGAGGTAAAATCCTATAATAGTCTGTACCTTAACGACGGAAAATAAACTGGCGCCAAAAATATTGTATTATTGTCTATAAGGTTGCATTATAATAAGGGTTGCCAAATGAGTGCATCTATTGCGATTGGCATCATTTTGCTTTCTGTTGCCAAGGTATGGATTAAAATTGCTTTTAATCTATTTAGTCTTTACATGGAAATTAGCATTCATGATATACGGCATGGAAAATACTATCACAAAAAGACGCTTATCAGGGTGTATACCGCATCAGCTTCCTTTCTCATTTCATTCATAACAAAAACATATTTTAATTAATTTAAATGAGATGTATTTGAACCAAATTTTGTTTATGCGAATAATGAAATTCATATTTTATTTTAAATAAGCACGTACTCAGAAAACTTCAAATTCTTATATTAAAACTGGAGGCACAAGTAATTATTATTTAATACAATCAATTTGATTGGTTGACGGATTCTCTTTAATACAAAACGTTCTTCATTGCAAAGAAGTCCACGTTTGAATAACAACAAAAGCGTTGCCAACGCTTATTTAGTTCAAACATAAAGAAAACTGTTGCCAATATCCCAAAAAACTTAATTCCATTCCAATCATAAAAGTGAATGGATTCAATCTTTTGTCTTCGCAAGAAACTTGCGAGGAGAAATCTGAGTGGTGGCATGTTCTAAGACAGTTCACGAAGAAGAATTCGCGTGCAGATAATCATTCCAGAGTAGATTTCCGATATTTCCTTTGTCACGAAAACTTCTGCTTCTCACTAATCTTACAACATCTCCAGAAATAAAACCAGTTCCCATTAGAAAAGCGTGAGTTTAAATTTTTTTTTCTTCGGTGGAATCTTCGCTTCAAGTTTTCAGGACACGTGTCTTTTCTGTTCCAACTAACTTTTTGAATCCGAAAATTAGAGTCGTATTAAAGTAAGAAAAGGGGAATATCGTCATTTGTATTCTGAACTATTATGGGTGATATATTTGAACCAAAATTTCACAAGGTTTGGAATGAAGCTCTCATTAAGGAAAAGAAAGTAAATTTCCCTTTCGTAACTTAAATTGTATTTCTTCTAGCAAGTATAACAGATAATATAGACCAGTTTGACTTTAATTTACATATTTATTTTACTTTTAATTTATAATTTATTTGTCTCTTTCAAAAATTACTTCATTATATTAATAGATTTAAGTCAATAGATAAAATGTATTTCTTTTACACTATTATTGTATTATTAAATAATTATCTGTTTTTATATTTTATTAAGCAATTATACATGTAATTTATTTCTATGATTTATTTCTATGATGAATATATTCTTAAGTAATTAAATATAACTTCTTTTGCCTGAGATGCAGCATACGCTCATTAACTAAGTTCATTGCCCCCCCCCCCCAAACTGAGTATGTTCTGCCTTTCGGCAAAGCGGGGCAATACGCGTGCAAAAGTTTGTCATGAAAAGTTTCACCAAAAAAATAATAATAAATAAAATTACTTCATCTTAGCGTATCTTTTATCAATTCCCTTATTGCTATAATTGTAACATATACTATATTGAATGCGTTTCTAAATAATTACGAATTGTCAATTTGGTTGAATTCTGTTTTAGGAGGAGGGAGGAGGTGCTTGCGAAGTGGGATAATTTTTCGGACGATAAGTCGCCAAGTTAGTTCTCATTACATTTCATATCCTCGTATATTTGTCCTGGAAACCCCATAAAAAAGGTGTATTTTGGCGAGTTATCAAAACTCATGCCAAGTAGCTCCATAAAATAGATTAAAACGTCAATTTTTTGTTTTTATAAGGTCAAGAAAGTTCATAAAGATTTAATTGATTCTATTTTTTTTTCATTATTAACTATAATTTTTGAATATTATTATAATATTCTTTTTAAACTTTTATAATACTTACATAGAAATAAAGTAATAAAGCTTGAGCAATCTTTTGTTATGTAATATATTCAATAAAGTTCAATGAATATGTCAAAAAGTTCCTAGATAGTCTATATGGTCTAGATGCAGTATACATTTGGATGAGGGAGAGAGAGACGTGTTGTTTCTTCTCACCATTTATATGCAATAACATGGCAATCATCATGAATTAAATTTGGCATCAAACGGCTCATCGAAGAAATAATGCCACATGCACAATCCTGGCACATATTGTATATCTGCTCTGTGTAACTTAGATGACGTTTACTCCCTGATTTCTTTTCAAATGCTTAATATGTGTGGCATTTAGGCCTAAATGATAACTAGCATGCTCAAAAATTAATAATCGTTGTAAATAAAAAGCTCCATTGTGAAAAAAAAGATGTCAATGCAAACGCATACTGCGCCACCTTAAAAATTTCTTTAAACTGTACAAAGAACGAAAACAATCCTTGTAATCATGAGAGATTCATTAAATGTTAAAATATTTCTTTCTCTGTATCTTTCCTCTTAAAAAAATTACATTTGGCATATATGAAGTGTGGTCTATTTTATCTGATACCAATGCATTTTAGCACAGAAATTAGAAAATAAAACTCGAATATTTACTTCTTTATTTCTTCTGCCTAAAATAAAACCATTTATTATGTTATAAATATGAAAATGTGATAGTGTCGTTGCAGTATCTGCATTATTAACATACTGTGTTATTAACCTTTATTATTCTGCATTATTAACATAATGTGCGTATGAAATAGCAAAATAAATAAATAAAAATAATAAAAATGTTTAGGGAATTACATTTTTATTTTGAATACTTTAAATGTTTTGAATATTTCTTTAAAAATCTTAAAACCCATAAATCAATCATGAAAATAGACATAAATGTATTTCCAAAAATTGAAAGAGAGTGTGATTCCATAGAAATATTCATACGATGTTTCCTCTTTCAGTCACCAAATACTACTTCATAAATATATATATTTATATATATATATATATATATATATGTGTGTGTGAGAGAGAGAGAGAGAGAAAGAGAGAGAAGTATTTTAAATGCAAAAAATATATCACATATGGAAAAAGGTATTTGATATAGCAGCCTATGAGAAATCAGTTTAATTATATGGATTTATTAATTTCTTCGGTCTTGTATATTAATATTTAGGTACTTCCCAGTTATAGCAGCCAAATTGCGCTAGCCAAATTACGATTTCGTTAAGATTTTCGCCAAGCTCGTGAAGCGCGAGCAGGAAATAGAGAAATATTTTTTTAAAAAAAATCTGCCATTAAAAAATGTAACTATTAAATGTTTCATGAGACTATTTTTAATTCTCTTTATAGCATTATATTCCACACTATTGGTCATAATTCCGAAATTCCTTTCAAGAATTTATCGAAATATTTTTTTCACTTTTAAACAGTACATAAATCTTAATGCATTTACGAACGATATTCTGGAAACGCTACACTAATTTTCAACATGGAGGTCCTTTTATTTTTATAATTTTTTACACTGCACCTCCAAATGGTTTCATCATCAACATGCAGCTTCATGTAGTGGTCATTTTCACCTATTCGTTTACCTGGCAAATGACCTTGTTCTCGAAAATATGATAAGGATCCCTGTCATTGTTTGATAAATTAAAGATTAATAATGGTTTATTTCAAAAATAAGCGATTTAAAAAATTTATATAAAATCAGGAACATTAATGTACAAGCAATGTTGAAGTTAATGTTATGCGCTGTTTCTTTAGGATTAAAAATGTTCGGTGAGATTTTGTAACCTACCTTAGCGTTACTTCTTGGACAATTGGCGATTCATCATTCGGGGCCACTGTAACAGGGAAGTAAAAACATCTATTTACTTGACATATGGGAAATAATCAAAATAAAGAAAACTTCGCTTGTTTTTTGAGTAATTATGAAAAGTCAAAAATGGTAATATAATTGATTTTGAATAATATAATAATTTGAGATTCAATATCATAAATTTAGTTTTGCATAAATAATACCACTATTTTAATTTACTTTGGCTAAAACTGTATTTTAAGTGTAAAGCAGAATTTGAGCCAAAACTCCAACAGTTAAAATTATGTGTTTAATTTAATAATAATAATATATATATGCCCAAAATATATTACCAGAAAAATTATTACTTGTTCTATCATACAAGAATTTCATCCGAATTTGAAATTATGTTTTTTTTCTGTAACACTTGTGTAATATTGTTTTTTAAGGAATATGCGATTGTTTATTGATAATTTTTTAACTGTGTGTCTTCTGTTCCAGTTAAATTTTGTGAATTACATAGTAGATGGTAGTATTATAGATTTTTAAACTCTAGCTCAGAACCAGGATATGATTAATTAAAATTTACATGTATAATCGCAATAATATCGTTATTGAAATTCGGTTTGTGAAGTGATTCTTAACTTTGCTAATTTATTCGTAAACAATAGATAAATATGAAAACTATATTAAAATAAAATATTAGAAAAAAGCAATATAAAAATCCTTGAGGGATACTAAATGCTTTTCTTACAATTTACCTTCTTTTATACACTAGTTGTCGAGAGACAATATTGATATATTAATGTTTGTTGAAAAATATATAGTCGATGAATAATATCGAGTTAACGATTAAAATAAATTAATGCAAAAGTTTTTCTTATTCGAAAGATGTAAACTTAAAAGGAATAGAGAAAAAAAATCTTAAAACTAAAAAAAAAAAAAAAATTACAACAGGCAATTATACTTTAAAAAAAACACCTGATGTCTTAATCTATTAATTTTTAATTATTTAACTTTTTTGTTAAAAACGCTAAAACTGATTTTTGCAAAGATTGACTTTTGAGAACTTTTTATAGCTTTTTCAAAATTAATATTTTTAACTATTGCATTTTCAATGGAAATGATTGCTATATCATTAAGTTTTACTTATCTCATAGTTGATCTAAGATAACTTATTATCGGCAACAACTTTGATAACCTTCAATAGCAAGGAAGTTTCTTTCGGTTTGATCTAAGTTTTTGATAGTCAAGATTCCATGTCTGGGGGTAGCCCTCAAAGCCAGTATAGCCAAATTATACAACTTTTCCATAAATTTAGGGAAACATTTATTAAGTTTGCATAGTTTGTGAAGATTTCGACACTCGCTTTCCCATCTACTTTCTGCATATTGTACCGTATGATCCCCCAAAAAGCCATATGAGTCACATGGCTAGGAAGTAACTTCCCATATTTTATAAAGTTAAAATATCAACGCTTCTATATCAAAAACTTTTAAATATAAACACAGTCTATTTATATGTAATCATACTCCCAAAATCCAGTCCATTATTTATATTGCTATATATAGATACACATACTTAAAAACTTAAAGCTCTTCTTCATAACTTAAGGAACAAGTAACTTAACAGGTACAGATAGCTTAAGGTACAAATACTTAAAAACTTAAGGTTCTAAGACCCTTCCCATGAGAGGCCCGAGATGGTTCACCCTCTTCTTGGTCCGTTATTGTCTGCAAGTGTCGTGAAGGAATTAAATTCCATATGATGTAATAGTATTGTAGAAGAAAATCTGTAATTTTCTCATTGCATCGTGAAATTCCTTCTATGTATAGATTTGTCTAAAATGGCATGAGCAGTACGGTTCTAAGTTAGATGACAGTTTTGATGCCTCAGATGTAGAAGACGTTGAAGAATACGAACAACCATGTACTTGCAAGGATAAAGAGAAGAAAACAAAATCAACAGAAAAGAAGTTTGACTGGCCCAGAAGAGGAGCCACAGGTACCAGTACCCTAATCAGCGTTGCAGACACTCCAATCGTTATGAAACTGCCACCTCCAGTGGTGAAAAGTAAACTATATGAAGGTAATTTGTATTTTAAACTTTTAATATGTGTATTAAACTTGTCTCACCAAGTAATCTTGCCAAAATACTTTCAGTGCAAAAATAGGGATAACTCGATGTTATAAATCTGGGATTGTATGTATTAGTTACGATACAAATGCCATGCCAAATATTTCATTAAATGTTACTTTATTTAAAGAATTGTTCAAAACCCTAAGAAATTGTATAGTTTTTAAATAGCTACTGGTTATGTACTAAAGCAGGTTAAAATTAAAACTACATAAAAAGGTAAAAAGGTATAACATTAAAAAAGTTCATTATATATATATATATTACACATCGATCAATAACTCCCGAGTCTAACATTGAAAACAACATTTTTTTGCAAATTTTTTTTTATTCATCAACATAACACCTTTTGTTAATCACCTTTTAGGGTGATACAATCGTTCCAACGCTTTTCCAAATCTTTTTTTTTTTTTTGCAAGAATCTTTTTTTGTTGGGAGAATAGCGATAAACAGCTTGAATCATCGACTCGTTGTTGTTTTTTGTTCCATCGAGCAATCGACTCTGAAAAACCTTTTTCAATTACTTCAAAAAACCTTTTTCCTGTCCGATCGACTTAAATTTTGATACGTTTCAAGAAAGGTGAGTACCTGAAAGACCTGGTTACTGGTTTACTAGCGCCATCTCTCGTTATGGGTTAGTCTCTGATATTGATCGATGTGTTATGTATATATATATATATATATATATATATATATATATATATATACATATATATATGAGGTTCTAAACTTTTGTTTTGGTAACTTTCTTGGATCCCTTAAAATGAAAGAATTTTGCAGCAAATAAATCGTAAGACATTCATTACTACATTGAATATACTAAAACTGATGCAATTTCTTTTTCAAAATTCTGTTATTATGTGAATCTGTATTATTTGTGTAATCCTATCTTAGAAGTTAAATTAATTGTTTTTATAGTGCATTAGCTTATTGAATTATTAATTTATTTTAAAATTTTTATTTATGAAATCCAGTCTTTCGGTTAAAATAATTGCTTTTGCAATTGTGCAGCTTTAAAATTAATAATAAAGATGGAATTACTTTTTTATCACTGAAACATTACATGTTCCCTAGAAGTTTGAGAGATAGCATTTTTCAATGAATTAAATCTTTATTTGAACTATTTTGTCTTCATTTGCTAATGCATAACATTATAAGGACGGAAACTCAGTCGATAAAAAAAAAAAAGTACATGTGAGTTGTTGATGTCATCTTTGCACTGACACATACATAAACAAAGGAAAAATACATTAACAAAAAATGATTTAAAGACTATCTTATTTTATTATTTAATAAAATCCTAGAGAGATATTTCAACAATAATCAGGTTACCTAAAAGTAGATTATATTCATTTGGAGGAAGAAAATCTTTAATGAAAATTTATTGAATGTATTATGACTAATACTTTAAGAGATAAAGCATATTAATGTAATATGTAAAATGGTTTTATATTGAAAATAGTCAAAGCATGAATGCCAATGTCAAAATACAAAACTGGTACTTTTCTGTGTATCTTTAGGTGATTTCAAAATGCATAATAAATGCATAGCTTATTTCTTTAAAGTTCTAATTGAAACTAAAGTGAGAATCACAGGAAATTAAGCATTTTTTAAACCTATTAATAGATGCATAACTTCTTTTTATATATACAATTAGGTATCCAATGAAATATCTGAAAATAGGGACAAATAATTCAAAATTTTAAGGTAACTGTGAGAGGACATTATTTTTTTATCTTAATATCTGAAAATAATTTTTAATCTACACCTACTTTTTTTACCAAATTATTTAGAACCAAATAAGATTGATATTGTAGTGAATTACCATTACTTGGCATATATTTTATTTCTTATATAATTTTTTTCTACATTCCATAAGTATTCTTCGATTATACTGAATTATTAGCTGAAGAGCTTGAATATATTTCGCATAAAGTCTTTGGGGAAAAGTTCGGATATTTTTTTTTCATTTCTGATTAAATTTAATACAGAGTTTACCTATGTATTATAAGTTAACTGCGTATTAAAAGTGTAGATCTCTTTTATTTTAATAACTTAACCTAATTATGGTTTAGAAAGAAGTTATTTCTGATTAATATTAATAAATTATTCCAATATTTATACTTCTGAGGCTTATATTTTATTCACAGTGCAAAATTTTAACAAAATATTCAACACTTTCGCAATGCCGGGTATCTCAATTAAAACAATATTTATAATAGACGTGATTACACCAATTAACAAAGATCTTAGAAATTATTAGTATATACCCTTAAAATAATGAAACATATATTAAGATTTTTAAAGCTTACAAAAATATTTTTTAATTAAAAATTTTGCAATGTCTTCCCCCCCCCGCCATATTTGAAGCGTATTAATGATACTAACATATGACTATTTCCATATTGTAATTCAAAACATTCTAACTCATCGATATTATTGTTTTATGTAATCAATTTGAAACCATCAATTAAACTCTAGTTTATTCACTTAACTTGAATTTTCTCTACAAAAATCATAATTTTTGCAGTTTAATGAAAAATTGGAAGAAAGTTTATACATAGATTACTTCATAAAATACAAATTTCTTGCTCTACACTAAATAATGTAAATTGAAAAATAATTAAAATTTTCTAATCAATCAGATTGATTCCAATAAAATTTTTCGAGTGATTTTTCTTTTTTTTTTGTATTTAAATTGGATATATTGTAGCTTCATTGAATTGGTACTTATGTCTTCTTGACAGGTTGAAGCGCGTTTTAGTTTTCTTGAGACTTTCTTTTACTAGGATATATATTTTCAAGGGAAAAAACTTTACATAAAGTTCAACCAATCAAAGAACTGAAAATAAAGAACACAAAAATTCTCAATAAACACATAAACGTGATAATTGTAACGAAAAATATTAACAAGTAAGGAATAGCGATAGTCAAAAAGGCTTTTGATAATAATTTATAACAGAATTGTTCGAAATAATTATTATCAAACTGGTTTAGCATGCAGAAATTTAAAATTAGGTTTTAAAATATCAGGCATATAATACATAAAAATTAAAATAAGCCACTCGATATCTGTCTAAGTGTCACTACTTCTGGTTTGTTTTTCAACGACAGTATTCCCTCTGTAATGTGGCCTCGATTTCCTAGTGGTTTTAGTCGCGGGATCGCGGCCTTAGGTTTTCGTCGAGTCGCGGGTTCGAGACTGTGTGCCACCACAGACCAGGCTTGTAGCCGGGGTTGATGCACGTTAAATCTGTTCAGGTTCAAAGTCTTCCCGTTGGCTGGGATGGAAAGTTAGAAAAGAGGGTGTCAGCTCAGGTGTCTTCCTCGTCATTTGATCCAGGTTCGAAATTACAAGGTCCGTCGCCAATAGCCCTAGAGTTGATTCTAGTGTGACTTTAATAAAACCAACCATTCCTCTGTAGTTCGGTCCTACCAATAATACGGCGTTGTTATAGAGGAAAATTATTACACATAAAATTTCTCTATGCCTTCAACTTCAATGGAATAATGGAAGTTATGAACACACAACACAATATTTTTCTCTTAGTTATTTCTCGTGTTTGACGCTTTATTAGCGTGCACTGTATTATATTTTACACAATAACATACTGCATTTTCTGTTTAAATGCATTCTTGTGAGGGTTTTCAGAGTTGTCTGGCATTTTTCATAGTAATCCGGTTCTGTTCTGGTCCGATATCTTCCGGATTAAGGAAAGAGATTGATGGCTTGTTCATTAACCACTCACTTAGAAGCAACGTGAGTGCTATTTGCAACGAACTTTGCAACTTTAAACCTCGGTTAAGTGACGAGGACGACATCTGAGCTCAATCAATCCCGTACAAACTTCGCCAACACTTCGTTTTGGTTTGGTTTTATTTACGTAGCACGAGAAGCAACACGAGTGCTATTGGCGACGAATCTCGTAATTTTGAACCCCGATCTAGTGACAAAGAGGATACCGGAGCTGACACCCCCTCTCCTAACTTCCACACCACACCAACGACACTCCAACGGAAAGATAAATTTAATAACAGGTAGACGGAAGTCTGAAGAAAATAAAAACAAGGATAGTTTTGGAATTCTGAAGATTATGGCTTTGTTTTGCAATCACAAAAATTAATATGTTTCAGAAAAACGTCTTAATTGGGTATTATAAATCAAATTTCTATGTTTATTTTGTATAAAAACGTATTCAGAAAATGAACGACATTCTTCAGTCACGACATTCTTGATACGCTATTGTGAATCATAAACTCGTATGTGCAGTTGTAAAATCGAAATGTACATTTCTAAATCGTTTTTTAGGTATCAGTCAAGACGGTAAAGGACGTAAGGATTATTTGAAGACGCGCTGGAAGGATGACAGAGAGGATCAATTTTTCAACCGCGTGTGCACCTCATGGGATTACGGATGGAATTATGCAAAACCCAATGAATTAAATTGCAAGAATCCGGAAAGCTGCAATATTAAAAGAAGAGTTTTCCATTAATTTTCATGAACCAATCCGTTTAAGATTAAAATTACAATCTACTGTTCGTTTTGCTGTATCTATTGCATAATATCTTAAGCCATAAATTGTGTTAATTGTAATAAAATTTGTAATTCATTTTGATATAGCTTCAAATTCCTTGTTAATTATGCTGTTAATATTTTTGTTTTGCGTTTCTTTCCCCCTGTTTGATTTTTAAAAAAATGAAATGCACGAAAAAAATAACTCCGTGTAATTTAGAGTTCTATTCAATTTAAAACAATTCGAAATGAGAGTTTTAGGCTTACAAAAGAAAAATATTATGTAAAATTTTGAAGTCATAAGATTTCAAAACACTGATACGAATTTAATAAAGATTTTTATTTTAATGCTTATCACATGTCCTACAAATGGATTAATTTTTTTTATTGAGTACTTATTTCTATTCTATTCTATTTTTAATTACATCACTTACAATAACCAAAAAATGCTAAGCAATCTAACTGTGGTTTAATTATAACTAGTTAATTTAATCATTAAGATAGCCAAATACGTTCCCTTTCTAATTATTTGATAAATTATAGTTTAGAGATTTTAAATTATGTTTAATTTTTATTCACTTTCTGGTTTTTAAATGCATTTATGTAGAATACTTAAGACATTGTTTCTGCAAAATATACTTTGAGGCAGGCCTGGCCAACCTGCGGCCCGTGGAGCTAAGTCATATGAATAAAGATTAAAAACTTTTATTGTACATAAAAGTACCAAAGAACATTTCATTACAAGTCTTTCGTATCATATCCTATTACCATGGGTATATCTCGAAACCTGACTCAACTTTTATCATAATTTTTCTTTAATCTTGTTCAGAAACAATTACAAAGCTCGTTTAAAAAAGGGCATGGGCCATCTGGTATGCTTGGGCCATATCCTGTGTATAGCTATCCAACAAACTTACTGCAAAGAGGGGGCGTGCAATACTAAATGTAGAGAAGGAATGCGGCACACGAAACGTGCGAAATAGATGCAGCCAGTCAGTCTGCAGCAAGCCTAATATATTTGATGCAAAAGCGTATTGTTCCAGACAGACTGATTGTTTGGTGTCTTTTGATCGCTAAGAATTTAGCGCCAGCGTTATGTTATAACTGTAAGACGATATTTTAAATTGCATTTCGAGTAAATATATTTAATTCAATAAAACGTAATTCCCCTTAATTCATAGCAGAATGTTCTTGACTTCTCTAATGAGGTTCGGGAGGATTAGTAGCTCCTCACGATTGGAAAGGTAGAAGTTGTAGTAGTTTCTAAAGTCAAAATTTGAATCGGCATCGAATTCATCATAAGTGCACACATAAGTACACATAATGAAATGTATTTCTAAACCGGCTCACAAAGTCCTTTTGGGTTGGACAGGCCTGCTTTTATGGCATTTGACAAACCTTCGAAAAGGAAGTATGAGCTTGTTTTCAGTGAAATATAAATAATTCTCGCTTTTTTAAGGTTAAAATAAATATGTTTTATTTCAATATTGAGATATCTATGTCTGTGTATATATATATAAATGTTTGTGTTAAGAAAATCACATTCACATACATATACATAAATAGCTATATAAAAAGTTTTAATTAATCAATAGATGTATTTACATTTAGGTACATCTTGATTAGAGTCCGCTGTATTTGTAATTTTAAAATTTTCAGAGAACTTAACCTAAAAATTTATATTCTATTAACATAATTATTATTTCAAAAATTAAATATGATAGAGCTTTAAAATATTTAAATTTTATAAGTCAAATTTCTTATAAGTGTTATACCAATATTGTGCTATACTTAAAATTTCTGGTATTTATTAGAAAAAAAATTACCCTCATATTACAGAAAAAAGCGCATCATTTCAAAATGTGGGAAATATCAGCACTATAGGGAAAACAAACCATGCAAATACAGATACTTTTCTGTATGATCTATGTCACGTGTGCTTACAACTTTAAAATGCAATTTTAAAACATTTTATTTATCAAATTCTCATAATTTATGCATGTACGGATTCAGGAAAGTGATTATTATGTTTTAATCTCAAATAAAAGTTTTAAATAATGCAAATTTCTAGGCATTTTAGCGTCTCAGTTAACTTAAACTTTATACTCGTAATCAGAGTAAGAATTTTAATGAGCTACAAGAAGTGACATTTCATTTATTATTAAGCTAATCATGATACCTAAATTTTGATAAATTACATTTTGTCCACAGATATGACATTTAATTGTTAAATAAAATGTATACGTCAAGTGTCGCACTTCCAATTTGCATAATGGGTTTGCTGAAGGAAATTTTCGAATGCAGAAAGAAAAGGCCAAACAAAATGAAAATACTTTATGCATCAATTATTTAGTTGCAAAATAGCTAAATATTGACGCTACTCAAATGGAAAACATGAAAATGTAACTTATAAATTTGAATATTATAGTTCGGCGCTGGACGAAGCATCGGGGTATCGAGGGATGTTATTCTATCCCGTGCCCCGTGGAGAGAGAGAGAGTTGTGGGTGACCTTGATGCCCCTGCTGTTTCGAACACTGGTCCCGTGGGTCCGAAGAAAAGTTGACTGGTCACTTTTTGCAATGCCTCTACCAATTAGGCTAAAAAGACATCTCATCTGGATAGTTAGCAAGGCATTTTTACTTCTAGCGTTGTTGTAGAAGAGAGTTGCTGCAACAGCATTCGTTTCATTTTAAATCTTTATTAAAATGAATGTTATATCACTCACAATCGCAAATGTCTTAAGTGCTTTATATTGTTTTGTAATTCTAATGCACGTTAAATCTGTTCGGGGCCCAAAGTCCTCCAGTGGCGTGGTGTGGATGTTAGGAGAGGGGGTGCCAGCTCAGGTGTCGTCCTCGTCACTTGACCGTGGTTCAAAATTACGAGGTCCGTCGCCAATAGCCCTCGTGTTGCTTCTAGTGCCACGTTAATAAAAACTAAACTAAACTAATTGATTTGTAATTACTTCCATCTGTTCTCATTTTTAATGTGGTCTTGGTAGCCTAGTGGTCATGGCCACTGACTTCTGACCGGCGTCTTATCGAGTCGGGGACTAGAGCGCTGATGTCACTAAAGACCATCAGAGTAGCGGGACTGATGCACGTCAAATCTGGTCTAGACTCGAGGTCCTCCCACTGACGTGGTATCGAAGTTTAAAGAGGGAAGTGATAATTCAGCTGTCACTTGACAAAGGTTCATCTTTACTCAGTCCGTGGCCAACAGCCCTCGTGTTGCTTCTGAGTGCTACGTTAATAAACAGTCATAATCCCGTGATCAATAAGAGACAATTATCAACATATTCAAATGAATAGAGAGTCATACAATGATGACCAAGTTAAATTTCCAGATCAATAAATAATCCGTACTTAATTTTAAACCTTCTTTATCTGTGAAAATAACTTGATTATCATCTTTGACCGACTTTTGTTTATTCTACTAATGATTAGTGACTATTTTAATTGTGAATTGTTATGGAAAGAGCAAGAAGTAACTACGGAGTGATACAAAATAACTGTTATAATCAGTTATTTGATTAAGTATCAAAAAATAAACGGCATTAACTCTAATTAAAAATGTATTTAATACCGGTGTCAACAGGACTATCTCAAAACAAAATAAAAAAAAAAAGATTCCGCAAAGTTGCCCCAATCATGGCGCGTGCGAACGATTTCGATGCCCTCATGCACTCACAAATCCCTTCCCCAAGACCCAGGATGGGTGGGAGATTCGGGCGTTTACCGGAATCGGATGGGGGGGGGATGACGCACGGGGAGGGACGAAGGTGTCTGAGTCACTGGAAAACGTTCGTATCAGCAGTGCAGCACGTGTTGTGAAATCAACACGCATGCAACAGCTGGTTAAGAATACGGCTGGGGAAATCTGCGTTTCCAATTTCATATTCGGGTTGATTTTTTTCCCCTCCACCCTTCATCCTGGTTGATGGCGCGTGACGGTATATCAAACTTCAACTCTGATTTTATTTCGAGAAACAAAGAAAATGAATTTGATTTCATTGTTTCGCTTTCCCCCTCTCTTTCCATCTGAGTGATTGATTGTATGGATTTTTTATTAATATTTTTTGTTCGAAGGTAGATTTTTGATGTCATTAAAATAATATTTTTGCTTATAATTGCTTTTTTATTATTATTTTCATCATTTATTTTGAATTTAAAATTTAATGACTTAGAAATAATGTTCAATGTAGGACTTTTTTTTTCTTTTTAATCCAAAATATATTTCCTTTGCTTATATTTTTTGCGTGGTAATTTTTTTTTAAAAAAATACCTTTGCAGCTGTTATTGTTACTGCTGCTGCTATTTGTTTGTTTTCCGATAGTAAACCTTGCATTTGATTTTTGGATACACAGGTAAATACACACACAGACACACATATATATAAAGAAATTAATTGCTCATAGTTTTTATTTATTTATTTTCTTTCAATTTTTTTTCTTTTAAATGAAGAGTAGACTAAAAGTTGAGCTTGATAACTAGCCTAACCATTTAGAATCATGACGGCACCTGCTCTTGTTCATTACTACTTTGAACTCCACACCATATAGTATGAAGACCTGTTCCATTCAACTAGCATTAGCTACTACTAACCCACATGGCTAGTCTTGGATCACTGACCGGTTTTAACATCGCCGATCCAAAATCTCACGACAATGGTAACTGGGTTATTACAGCCCATATGAAATTGACTTTTTTTATTTGAAATACGTAATAGTGAAATTTAATGAAATATTTATTCAAAAAAATACATTTTTGAAGCTAATAGGTTTAAATTATCTATTTGTCTCGATATTCATGATAATGACATCAGATTATTGCTACCCGTATGCAATTGATTCATGTGGTTTAGAATATTTATATGAGGCTCGATTTAAAAGTCATTCCTCCTGGACCATATATATATATTTTTATTTGTTAACCTTTTTTCCTTATTTTTGTTGCAACTGAAAACTAAATGCATCACTCCGTGATGTGCAATTCACTAATTCGATATAATCCTCCTTCATGCGCGTCGAAGCGTGACTAGTCAGGCAAGTCCGTCGGTGAAATTTCTTGTAGTTGTTGATATAAGGTCTTAATGGTAGTTTTCACCTCGTCACCAAGAAGAACTTGATATGCTTTGGGATGTTCGATCCTCTTTGGGAAGAAGTGAAGGTCACTATGTCGGTACAATGACGTCTCTTTACTTCAATCTCCGTGTGGGTTGCCATCTTCTTTAGTTTTCAACACGTCATTTGTATTTGGGAACAAATAAAACAAATGCATTACGAAGATGCCATATGTAGATTTTAGGTTCTATAAGAAAGTTGAGTGAGAAAATGAAAGATTGTGATCCTGGAGGCCTTATTTTTTAATCAAGAATGTGTAAAAATACAGGTATAATTAATAATCTTTTTTAAATGCGCACAATTTTAAAATTTTACTTTAAAATTGCTTGATTTGTTAATTTAAGGCTCTTGTACTATAAACTTTTGCTGTCACTCATATGTCTTAATTGAAAGGGAAGTTAGATAAATATGTTTTTCATGTTCTCTACTTTTTTCTTATAAAAATTTTGTACATAAAATTTTAAATATTTTTATCATATATGTATAGGTTGTTTAAAGCTCTGCAAATTATAAACTTGAATTGTATTAATTATCTACACCACTTTTTACTAGCTTTAATTTAATTTGCCATGTCTACATATATGCATGTCTTTTCAGTTCAAAATTTGTACTCCAATTTTAACAAACTTCTTATACGTTTAAACTGAAATTTTGAGTACAAGTGTAAATCTATGGCACAATACGATACTATGGCATGCTCAAGTAGTGACAAAATTAGGGAAGTGACTGGGGGACTAGGCCTTACACTTAGTGAAGTCCAATTAAGATGAAATTTTGCATACATATGCATACATATATAGGTGGTGTAATTGCTTTTTTAGCCTTAAATTTTCTGAATAAAGTAACGA
Organism: Nephila pilipes; assembly: GCA_019974015.1. NCBI lineage: Eukaryota > Metazoa > Arthropoda > Arachnida > Araneae > Nephilidae > Nephila > Nephila pilipes. Next base: position 416,547 of record BMAW01105812.1, read on the forward strand.
AAGTAATATAAGTAACTTTTTGATTCTAGTTTTTATTTAAAGATGGACTAAAAGGTATAAAATAAATTTTTATGTGTAAAATAATACATAATTTATTAAACCCTAAAGCATTAATAATTCTTTTGGTCTTATATATAAGTAAGTAGGTATGGTACTTAATGTTTTGGTCATTAACTAGGTATCTTAGCTAAGCACATCAGTGTTTATAAATTACATGATATTTTACATTAAAAATTTATTTTAGATATTTTTTGTCCATCTTTAAATAAACGTTTGATTAAAAAAAATTTTTTTTTTACTTATATTTATTCATATATGGAAAAAAAATATCAGTAACCTATCACATTCAAACACACAAAGATAAATGATACAAGTAAAACTGTATTTTCGCTTCTTTACAATAAATCACCTGCTTCAAACTTCCAGCACCCTTTCTCCAACTGCTAACGAGAAAGAAGGGGGGCCAGCACGTGTTTTCAACAAGTTCATGTGACAGGAACCGTGCGCATGGGATATGCGCAAGCAATCTGTCCACGACATCCATAATGGGCAACGCCTGCATTACGTAGGACGTGGGAAGGGAGAGACAGTGTCTATTACTATGGGATGTATGAGAAATTTGGGGAGGGAGGAATTCGTTGCAGGGGGATTTTTTTGAGATTTCTGCGAAGCTGCGATTGAAGGATTAAAACTGACAGTCATGAGATCGGCTGATGAATGGATCCGCAAAGCTGAGGACGACAACTGATAATTATCTAATAGTGGAGAGAGGTTGGGAGAGAGGGGTGGCCTTACTACGCTGGGGATGATAGCAATTGGTTACGATTACAGATCCCCCCTTTTCTAAATAAGGGATTTAAAATCCGAAACATTTTTTTTTCTCATTTTTCTTTCTTAGTTTTGGTTTGTTGGGAATAGATCCCTCTTGACAGCGGAATTGTATGGTTTTAGCACAATGGTTGCAGCTTTAACCGATTTGTTATGATTTATGGATGGGTTTGGGGGTTTTTTATACTCATGCAACAGATACAATGATTCGAATAGAAGTGATCCCTCTGCTGATAATGGAAAGGGAAATGGAAGTGAAAAAACAAATTCAAATGTTATTTCAAAGTTAAAAGCAAAATGTTTTTTCCCTCTTAAAAATCATAAATCATCAATATTTTTGTAGTTTCATGAAGATGTTTACGAAAAAACTGCATGTAATATATTAAAAACAAATGATGAAATATAATTGGGATTACTTAATGCTGCGTACAATTTCATTTTTATTGAAAAGCAAGCAAATTTAACACGATATTTAAATTTTGTACGTATTTCCCCTCCCTCCCACTTTCTTTTTAATGAACTTTGATATTTGGTACTGCTGTTGAAAGCATTCAGCTTTTCTGAACAACCTTTTTCGAATCAGTTATGAATTCAAAAGTTATAGTTTTGCTAATTATTTCTTGACCTATTAATAAATTTGTTTTATAGTGTTATTTTTCTATAGGTAAAAATTCACGTTTGAACAATAATATGATACAACGCAGAATATAAGTTATGAAGGAGATACAATGCCCTAAAAATAACCAAAATATCAAAAACAATTATTAATGGTCAAGCAGATTAGTTATAAACAAATTTTGTAGGTTTTACTTTCATTCAATATTTTCTAACCAGCGACATTAAAAAACATCTTATACCCCATCGAAATAACTAATTACTATCCTACTTTGGTATTTCCTAGAGACAAAATTTAAAAATGAAAGTATTTACCCTTACTTTTCTATTTACTATTTCTTCAGAATCTTTGGGTAATTGTAATCAAGGATTTCTCTCCTACCGTAGAATACGGAACGAGTGATAATATGTGGATTAGTCATCTAATTTTAACGCTAATTTATCCTAATTTTCCACTTCTTACTTGAGTCATATGAGAAAAATATTTCTAATACAAAACAGTAACAAAATTATTGATCATGAGGAATACAAAATTCATTTTATCTTTAGTGAACGAAAAATATATTTGATTGAGAAGATACAAAAATTGTCAATTATAAATTAAATGCAGAGGAGATACAAGTGTGTTATCAAATAAATAAAGCACATTAGATTTCTTTCACATTACCGTGCCTCTGATTGGCTGGTTTTACGGATACAGAGCAACAAAGGCTTCTATCCCTAACCGTGCTTTATACTATACTTATGTTTTCTCACATCTAATCAGAACACTTCTTACATTAATCTCAATTAATAAGACCACGTTTGATTTGGTTGAAAAAAATTGAAAATTTGAATAAAATTGGAATATAAACCTAAATGTTAGTAAAATGGAATATGTCAAACTTGATTTTTCAACGCAATCATCTTTCTTCTCAAGGAAAAGAGGAAGGAGATTTCTTATATCCTTATCATAAGTGACCACTCCCCCCCCACACACAGTTTTTTTATAGACTCTGGTCCTCAATAGAGGGCGAAAACTTTTTTCCACCCAAAAATGATTTTAAAGAGGTGAAAAGATGCAAGTATGAAAGTGCCCATTCAGGGCTGTGAAGAGGGGGGATGATACCCCAACTGAATGAGCCCAAGTATTGTATCGCTATATTGGCTGTGTGCGGACGAACATTGCCACACACTCTCTCCGTTCAAATTCCCCTTCTTTTGTTCTATACCCTCACCCTCCTCGTAGTTTTTAGAGTTTCTCAGAACAGCTCTAAATTAATTGCTTCTCTCAGCCAAAAATTAAATAAGAAGAATTGCTTTACTGTCCCAAATGACAGATGCCTTTGATCCCAAAACAATAGTTTTGAATTTTTTTCAGCAAGCTTTATATTTCCGACACCAGTTCTATACATTTAGTACAATTCGCAGGACCATTCCCGAAAGTCATTTTTGTTATGTTAAAAATCTAGAATGGCGTGTTTCTCTTGTCAAAGAGGAATTGGATTGCACTCATCAACTCGCAGGTGTCGGGATTTGAATACGAAAAGTTCATTTCAACATTGTACTAAAACAATAATTCTATACTGACTGAGACGTACCAGCACGCATTTTATTCGCAAGATTTTGCATTAACGCAATGCAGTTAACTTTGTTGAAAAAAATTCTCTTTTAGAATTCTCTAAAATTCTATCTTAATTTTTGGTCACCTTTTGTATATTGTATATGGATGGAACATACGATACTTTGAATTTTATTTCATAGGATTAGTCATTTTTTTTACAAAATTGTTCATAAAATACAGTCATTGCCATAAATATTTGTACACCAAGAAAGAGTTTAAAACAAAATAAGAACGAAGGAATAAAACGAAATTTTACATACACCGTACTAAAACCTTGAACAACGTCCATGTAAGTAAGTGATTACAAAATCAAAGTAAAAGGATAATTTACTGTAGGAAAATTTACAAATGAATAAAGGTTTTAGTACCCTTTTGGGACACCTCTAGCATGAATGTGATATAATCGGGCGTTGAGGCATACAAGTCCCGTATGATATCCTGTGACATCTCGTTCTACAGTTGCTGTAAACGTGCCTTTAATTCGTCCAAACTCGTAGGGTGACCAATTTGCCATATTAAATGGTTCCGGATGTGCTCCATCGGTGGCAAAACTAAGGATCGGACAGGCCAGGGAAAGGTGAAAATGTAGGAGAGATAATCGTGTGAAACCCTTGCAGTGTGTGGAAGAGCATTGTCCTGTTGAAAAATGACTCATGGGAGCCCTGTCATAAGTGGCGACACATGTGGCTGAAGAAAGTCACGAGCGTACCTCTGGACTGTCATGCTGCCGTGGATCAATATTAGGGGTGATCGTGTGTCGTATGCGATGTCACTCCATAACATCCCACCAGTTGAGGTAGCGGTGTGCCGCTGTATAGCGAAAATAGGATTGAGATGTTCATCACGGGGCCTTCATACACATACACGATTATCATCACTGCCCAAATTGAATCTGGATTCATCCCTAAAGACAACCTGACTCCTTTCGGTTGCAGTCCAATCCCTTCGAGCGCGACACCACTCCAAACGGAGACGACGATGAGTGGGTGTCAATGACAGTACACGTAATGGGCTCCATGACAGCAACTGTCCTTCATCGAGGCGCCTTGCGATGGTGCGGACTGACACAGTAGGCCATAAGGAAGGTGCTGCCTATGTATGGGTGACAGACAATGAGTCTGATCGCTTCTATGGGTGAGTGTGGTATAATGCGACGGTCTTCTTAACTATTGGTCTATCAAGGAAGTCTTGAGTCTGTTTGCCATGTAACAGATCTCTCTCTTGTCCACTGGTCCCAACATCTCTTCTCAGTAATGTTAGAACGGCCTAGGTGGCGAAGTACTCACCGAGCTGACCACCCGGTTTCCATCATACCTATGTTTCTTCCCCTCTCGAACACTGACAGCTGCTCATATTGTCTCCGATGACAACGAAAGGATATCTCTAGTTAAAAAATGTCCCTATGCAACAGATTAATTATACGCAAACAAGCTCTGCTTATCTGTTTTATAATCCAAGGAGAACGAAGTTTAACCCTCTGAGAGCATCCCGCAATGCGTAATCACGCAGCAATTCTAATAATTTACATATCTGCCTGCCACTTACCTTCATGCCACAAGTTTTGTAACAATCCCACTCTCACTTCTTAGAGCGCAAATTTTCGTGGAAATAAGTGTACTTACCTTCAGTGTTTTATCCTGGAATATTTTTTCCTCTTATATGCTTTCAGTATTGGATTGTGGTCGAATAGATATGGTCATGAGATTATTTTCGGTGTTCTTTTCGTCAAGTCATCGGTTTGAGACCAGATTCGATAAAAGACTCGTTGTATATTGGGACTGATACGTTAAATCTATTAAGGATCTAAGTCCTCCATTGGCATGGTGTAGAAATTTGGTGAGTGAAGTGCCTTTTGAGGTGTTATCCTCGTTACTTGAATGGGCCTCAAAATTTCCAGGTCCGTCACCAAACGCCCTTTCGTTGCTTCTTAGTGTGACATTAATAAAACAATCAATCATGATAATAATGGGTTATATATTTTAGTATAATGAATCAAAGTTATAAAATTGTATGTGTTTCAGGAACAAAAGAGTATCATGAATTTTCAATTCATAACTGTGAAAGGTAGTCTCGGCACGAAGTTAAAAAAGAAGGAACAATATTATTATTGTGAATATATTTTATGAAAGTACTTCACGCAATGGCGGTTTTTTAAAATTTTCAACTGTCTAAATGTCTAATAAAAGTTTTAATATAAATTGATTTAAGCCAATCAGAATATAATATTGACTTTTTTTTATAGATTTATGGAAGATTCTTTGAAAAAGGATGAATATTTAACGTATAATTATTCTAGAAATATTGAATATATTAAGGAGCTATTTGTTTTGAGAATGTAAATATTAAAAGCGTACTAAATGTCTTAAGTAAAAACTCAAACGTGTTAACCTCAAATATACAAAAATTACAGTTTATAATTCATTGAAGAAAGTTAATATAACACTTAATATAAATCGTTATTTAACTAATACTTCCCCATAGCATGAATTTAATTTGGTTTTGACCGAAATTAAATTAAATGTAATTTACTTCATTTTTTGGACGAAACTAGTTTTTAAATGCAGAAAATCTAAAATGTTTTCTATTCTTCAATATCCAGTCATATTAACAATACTAGGGGTATCGAAAAGTATTCATTGTTACAAAGAAATAATCAAGGTATCTGGATAAAATTTATTATACATATTGATTGATACTTACGTACATAATGTAATAAGTTATTACTACTATTTATATATATATATATATATATTGGTTGCAGAAAGCCGTAAAATAAAGTAATCTGCAGCATAAAAAATATCCATGCAGTCCAATCTGCAGAATTTTACAAAAATGACCTTTCAAGGTCAAGGAACACTAGAGGAAAATGTTTAATTTTGGATGGTGAGTATGTACAGGGAAGTCTTAAGAATAATAAATAAAAATTAAATTAATATCTAGATTATTTTTCGTAATAATTTAAACTGTATGATATTCCGGGATAATAATTAAAACTTTCGGAATTTATTTGTTTCCTGAAACCAAACAAAGAACAAGAATAGCTGTACTTAGCAACATTACGTGCATATGAATCAGTTAATATACAGAATAAATTTTATCCTGGTATGTCGGTTATTTCTTTGCAATAATTAAAACTTACGACACCTGCTCATATTTAGTAATTAATCCGATGCGTCAATGTATGTATCAAAAAATGCTTGTACAATTTTTTGCTCTTTATTGCTCAACAATGCATTGATTATAATTAATCATCGTAGCTCACAAACAGTATTATATTAAATGTACATTTTAGGATGTAAACAAATTTCAAAAGTGGAAATTCCAAAAGTACTTCCAGCAGTACGAAGTCTATTATTAACAATATTTAGCAATTAGTAAGATGTAGCGATATTTGTATCAGCAAATGTGATATAACATTTCATGCACTTTGTTACTGAAAGTGCAGAGATGATAATTAATCATAGTAATCATGAGTAGGGGGAAACAGAAACGTGTGTTTTAGTTTATAAATTCAAGGTCATTAATCAAATGTGCTGTCTAGAATTTCGCAACATGCTATAGCTTTTGTATTAGTACAATTTGAAAAACGCACATCATTAAGCGATCAATAATGGCTTCTTTTCATAACCTATTCATTCATGACCATACATACAAATGAGATTTAATAACCGATTTCAAGGTCATCCATCAATCACATAACGCCTCAGTTAGAAAGCATGTTTTATCTGTTTGGGAATACAAAAGCGATGCAAATGAATCTTGCGAACTCCCATCGCAGAGAATCAGAGTCTTAAAATTCCTAACCACACCGTAACAAAAGAATAACTAATGTGGATTCTTTTGATTGATAACACCTCCGACATAATCTATATTGCCAGTCCATTACAAAATCGATATCTTTTCCTCCATGGGCTGGAAGCGATGGAAAAGAAAGAAAAAAAAAAAAAGACACACACACACTCATACATTCTCGACAAAATATTCCATTAAAACCTCCCTAGGCACCGAATGGCAAGGTGACAGTCACCCATAGGAAGAACTTGTCGATTCGGAAAAACTCCAAAAGTACATTTTCGTCCCTGCGTTCCTGAGGGAAGGTATCTCTCATCCACCCCTAGAATCTCACGCCAAACGAGAAAGGCATTTACTTCTAAATATCATCGGAGGGTGACTTTTGGCATCTTGTTCGACGCTTCTTCTTCGCCAGGAATCTCCGTACAAGCCTTTCTGAAACAATGTTGGAGACGGGGGAACGTTGGAATGAAGGGATAAAAAGGAGGAGTATAAAGCCCAGGGATCAACAGGCAATATCGTAATTTTTTTTCTCTTTCTTTCTCTCTCTCTCTTCCTTCTTAGTCTGCTAGGGTTTTTTTTCTAGCGCTTTCTTGATGCCTTTTCTTAGCAATTTTTTCTCTTTTTGTATGTTAGAAGCAGATAATGGGAGACGGGGATTGCTACTAAGTGCATTCACGAGCACTTGACGTAGTTTGCAAAGAGTTTCATGCGGAAAAATTTACATACTGTTGAGTGGGATGAGATTTGTTTTTTTAGGTCTTAGAGCTGAGGAGTATTGATTGTTCTTGCGATTTTTCTTTTGAAATTGTAGAATGAGTTTTAAAAGCAAAGCTTCGTAGTTGCTCATATTAATTCAGTCGCTAAGTTCTGTTCGTTTTTGAAATGAAAGGATTGGTTGGTTTTGTTAACGTCGCACTAGAAGCAACTCTAGGGCTATTGGCGAAGGACCTTGTAATTTTTATCCTCGGTCAAGGGACGATGACGACACCTGAGTGTAAAAAGGGAAAGGGATTAAAATATTTTTCATGTATTTACCAATATTTTTGTGCAATATAATTTACGCCGTGACTAGGGAGTGGTATAAAAATATTCCAGATGGATGCAGCGTGAGTTAAATGAGAAAAATGTGCTTCATTGACTCGTCATATGCACCTTTCTAATTGTTTGGATCAAAGATGAACTTTTTTTTAGGATCGAATGTTATTTGATGATGAAAAAAAGGATTACCTAATGGATTTAAACAAAGCAATCAAAGAAAAGAGGTAGGTGATTTTGAATAGAAGGCACATTCTACTGCATCATGATAATGATAGATCACTTGCTGCTTTGGCGACTCATCAGAAAATTTCTGCGCTGGGCTAGGAAATTCAGTCGCATCTACCCTAATCCCCAAATGTAGCATCTTCTGAATATCACATGTCTCACTCCTTTCTAATTTTTTTTCAAGGAAAAAAAATTCAAACTTGAAACAGATGTCAACCAAGCACCGTCTGAGTTCTTCGCCTCTTAATATATGGCATTTATGAAAATACCTTATATCTAGAGTGACCCCCAGATGACTTTATACGGTCACAAATCACTATCACGTTAGAAATAGTTCGTAAGTAACGATGTAAATAATATTGTACAATAAATATTATTAAATGTGCAAAAAATGTAACATTTGTTTCAAATTAGAAACGGACATAGCTATCCTGTAGACTTAATATTCAAGAAAAAAATAACTTTTTAAATTATCATTATAATCATTATCAGTCAAAAGTTCCTTAAAAATATTTCACATTAAGTCTTTAGAAAACTGTTGAAATTAGGATAAGGATAAGAGTGAGATCTTAGATTGAAAATTTAACTTATTTACTTTTTACTAAAATGCACAGTATTTGCAGCCACATCCACAAATGTGTAATCTTTACATAAGTGAAATGACTGAGGCATCTTCGAAAAGGAGGACAAATTATTTTATACATTTAATAAATCCTTACCTTAAATTAAAAGCAATATAAGCCATATTTCATTTATATTGTATGTATTATATTTGAATTGTGTCTCACGTAAAAGGATAAATAACATTACGTGTGCAAGTTTTGGAGCCTAATCCATCAGCAATACGTTCCAAACAAAATCCTATTAATATTGTCCCTTCTTTTAAGAATTTATTCTTTTCACTCCTTTAAATTACGAAAGTTGTATAAATTTAATGTGCATCGTTTCTTTTTATAATGAATGTTGCACGATGTTATAGACTTCGAAATTGCATCTTTCCGTTATAACAGCCGCATCATGGTACGGTCAGAGCTTCATGTCACAGTACCATCGCTGTTTCATGAAGTCTTCGATTCATTTCCTCGCACTGTCGCTGCTTCGTGAAACAATCGCAGTTTTCTTTCAGTGATCATCAGAGGAATATAATGCAAAATTAATGAGTGATTGAGACATAAACTTTAAAAGGCAGTAGAACATATTATCAGAAATATGGACCCTATTATAGGACGGAAGCTAATACGAAGGAATATGTTATTTAAAATTAGCAGTTTAGCACACCCCTAATATACACGAAACATATCATATCACACCTAACATATCATACACCTAATATATCATGAAACAAATTGCATTTATATTCGTAAACTATTATGTAAGAGCAGTTTATAATCTATAGCTATATTTGCATTTACAAGTTTTATACTTACTTTTAGGCACATCTTGCATAAAATCTACTAAATTTATAAGTTTTAAAATCTACACAATACTTGTAGTACTCTATTCACAGAGACAATTATAATTTCAAAATTAGAATTTAATCTAATTTTTAAATGTCAAATTTTTAAGATTGAAATATCCCTCTTTTTTTGTACAAATACTGTGCCATATCTAAAACTTTTATAATTTATTAGAAATAAAAATTTTGCCAAGTATATAAAAAAAAATGATTCAATTTCTTATGAGCAAAATATCAGAAATATTGACAAAGTAGATTTTAAGAAAAGTGTAGTACAATCCTAAATACACACATTTTGAGAGAAACATAGATATAGTTTCTATATGACACCGCACATTGGTTTGTATTTTTAAAATTCAATTTTATAGCATTCGATTTATCAAATTCTCATACGTCGTTCCATTCTGCTACAAGCCATGCCACCGAGCTGAGGAAACGAGACGGTTGCTGAAGTGAAGAGGAGATCGGAACGAAAAACAAAAACATTACGAACTGAGCTTTCGAACTCATCTGTCGCATATATTTTCAATGCTCGATATAACTGTATTCGAATTTATGTGTCAAATATAATATCTGTAAATAATTTTATTTTAATATATCATTCGGCAGAAATTTATTTGGATGTACTTCTTTCAAGTAGTTACTGTCTAGAATTACTGGAATAATTCAAATTGCCATTTAGAATTTTACGGCGAAATGGCAGATTAATTCATCCCGCCTTTTGGATTCAAAAGCGTTTTATCTTGTTCATTTTCGTATATAGAATAGATTATATTTTACATACGTAATGCATCTACAAAATCAGAGAAGCGCCCTCTGTCTTTTAGAGCTGAAATCAAAAATTAAATTTTCAGGTATCAGTTACCTTAAAGAAATGAAAAAGAAAACAACATTCCTGTGAATTATAAATTATGAAATGAGAGACGAGAAAGTTAATTTAGAAAAATATATCGTAGTAAAATAGAATTCAGAATAAGAAAAAAGTTGAATCATAGCAAAATAACTTTTTTCCTTATGAGAATGAATGTATTTTCTTCTGTTTAAAAACTACAAACAAATTGAACCATTTTTTATTGTGTACTTACAATTCTTAATATTTAATCACATAAGCAAGTGATATTTAAAATACTCAATTATATTACACTGTTGTTCGAATATGTGCATAATACGGGTGTATTAGGACTGTCCTTAGTATTACTTCTCCAGTTTGTTCTTGTTACGAATGTATGATACTTATTATGTGCTTATTATTAATGTACGATGCTTATTATATACTTAATTTGAATGTGTGGCACTTATTATGAGTGTATGATGTTTATTACGTACTTATTAGTACCTACTAAGAAAGCATGAAGTATATTATGAGATTATTTGATATTAAGAAAGTATGATGCATATTATGAGATAATTAGAAGTTATGAATGTATGATGCTTATTATGTACTTATTATGAATGTATGATGTTTATTATGAACTTATTATGAATGTATAATGTTTTTTACGAATTTATTATGAGCTTATTATGAATATGTGATGCTTAATGTGAACTTATCAGAACTTATTAGGAATGTATGATTCTTATTATTAATCTATTAATACTTATCAGAAATGTATCATGGTCATTATGAACTTATTATGAATTACAATTTATGTATGATGCCTTATGAACTTATTAGAACTTATTAAGAGCGTATTATGTTTTGAATATTAAGAATTCACGATAATTGTTTTTCATTAAATTCTTAATTTTTTTTTTATTTCTTTCTTAAAAAGTTAAATAAAAATTATTAATCTGGGCTTCAACATTGAAACCGCTTCACTGAATTGTAATACGAATATTTAATTTGAACATTTTTTGAGGTAGCTTTTATGTAGAATAATCCAGGTAATAAACTTGTAAAAACAGTGTGTTAAAAAGAAACAAATGTTTTAATTATAAATTAATATTTGACATAAGCCGACTTTCTTCAGAATCGAATAGATCGAATAGAAAAGTCCCTTCAATTGAGAGGAACTGCAGATATCCTTGGCGCATCTCTTCCCCCGTCCCCCGAATGCGGTTCAGAAGTCGACATAATGCGAGCAATATGATCCCCCTGTGCTGCAAGAAGCGTAAAGAGATCAACTGGTGCGTCTCAATGGGTCCCAACAAATCAACAGCAATCCTCTTGTCCGGGCGAAAATAACGAACACGGGGCCCTAAGAAAGCAAACAAAGAGGCGGCATGAGATTACGGACTCAAGGACATACTTGGAAAATGTGCTGCGACTCGGATATGGGCTCTGCTTATTTAGGGCAATGCTAGTTAATCGTTGTATTGAACTCTTTTGGATTAAACGCGGAGTTACTCCAATACGTGTTCTGACAGGTCGATATTTCTGAGGGGTATATAAGTAAGATAATGATTAAAATTATTATTTAATGAGAATAAATTTGTGATCTAGTGAAGAGAGATATCCACAAAAGTTTACAGATATTCATAAGAAATTAAGGAACAATTTTACTCTTTTTGCAAAAAAAAAAAAAAAAAAAAAAAAAAAAAAGTCTTATTAATTCAAGAATTTGTAAAGCCTGCGTTGTACTTCATTCTCCTTCCAATACCAAACTTAACTACAAAGTGGCACTAACAATAACGTGAAGAAACTGAAAGATCAGTTTTGCTGATAACCAATTTATTTCAAAGTTATGATTATTTAATATTTATCATTTACTTTTTATTACTTTCTCTGAGGTTTCAACTGTCTAAACACCTCTGAATTAGAATACAAAATTATTCTATTTATTATTAACTTATTCGGGTTCAAGTGAGTAGAATAATTAGAGTTGAGGACTCTAGGGTTTGTTTCTCGAACCCTAGTCGAGCCTTTTCACCTGTGATCAGGAAACCCCCAGACTTGTCTCATCCGATCTCCATTTCTTTAATTCAGATTCAATTCCAATAACTAACTTCCTCTATCTATTTCCAACTCTTTTATTATTCGTTTCTGCGCTGTTTCAGAATGCAATTTATCCATTTCATTCATTACACTTCATATTATCAATCTTTTCTACATAAGTCACATTCAATTTTATTGTGAAGAATTTTCAATTCCAACCCAATGGGAAAGAAACCCTATTAGTAAGTTGAAGAGAAAATACGATAGAGCCCAGTGTCACAACTATTTTCCTTTTTTGTTAGGTCGATATTTATAATGAGTACATAAGTAAGAGATAATGTTTAAAATTATCTTTTATTGGTTAAATTCATGATTTTACTTCGGGAAGTGTCCAGAAAAAAGACATAGATATATATTAAAAGTTAAAGAAATTGTTACGCTACACATAAAAATATCTTGTACTTATTTATTGGGTATTTCAGTTCCATTAAGTAGATTGAGATTTATACAAGTGTGTATAGATGTAAAAGACATTTTTTAAAATTACTTACTGTGAATAAATTTATGATTTAGCATAGGGAAAGATCCTGATTGCACATTGGGGTTAAAAGTTAAGGGGAGTTATTTCATTTCTTGCATAAAATAATGTTATAATTAATTTGGAAATTCTACACAAATTTTATTTTTGAAATTTGTTCCAATTTTAGTATAAGTCCATAATTATGTGAACCGAAGATGATAGAAATTTTTATAATAGGAAAGCTCTTTTATAATAGGAAATAATGCATTAGAGATGTGAAAAAATATAATACATTTTTAATAAATGATATAATTTATATTATATTGAATAATTTTTTCCATTACTAGTATTGGTTTGTAAGTATCCCAGATGGGCCCCTTATGAGTAAAATGAGAAAGACTTGCTTAATCGAATTGTCATACGGACAGTCTGATGGCTTGGAACAAAAAACGAACCTTTCTTTGATATGTTGATAACTGGTGATGAAAAGTTTTGTCTTCTATCGATCTTCAAATTCAAAATTTGGGAGAGCTTCTAGATTTTACAACAGTTTATTGATCATTTGGACATACACATGGAGCGACATAAATGATTCAAAGTTTCAAATCAAAAGGTGGGGTTAATTTCTTTTTACAGACAGATTTATATTCGAAGCATTCGCAGCATTGCCATTTTTCCAAGCTCTGTTTATTTTCTCGATTTAGACTGGCATTTCCAATAGCGGTTTAACAAACTATTCAAGAATAATTGAGCTCGTGACAAAAAGCGGAGCACTTTCAAAACATCATAAAGAAAAAAGCATACTATAAGCCCGGAAAATCTGCTTCCTCCTCAACTAAACCAACATCGAGCTCGAATAAAATAATTCTGTACTTGTATAAAGAGTAGGAATGAGCACACACGGGCTCTTACATTACAAGCTTTTGAAGCCGAACGAAAAGTCCGAGTAGGAGAGATACTATCAGCAAAAAGATGATTTAAGCAAATCACTCAAAGAAAATAGATCGACGATGTTCAATGGACAGCACATTATATTGCATCATGATAATGCCATACCGCATGCCGCTTTTGCGAATGACCAGAAAATTGCTGAACTGATTAGGGAAACTCTGTCGCATCCATCTACTTCCTAGACCTTCTAACTACTAATTAACACCGGTTCCTCTCGACCACAAAATTGTTATAAGGGGGGGGGATTCAAAACTTAGCATACATCAGTACATCACTACTTTAGTTCTTCGCTTCTCAAGACAAGATGTTTTTCAAAAATGGTATTTACAAATTGTCATTATGACAGCTGGAGGTCATAAGTAAAGATGGAAATTAAACAGGGTTATTCAAAATGAACCATCCGATTTTCGAAATTCCATACCTTCAAAAATAAACGACACAAAAATATGAGTAATACATGTAAGTAAAGGGGAAAGTATAGAAGTTCTGTTTAACACTTGTTCGATATAACTTCCTTTAGTTACACGTATAATGTCAATTCAAAATGTAACTCCCTGTCAAACGAGTTGTAAGGTGTCAATGGTAAATGTACAGAAGCAGAAATCCGTTGCTTAAGTCCACATAAATTTGTGGATAATGGTTGCCCACACATTTTATGTCATATGAATCCCCAAACAAAAAACATCGCATGAAGTATCAAGCGATTAGGCATGGAATCGCATATCATGTGACTTAAGAGGCCAGTTGAATCGCTACAAGTCATCTGGTCTACTGCGACTGATTCATCTGCGAGGTAACTCCATGAAAACTTATAAAACAGTTTTTGTAAAATAGTTTCATGAAGAACACACGGACTACATCTGTTTTTCGCAACGTAAGACTTTCACGGTTTTCTTTTGTATTTTAATATTTTTTTATCCTTCTTTGCCATTTATTTTTAAAAATATGGATTTTTGAAATCGAATGAATAATTTTAAATAATCCTGTACTGTAGAATAAATTATCAATTGCATGACAATTGTATCGTTTTCTTTCATTTTATAAGTAAACAGAACTTTCCGGTAGGCCAAATATTTTCATACCCTTTATATGACTGAATGCCACGGTATTCTAGTGGCCATGGATGTGAGAACGTTGTTTCCGACGTGTCGTGGATGCAAGTCCTGATTCCACTAAATACTAGTTATATAGCGGAGCTGATGCATGCTTAATCTACCGAGATATCAAGTCCTTATGTTGCTGAGGTGGAAAAGTTAAAAGTGTGAGATTCAAGAAGAGGTTTAGTCCTAATTGTTCAATAATAATTGAAAATTACAAGGTTCGACACCATTAGACTTCACTTTGCTTATAAATGTGACGTTAATAAACAGTTAACCAATTCTAACATGATAGAATGTTTATTTACTCAATCAGAGTTTATTTCGAAAATTTATGTAGTTTCATTTGTCTTAATTGTTATCTTTATTAATGCCACAATTATTTGAAACAAAAATATTAAAACAGAATAATTATAATTAAATTGTTTTTAATGGAATTAATCTTAACTACTTGTTATTTAGAAATACTGATCAACTTACGTAATGTGTCTCATAAATTTGTATAATTTAATAACACAAAATAATCCGAATTTTACTCAATTTATTAACATATGATAAAATTACATGGATAATAATTTTATAAGTAATAAGTGAGTACATGCAATTAAATTATATGTAAACATGATAAAATTATTGATCATTGCAATAATTATGCAAATTGTCATAACAAATCATGAATTTGCCACATACAAAATATATAACCATTGGTTTGATAACTAATTATACTTTTGTGAGTGAAATATAAGGCATGAGAGGAAGTCTATAAATCGCACATTATATTTTAAAGCTGTATCAAAGGGAGGAAGTTTTATTAGGAAGATTATAATGTTTCAAGACCCTTTCCTCTTCGGCGTCTGATGGTTTCACCTCTTTGAGTGATTGTTTCTTTTTAACCCCGTGGCGATGATGTCCGAGGACCTTGGGTGACAGGGGTGATTCGAGTCTTCTATCTTTGGAGAGAAAACTCGTCTGATCTTCTTCGTGCAGATGATTCAGAGAATCGAGCCGAATAGGAATTCCCTGGTGAATCAGTTATTAAGAATGTCATTGTTGTTGAAGAGAGCCGCCGCGTACTCCCTTCCAGTACCATTATAATGAAACGATGAGGGATATTATTAACAAAAATCGTTTTCCCTGCCATTCCTGAAATTAATATATATTCCTTCCCTGTTGTATTGGTTATTATTCCTTTTTATTTTTTTGATTTGTCGGTCCGATGATAGCTCGTTCAATCATCTTGCTTCTTGTCAGATTAGCCGTTAAGTTATTTAAACTTCTGACGTTGTTGTTGAAGGAAGACCTCATATTCATTACTTATACACTCAAGCAAAAAATCTCTCATTACGTGATGCATAAGCTTAGAATGATTGTGATTGCTTTTTTACGTCACGCTGAGAAACAACACGAGGGAGATGAATTTCGTAATTTTGAACATCAGTGAAATGAATGACGAGGATGACACCTGAGCTGGTACCTCCTTCTTCAAACTTCCACACTAACCCAACTGGTGAACTTCAGATTTTTATTGGATTTAATGAACCTGATCCTTGCTACACGGTGGATTTTTCGGAGCATTTAGTCTCAAACCCGATTCGGCGAAAACTACGCCAGCCGTGGTCCACAATCAGAACGTAGCAACTCACAAGCATAGAGAATAAACTGCTACCTGAAATGTTTTCCTCGTCCTTATTCTTTTAGGCTGAAAATTACAATAAGAGGCATGTATCTCTAGCAGTGATTTCAATTCGATGTAACACCCGTTATTGCTTCATTCTCCTTCAATTATAATTCTTCTATATAATAGTCACTAAATAAAAGTTCGATGAATAGAGTTTCATCGCATGGTGTTGAAAATCAAGTTATTTTATTCAGATATGTGTACAATTAACAGTCAATTCCTAACCCATTGTATCTGCGGGTACACCCAATACGAATCAGAATCTAACGTTTGATGTAACTCTTTATTTATCTGATAAGAACGAATTGAGTTCAAGTTCTTATTATATTTAAAGATGAGAGTTCGATTCACTGACTTTATGCAGTTCCTTCCTAGCTGTGATAGGGTAAGATGGTCACTATTCCTACTCTTATATCTCAATTCCCTAATCTGAACTACTAACTCACTTTTTACAAAACAATCTATTTCAAAATTAAATTCTTTTTCAGGTTATGAATGCAATTTATCTAATACATTTACTACATTTTAATACTTCTGATCTAATCGACATCTCACGTTTTATCTATTAGGAGAGTTTGATAGATTGATTTTAACGTCGTCCTTAGAAGCAACACGAAAGGTATATCTATTCAGAGAGATATCCAATTCAATTAAACTCATTTAAAGTCTCCAAGTGTGAGTTGAAAGGGCAACAGAACCCACGCTATAAACAAAATAAATAAATAAAAACTATCTATGAAGCTGTCATGCAAAATTTCATTCCTTTTTTTTCTCTTAATTCTTGCTCTCAGCCTCAAACAACTTAGGCAGATAAAGTTTTTAAATTTTTTTTATTTGTGTGATCATTATTTCATAATGGTCTCAAATAATAAATAATTCACTCAAATGCTTTGAAATCGTCTGTTTTTTCTGAGAAATGTTTCCTTTTGTAATTATGAATTTTATGCTTGTTAGATATTTAAAAAAAATAAGAATACTTAGTATTTGACGAAAGTTTCAAAACAGAACATAATTACTGTATTGCGTGTCCCTGTTTCTACTCACTTCCGCCATCTCAAATTACAACTGATATATACAAAAAAAAATACCTAAATTCCTAAAATAATAATCAAAGCATTTATTTTTGTTATTGAGGGGAAACTCTCTCTACTAATTCGTGATCCTTCAATGCGTTTATCAGCAATTTTTACTAAAATATAAAATATCAAATTTACCCAGAAACTGTGGTCCGAGACGAAGTATTAAGCCATAGAATCTTCAGCTTCAACCAAGCAGAATTGGATCTTTACTCTAGAAATATTAAATTATGTTTTACAAACACAAAAATGTTCCACGTACAATTCGATTTCTTCTCACTCCTGTTTCCTTTTTACTAACATCAGCACCACTTATATATGAGTTTTTCGTGATCATTTCATAACACTTCTTTAATCAAACTAATTGGAGTAATTCTGCTTCATTTTATTAGGTTGAGGTATTATTTTTGATCAAATTAAACTATAAAAGGTACCCAAGGTAATTAATAGAAAAATTTGAATAGCCCATGGTTTCTCATATCCCTTTTAATCATAAATATAATATTTGCACACAAAGATTAAAAATTTCCTGCATGAAAATTAAAAGTATCAAGGATTGAATACGCTTGAAAAATTGCTATTTAACTAATACAGTACTTCTACTTATATATAAAAATACAAGAATATTTCTGTTTCAGGTAAAATAATATTTATCTCTTGTAAACTTTTAACTTTGAAAAATATGCAGGAAATAAAGAACATGCACATTATAGCGATCTCAAGAAAACTTAAGTCATCTATAAATAAACAATCTCAGTGAAATCAATTTGATTTTAAGGTCAGAATATTCACAATTCATGCGCTGTATGTTATTATTTATTCCATAGAAATATCTGTGGATATAGCGAGGAAAAAATTTTTAAATTTATTTTTGAATAATTTTATTAGGACAAAAAATCTTTGTGGAAATCATTTATAAGGACGAGGTATATTTATACATTCTATAATAACGTTAAAAACATAACTCATTAACAGTTTACGTTGTCAATTGTTAAGGAATCGAATACAATAAAATGGCACTCAACTTTGCAAACTAAGTTGGTAATTACATCATGTCCACTCAGTACAAATTATGAAGTTTTGAACGAATTTATAATATACAGTACAGTCCTGATAATTTAAAACCTTACTAACGGCTTATTCATTTTCCTTAAATTTGTTATTCATAAGCTACGATAAGGTTAATAAAATAACAATTTGAATGTATGCTTCGTAATGAACACAATAGAGTATAACGAGTAATGTAGTTTGAATGAAAAAATAGGGAGTTTCAATATTTTGATTTTTTAAAAAAAATAAGATATTGTGAAAATGTAAACTACTCTGTGCAGAAATGCTAAAAATGCGAAAGCACATGTTTAGAAAATTACACATTTAAACAAACTTTTTCAATTTACTAATCTATCACAAAATTAAAATTTTAATGTATAATCAATATATGTAAATATTTTGCCAAATCGTCACACTTCTCTCAGCTCCAATCAAATAAGGAAACTCATTTCAACCGTGTTTTTGATGTAAGCTTACCACATTCGTATCCTGAGCATACGCCTTTCGCCAAAGTCAATGTAACGCGACCTCTTCCTCCACACACAAAAAAAAAATCCGAATTACTTCTTAAATGATAGTTATTTCTTTAACCACAATTTTTATATGAACAGATATATTCCTCTAACATAAAACCGTTTCAAAGAAGAAAAAATTATTCACAGAGCTATTTAAACATGAACTTATTTTAGAAGAAAATTAACAATGACTGAAAAAAAAAGTTAAATTTTATCAATTAAATATAATTAGAATACAAGGTAATAAAATACTTTCAATAAATGTAATATTGTTCCTGTATAACAGATATCGGGATAAAAAATTTTATGTTTATTCAAAAGTTTGATAGAGAAATAATAAGGTGACAAACTAACCTGTAACTAATCCCACCTGAGTTGTAATTACGTTACTTTTTCAAGCATCCACATTAAATAGTGAGAAAATAGCTTTTCTCCCATCACAAATTCTACTTAATGTGTGGTAATGCTGTCATTGACGTTATCGAGGAAACGGGAGAGTGCGTTTCTTTCACAAAAAAAGGGGCATTGCCTGTTGATCTAAACCTTATAATTAGTAATTAACGTCAAATAAAGTGAAATAGGAACGGCAACACCGCTGAAGATTCGACACTTGTATTAACATGATAAAAGCTATTACCCGGTTGGTGGTGATACAGAAAAAAAGTATGGTGTAGAGAACATTAAATTTCACTTTTATCACACCTCTCCCGCCCTATTTCAACCATACAAATTCACATAAAAGCAGTTTGTGGCGAATTTTTGTAATTTTAAAAACCCTTTAAGTGTTTTAATTTCGTACGGACGAGTTGAGAGCTTCGCGTGCTTTCATTATCATTATCCGGGAATGCGATAATGAAGCGGTTCCCTTCCAAAGGAACGTTGTTGATTTTAATGGGGACGTTATCGGCAATTTAAAACACAATAAATGTCAGCCCATGGGTGTGATAAGAATCGGAAATTCTAGACGCACCAAGAACATGTCGCTTCAAGTCCGGAGGGGGAAGTTTACACCGGCTGATTTTAATTTGTTTTGAGCTTATTTGCTTTTTGAATCCTTCTTGACAGCTTTAGAGTTGCTGCTCTTTAACTTGTATTGAATTATGTCTAACAGTTATTTCAACCACTCTGTGTCAATTATCGGGTAAAAATATTCATGCAGTACAATTGAAATTATTCTATTTTTAATTTTAAATTTGAGCTTACGAACTTTTGAAGAAAAAAAAAAAAAAACATTTTCCTGTACCAATTTCAAGAGTGGGATACATCGCGTTTCCCCCTTCAACTAACACTTCAGGGACATTTTGAGTATTATAGTTTAAATTGAAAATATCTATCAACGAAGGAAACGTGACACGCAGATCACATCACATGTATTGAAATGTTTTGAAAAAGTTGTGAAGATGTATATAGTTATTAGCAGTGTAGTGCTGAATACGAGAGCTAATAATGATAGCGATAGTGAGCTGAAGTGATCAATTTGAGACATCTGTATTAGATCTCCGCTGAGTAAGGAGCTTTAAGAGTGATCAGAGAGTAGGTCAAAAAAGTTTCAAAAATTCAAACTCTCATCCATAAATCTTCTAAGGACTCGAACCTGATTAATTCGGTAAGATAAATACTAAGTTAGTATATTAAACGTTAGATCAGACTCATATGTAAATCATTGCCACATATAGAGTGAATTAGGAAATGAATTTTGAGTAATTATTTTATCTGCATAAAAAACTTGTTTATCCTCCCTGTGTGACTTCCTTTTCAATGGATTATTTAACTGAGACCTTTTTTAATGGTGCTTTTTAAAGGAAAGTGAAAGAAGTAATATCGGGTGTTACAGGCTAATTCAAAAATTATCTGTATTTGATGACTGAGTATGTTTATAAAGGCAAGTTAATGTAAACATTGTGTGCCATTGATTCATACGTAAATTATGATGTGAAGGTCATTTGCTGCCAATTCAAAATTTGGTTAGTTCCGCGTCTAGTCCTCTTCGTCGATGAGGCCTGGATTCCTCATTATACAGTGGAAACTTAAAAAACTATCGAAGCAATGAGTTGTTTCTGGTAGATCTGCTCTAAAAAAAGTGAAAGTGCCCTCATTGGTTTAGAAAGGTTTATGATAATCATTTTATTTAGATGTGGGTACCATAGATATGGACATCTTAGGAAAAAGAAAACCAATTTCTCACCTAAAATTCAGTGAGTTACCTCATTCCTTTTTCTAATACATCAGTTCTCATTTTAAGTACCGGTACTTTAGGAGTCACCCTAGTAAAAGTATTCTACTAAGTTTTTATTCTATCCTCTCCCTCTGATCTGGATGCCATTCTAGTTCCAGAGATGATTCACTGAAAATATGGGCAAGTTGACGATTTCTGTTGGTCTGAAACCTAAAAGCATCCGGAAATATAAGCATGATTTTGTTCAAGACTGCCTCGTCATTTTGAGCTACAGACAGCTGCCTAGAGCTATATTGCAGCTGGTGTCACACTCTCTGTACCCAAACCGCCCCAAATTGTGAACTTTTAGTAGCCCCGATAAATTCAACCTAAAGTATACCTTCTACACGTCGGGTTTTAGCAGAATCATGCTTCGAACAACGCTATTCTAGATTACTGTGATGATCAGAATAAAGTAATTATGTAGTTAAGTTGATGAAAAACTATATTAAAATTACTACTTTTAAATTTAAATGTATTTAATAAATGCTGGAATGCAATAAATAAAATTTAAATTAGGAGGACCATTAGTGTGAATTAATTTAACTCTAGAAGGTTCATTAGGAATGTTGGCAATCCACCTTTTGATTATGAACGGTTATGACGCATGAGTAAGTACTACCTTCCCCTGCTCTCCCCACCACACTGCGTGATGATCTTTGATAGAACCAGTTGAGCCTCATCTCAATTTCAAAATCGCCAACTATTAAGCTAGCGACGAGCTATGACGGCAGTGAAGTTTTGGAAGTATTAACTACAATATAAAAAATTGAAATTAATGTGTATAGTGTTTACAATATAATATTTTACATAACATACATTCAAAATTTCCTAATCCACATACCTATCCATTCCAATATGGGAGAAAAGTTAATTTTGACTAATCAGTATGAGGAAGAATAACACTACATTAATACGATGAGGCACCGTAAAATTTCCTTATAAGTAGAAATAACCAAGATATCTAGATACAATTTACTCAGTAGTTTAATTAATCTTTATGTACATAATGTTTCAAATTTACCGCTATTAATGCTGATTTTTTTTTATTTTTTTGGTTTCAAGAAGCCGTATGTGGAAATAACCATTGGATTCGTAAGGTTTTAAATAACTCGTACTTCGGTTTTAAATTTTTCGTAAATTTTCGTATCGCAATTTTTTAATTATTACTAAAATGTAATGAAACAGAAACTTAATTTTTATTTATTATTCTTAAGATTTCCCTCTACACTCACCATCCAGAGTAATACATTTCTCTCTGCGTTTCTTATTATTTCGGAGACCATAATCGAACAACTGAGTGGATTTATGTGTATCTTTTCTATACTGCTATCACAGCTTCCTAAGAGAAAAAAAAATGTACAAAAATAGCAGTAATAAGTATAAATTAATACGCAGAATAAATATCATCCAGATACTTCAATTATTCTTAATAATATCACAACTTTACAATACTTTCTCTTATACAAAGAAGAGTGATTTTTGTTAATTAAAAGTTTTCAGCTGATTATCCAATTTGAAAATATTTCATCAAAAAATTATGCTGTGAACAACAATATGCATAAACTGTGGATAACAGATGTATAAAAGTTATGCGTATTTTTACTATTTAAATTTATTCCTATGAGTTAAAAAATTATTCTACAATATGTAAAAGTAACGATTATTCTGGGCTTGACAAAAGACACGATATATACGAGTAGAATGCATATCCCTCTCCCTAAACAAGTCTACAATTTCTGTCTTACAATTACATCAACAATTTTAAACACACGCATACAAAAAAAAAAAAAATCCTTGGAGTATTATATTCAAAATTGAAGAGTTTCGTTTTATAACACGTTTGCTTTCTTTCGTACAAGTAGTTGAATTTCTTCAAGTTATATGAATTTCAAATTTTTTTATCAGTTAAACAAACCCGCACCATTGATCTTATCACCCAAATTTTTAGGACGCTGTACAGATGTGTGAAAAAAATCGTAAGCATATTTCGGCCATAATTTTAAAATTTATTTTTTATTATTTTTTTTCGTGCTTTCTAGCAGATATAACTATTTTTCTCCAAAATTTTTCTGATCAAATGTTTCAATGAGTTTTTTCGACGCAATTTTATTTTAAAATATTTTAAAAATCAGGGAGTCATATCAGTTTTTGTTTCACCAGGTCAAACATGGAAAATCGCGAAGGCACAAAATTTAGTTCAAATTATGGGGATGATGTTCTCTTCGAAGAATTTTTTTTTAAATTTGCTTTAGATATCTTAAAATTTAATTTATAAGCGATCAAGGAGATTATATCTTCAATGCGCATATAATTGGCGCATATTATGTCACAAGGTGTCACGCTCCTTTGTTGTTTCTGACTATTTATATTCATGTATTTCTGTCATTTTGCGCTTCTTTTTCAGTCCGAGGGGTTTAAGAAAGGTTGGTTCTTGCAATATTATATAAGAGCTCTAACAAAGAGGTATAACTATTTCCTTTAACAAAATTTTATTAAAATTATTTATTATTTTTTAATAATGGTCTTGAGATTCCTCACTTTGTAGTAAACAAAATATTTTAATAATTTAATATATTAAATAAATATTAAAATAAAGTTTACGATTAATGCCAAATTTGGTGATTTTTTGTCCGATATCGATTTTAATGCGGCAAATGATTTTTATTAACACTTACTATAATAGTTTTCTGGTTGCTCTTAAGATATTTTAGCGACCCCTTTTAAAATTCAATAAGCAAAAGGTTTAAATCGTCAAACTATGCTCCATACTTTCTTTTAACCAAAGATAAGATATGAAAGTCAGAAATGGAATTCTAAAACCAGATGATAAGTCTCAATTATCATACTTTCAACTTCAATTTGTGTAAAGGCGCAATGGAAGTTGGTGGTTATTTCTCGTAAAGAAATAGAATATATCACACAATATCAATTTCTCCTTTCAAATGCATCCAAGTATATCATTATATAATTAAACTAGAAAGTTCATTTCCTATTCGTACTTTGCATTTCTACATTAGCAATACTAGAAAATGAATGTCTTCTTGCTGTCTTATGGAATTAAATGATCGAAACAAAATCATGAAATATAAAACCAAAGATGGGAGGATCATTCGTGACGTTACGTGTAATCATTTAAAAATGTACATAAACCCAAAATACTTTTAAACCTGGCAAAATTACGTTCAAATATACGTAGAACGTAACTTTTTAAAGCAACTACCTTAAGGCATAAAAAACTCTATCGGACATTAAAATATCGAACCCTCTAGAATGTCCTTTTTCCCTCGTGATTTATTGTTTTTTAGGACAAAATAAAAGAAGATTCGACTTGCTTGACCATCGATTTTTGAAGATGCTGCAGAGGCCAGAAGAAACGAAAAAAAGAAAGAGGAAAAAAAGAGCTTCTCCAAACTTAAAGAGAAGCACCATCGGAAATGTTTGGTTGTAGATATCCCAGTGCAACAAGGGGATTATTCCACCAAATTAGTTGTCTTGAGGCTAGACGGACCCGATGGGTCCCTAGAGACTGTAGTTTTCTCTTTGAGGCGTTTGGCGAAAAAAAGGGTTGCCGCAGAAGTCGCGTCAAGGTAAATTTATTTCTCTCTTTAGGCTTGAGCTTTGTCTTTTGCTGTTTTTATTTTCAGAGGCGATTTATTAGGGCTTCGTTAGCTTGTTGAATCACTAATACCACGCGAGCGCTGGAAAAGAGTTAGATCTGATAAATGCTGATTTAAATCCTTATGTGCGCATTAATTTAACATTTTTCAACAAAAAATGTAGATTTTTATTTACTGTTAAAATATATTGGCTGTGTAGTAAATTCCAAAAATTAATTAAGGTAGTTTAGTTTTTCTTAAGTGGAATGAATTTAATTTTAAATTTGCTTGCTTACGTGTGAAAAGTAACTTACTTTTAATTAGTATAAAAATAAATAAAAAAGAATTTTTACTTAGCTCGAGTAAATGATGTAATTACAAGAAGAAAAAAAAGAAAAAAGCAATATAAAAAATCAGACTACATTTACAATAGAAAAATCTAACATCAGCCACATTTAAATATTTTTAATTTTAAAAAGATTTAAGCGTAAATTAATTTAGAATATGCACAATTACTCTTATGAAATTTATTATTGCTTACATTCCAATTACATTATTTCTGTTAAAAATTGTTATTATACCTTGTGTTCTAATAACAATACCCGATTATTATTGTTACTGCTATGCTCAATTAAGTTACTTGTAAAGAGAAATACCATTTAACATCGGACAATTATTTGAAGTTATCATGGAATAAATTATGTCGAAATCAATTCAGTTATGGCAGCTCACAGATATGCTTAGCCTTATGGTAAGATAATGCATATTAGCTTTATGTCATAAACCTGAAACACTTAATGAGCAATTCACACAAGGAGCTAAACAAATCGTGAAAAAATTGACTCGTTTGATGAGCGACATTTCGCGTATCGAGTGACGAAGAGAGTGGAAGGGTCCGGATGTGCACCTGCTACATCAGTTCGTTTTTACCAATAATGTGGCCAAGGTAACCCAGAGGTAATGGTTGCCACCGGATTCGAGCCTTGATGCCCCGAAATTCCCACCATGTCGCTGGTACTGATGCCGCGTTAATTCTGTTGAGGCTTAAAGTCTTCCCGTGGGCGTAATACGGAAGTCAGGAGAAGGAAATGCCGGCTCAGGTGTCGTCATCGTAACTTGGCCGAGTTTCAAAATTACCAGGTCCATCGTCAATAGCCCTCGTATTGCTTCTACTGCGACGCTAATGAAACCAAACGAAATGTACCACTAATTCCACTAGCAATTAGTGACTCTTATAATCACACATTTTTCCAAATTTGTGTCCAGTTCGTGTGAAAAGAGAGGCAGTTAAAGAGACTGCGTCTTTGACCAAGATTATAGGATAAAATGATACTAATGAATTTTTGGAAGCACACAGTCAAGCGCTTCTCTCTGAAACATTTATAGAATTGTATCATGTTTCACAGGAAGAAGTTGCAGTGGAGACTGGGTTCGAGCCTTGATGCCACAAAATTCCCACCATGTCGCTGGTACTCATGCATGTCAAATCTGTTGAGGCTCAAAGTCTTCCCGAGGGCGTGATATGGAAGTTAGGAGAAGAAAATGCCAGCTCAGGTATCGTCACCGTAAGAGAAGGAGGTAACAAAACAATCTTCTGGTACAATCAAGGAAATGCATAAAGCAGGGAACAATGTTTTATCTTACATTGAGAAGCAGTACTTTTATAAGGCAGAGGCTATGCAGGCTGCAAATTTGATAATGCTGTGAACATTTTCGCATAACTTTGAAGCATCATAGTAAAAAATGTCTCTAGACAATTTTTCTAATAAAACGGAATTAGGTGTATACCACAAATAGACAGTTTTTTTTTTTTTTTTTTTTTTGTGGAGGGGAGTTGTTTTATGGAAATCTAATTTGTATTTCAGATTGATTCATTCCACGATAGAAGAAGAAAAAAAAGATGGATTTGTATCGCTTCTCAATATTTAATATAATGTTCTTTGAATTAACATTATGCATAAATTATATATTTTTTTGAATGCGGAACACATTATCGTATTTTACATTAATTTATACGGGAAGAACTGTTTCACGAAAATTGTGAACGAATTTTTCACATTACGAGTAAAATTTTGAAACGAGTTTTACTATTTAGTATGGTTCCATTGTATTATGTTTGGATTTTCTGTAATATATGAGTATCAATGCTTATTTAGAAAGTACAGTTTCTTCTTAACGGACTAATGAAATTGAATCGCTGTTTCTATATTCGTGCAAATTAGTGTAACAATGTGTACACTTAACATAGTAAATATATTATATAAACGTGTACATGCAATGTATAATATATTATAATTATATGTATTCTATAATACACTATAATTGTGCACTTGATATACAACATAACAATATATAGTATTGTAAATTTGAAACACATATGAGTTTTATTATTCTTTACTGAATTTATTGAGAGTTGAAAATTATTTAATGGAACTTCTATCGATATGAACTGAAACATCCTTTTTCAAACTTCTAAGACACGCCAATGGGAGGAGTTCGAACATCGATAGATTGAAAACGTGCATCAGCTTCGCTTCACGACAGGTTCTCAGTAGCATCAGAGTTTAACCTTTTGATTCGAGGAAACAACCCTGGTCTTGAGTTCGCAACCTAGACCATTAGGCTACAGCGGCCACTACTTTAGTACCTCAGTTACTTTAATGGTCCTACTTCTTTCAGTTCGAAGGGCGAATTTAAGGGGTGTAGTCTTCACTTATACCCGTCACAGACTCATCACAAAGAGTTAGCGACTATGGATCCCATAAATTTAGCTATGCTGTTCAATTGTGGCTGCAGAAGCTTAGTCAACATGGTCTCTTACTCGCGAAAGACGTTGTTTCCACTCTGTTACGAGTTTCAGTCCTGATTCCTCTAAATAACCACGTATGAAGTAGCTGATGCATGTTAAATCTGTCGTGGCTCCAAGTCCTCCGTAGGCGGGGTTTGGAGAGGGAAGTGCCAGCTCAGGTGTTTTAGTTGTCTCTTGACCAAGGGTCAAAATTTTGAGGTTCGTCGCCAATAGCCTCGTGTTACTTCTAAATGCAACATTAAAAAACAATCAGTCAATTAATCTTGGTTAGAAATGATGTTTAAAAAGATAGAAGCTAAGAACCGTGTTGATATTTTTATGTAATATATGATTCACTTGTGGAGGTTATGGATGTGTAAGAAAATTGACTTCTGGATTCTGATCGTGATTGACTTTTGGATGCTTCTTGATTGTTTCTCGATATGAGGCAAATTATGATGAGATTAATACATATATTTTAATTTTTAAATAGGGTAGTCATAAAGTGTTAATTATTATTAAGGAATAGCTGAAACATCCGGATAAAATTTATTTTTCATTTAAGTTTATCTTCTTGTACATAATGATGCAAATTACGGCTATTCACTTTGATTTGTTTGGTTTCAAGAAGCAGTAGATTGAAGTAACTCGCAATATGGAATGATAGAGTCTAATATGCTTAGTTCTACAATGATGGCCTTCGAAAGGTCAAGGAACACCGGAAGAAATATATTACTCTGGAGGATGACTATGCACAAAAGCCTTAGTGAAATAATAAATAAAAATTAAGTTTCTATCTCGGTTGCTTATGTTAATAATTAAAATTGTACATTTCTCAGGGTTTATTAACAAATATTTACGATATTACGGGTTACTTCAATCTACGGTTTCCTGAAACCAAACAAACCTACATGTATAGAAGCATAAGAATAAATTAATATGCGGAATAAATTTTATCCACATATCTCGGAATTTTTTTAATAATGACTAAACTTTTATGATCCCCCTCTTATATATAACGAGACCAATCAATCAAATTCTGTTCACTGTTTTTTTTTTCATATTGAAAGCATCAATACTGTTAATATTATTAAATTTCGCATAAGTAGTTTGAATCCTAATTGCATTTACATAATTCTGGAAATGGAAAATAGTCTCATGCGTATAAGACAAAATACATAAGTCCGAACTTTTTTAATTTCCCTTTTTATTATAATGATTGTCGTGAAAAAATAATTTTTCCTATCAATGTAATTTGTCAAGATTCTTTTGAAAACTAATGATGTATTTTTATCTTACTTGAAACGCGAGAAATTGTAAGAAAATTATAAAACTTAATAACTGCTCAAACTCTCTATCCTTTTAAACATGCTTCACAAGATTTATCTTAGCATCATATGGATTTTGTGAATCATATAATATATGTAATATTATTTACTGAAAAATTTGACTTATATTAAATACGAGTATTTAGTATTTTCATTTAATATCTAATGTATTAATTGTTTTTTTTATAATCAAACTTTTAAATAAAACTTTTTTTCCTACTTCCTCCTCTATATGTTCTTAATTTATGTAAACAATGAAATAAAATATTTTAAATGCGTTAGTTTACTAAAATTTTATTCGGAAAATATTTAAAAAACGTTGCACAGTAAGGAAATTTAAAACGATTTAGTCGGATCAATGTTTTGCCAAAAGGGCGATTAATCGCCAATGCTTACCAACCACCTGCGAAAGAACCGACCGATTCTGTATAAAGAAGCAAAACAAGGCTGAAGAGATGGTCTCGCATAAATAGGAGGTCTATAGGACTGAGGATGCGACAGGTGTTTATAAAAATCTCTTGGGACCTCAAAAGAGGACCTGTTTTTGCACTCTCTCCTGGGAAATTGCGATTGGCTCTTTCTCTTCGGATGTCCTCTTCCTACTTCCCGACCTCTTTCGAAGCCTCGTCACAAAAAAGTCGTATAAAATAGAGATAAAACCCCTTAGAGAAGGTTATTTTTTTTTTACCGCATAGGTATTGATATAGTTTTTTTTTTTTTAATTTGGAATAGTCTAACTTTTGATAATGCTATTTCTCAGTTTTTTTCCCCCTTTTTTTTTTTTTTTTTAAATTCATTTACTTCTGTAGAATTTATGTATTTATTTTGTACAATTTTTGAATGTATTTCTTAAAGCATTCTGATGGTTTAAAAGAAATAAAATTTGAGAATAACTTATAAACTTATTACTCGATCTCGTAAAATAATAAAAATTAAATTTTGTATGATTTGTTCTAGTAATCAGAAAAAATTTGGGTGAAATGTTTTGATTACAAGTTTGTGTAACATGTGGTTTTAATGTTTTCTCACAGTGCATGTGATTGCGGTAGCCAAATATTCATAATCTTGACTCCATGGATGGCATTGCTTTCATCTCAGTTGTCGTCGTCATTTGACCAAAACTTAAAATTAAGAAGTCCATCGCCAATAACTATAGTATTGCTTCTACGCACGACTTTGAAACACCTCATCTCATAAAATGCATATAATTTCTTATTTTGTTTATTAATACGCATTTGAAATTTGTTCCCTTTCAAAATCATTTCATATGTATCAACAAATTAGCTCGTTTTTCTAAAGAAACACTAGAAAAACGCCGTTAAATGTTCAACTAAAAATGTTGTATTAACTCTAAATTCTCATTGCATAGAATTATATTTTGGACAAATGAAAGAAATACGCGTGCACATTCTCTATTTATTTTCGCAGTTTTTGTTATTTATCCAAAATGAGTGCATTGTTCTTGCATTTGTAAACTAAATTATTGCTTTTAATAATTTTAAACTTAATTTACTTTTTACCATTTAAGCTTATACACTTGCATAAATTGCAGGTTTGATAAAACTAAAAAAAATGAAGCTATATTGTTGTCCATTTGTAATCCATAGGATAATTAATAATACTGTACTGACTAATTAAGTCTAAATATATATTTTCCAGGACACATTTTAAATAAAATATATAAATATCAGCTGCACATTTACTGTATTAGTTAGTCAATCATATTTTTATGCAAATCTAATTTTACAGGGTTGTAAAATAAAATCATTACTGAAGGATAATTTTTACTGAATAAGTACATAAAATCGAAAATTATCTGAACTCTTTTTTTGTTATTATTTTTTGTGCTTCGAGATGTAAGTACTTTTGTGTTTGAATTTCTTTCTTCCTTTCTTTCTTTTTTGAAATTTTCTTTTGATTTTTTTTCTGAAACTTTTTTCTTCTATAAGAAATTTAATTAGCAATGATCTCAATCATAGGCATTATTTTTAATTTTTATACCTTTCATGTTTGCATGCTATAGAAAATGATCTCATCCAAATATTTATGCATTATTTAAAAGAAAATTTAATACTTATAACTGAAAAAACGGAATAAAAATACCTTTAATATTTAAACGTTTTATTTCATCTCTTAATAAGATTACATCGTGAACTATGAGTATATAATAATATTGCATTCAGTATTTAGTAGGTCACGCATCACAGTGACGTCTCGTTAAGCTAATAAATATTTGAAGCTCTTTTGTTGTTATTAAATGGTTATTCATGGTTATTATATAAAATGTTATTCATCATAAAAAATTTGGGGGTTGTTATTGCTTTCATGATGAAAATTATATTACTACAATTTTTAGTGTGTTTCGAGTCAAGTAACAATGAAAAATCAAAAAAAAAAGTTATAATACTTGATTTGCACCTTTGTTACTAAAAACATATTAATTTTACAACCGTAAAAGTAGTAGGAGTTCTTAAAAACTATATAAGGAAGATACTTGCAAAATTTATATTCATTTGGTTCATAATTTTTTCTGATATCTACGTTATCATATCTAAATATGTCGAGAAAACTCATTTTGAGAAAAATCAAAAACAAATTTTCACATGTAATTAAAAATTAGCTACCAAGTAAAATTCAAATCATTGTAACTTAAGTTCTAAATACGGTATAAGCAAAATTCAAACACTATTAGAAAGAAAAAAGTTTAAATTTTAAGTTGACAAAATTAGAAAATAGAAAATTTTGACAAAAATCACGTTTTAAAGGTGTACGGATACCACTGATTACATATATTTTTGGTGTGGCAAAAAGTTGAATCTTGTTGAAAAATACAAGGGGAATTACTGAGTAATAATAATGTAGAGATATTTTATTAACATACTTATATAAATTTCACATTCAGCGACCTTTCAGATAGCTTTAGCTGGAACTTGCCATCTGCTGACTTGCATGTCCATATCATTAAATTACAGTCTGACCTCGATAATACGCTGTAATTGTTGTCCACAGTTACTAAACCGTTAGTCAAATGAACCTCAAGTTACAATATTATTACGAATCTGCGGTGATGATTTTTGCCACGTACTTTGTATAAAGGGAAAAAAGACAATTATGAAGATTTCGACGAATTTCAAGGAAAATTTAAGAAATGACCTTAAGCCATGGCAACAATTTTGACTATTTGGCGCGAAACTTGGTGGTATTGGCAATAAAATAGAGGCTATTGAAAATATTAGAATTTTGGTGAAATCCCGATTAAAAGGGAAAAATTGCGAATTTTTCTTAAAATTTTCCAATGACGTTACACTTGTCCGGAACAACTGTAAATACGGAGAGATGCGAAGCCTGAGTGAATTGACCTTGTGAATCTGCTGGGAATCGGAGGTGTACTTTTTTCTTTTAAGTCGCTAATCGGTTCAAGTTTTGCTACCTTTGTTTCGTCTTGTCCTGAATATTTGTGAATAAATTATCATTTTCTCGTATCCTCAGTGTTGAACTGTTTTCACCATGCACTCACGCGATTGAATTTTGGTAACATTATTAATATAAATTGAGCGATATTTAACATTAGTTCCAAAATCGATATAAATTTTCTGCATAGTGAAACATTTGTGTTAAATTACAAATTAACTAGTTAATTCGTGAAAACTCATGTATGGTTATACATGTCATTTTACAAAATGTAAGTCAATTCCATTCTGAACTCTAAATTCAATATTTGATGAATTTCTTATTCTTCTGAAATTCACACAAAAACGAACTGTTTTCAAGTTATTTCCGAGCGCTTTATATGGCACCATTTTGTCTTCAAGATACATTATTTTTATCCTAGTGTAATCAACAGCTTTAATAAACTTTTTTTTATGTATCTGTTTTGTTTTCTACCGATTTTGCTTCCTCGTGGCGGATACAATAGATACATATTAAGGAAGTAGTTACATTTCCTTACAATTTGTGAGAATGAATGAATTTATCATTTTCAGGCCAAACAGCAATTTTGATTACTTTTATGAGTACCTCATATTTCCAAAATGTTTTAATTGTTCAGTTATTATTTATAATACAAATGCAAATATAATTTTGTAACAATTTTTTCTTCACTAGTTTTGGGCTTTAAAGTAATTTGTGAATTGCATAAAATTATAATTTCTTCTCAACTAAAATCAAACATGCTGAGATAAATTAGATGAAGAAGATAGAGGAGATGTAGTGAATTGAATTATAGATAGTAATATATAAATGAAATAGAAATGAATAAAAGAATATAGGGAGTTGGAGGATAACGACAGGCTGATAAATATTTGTAAGTTGTATTAAAGCAACAAAGATAATCTTTGGTTTTAAAAAAATTCTTGGCAAACTTTTGGATATGAATCAGCTGTTTGCGAGAAGTGGTCAAATCAGAAGTAGTGAATTAGTTACATAAGGATTTGTTAATTGATCATAAATTAGAATTGATGAGTTAAGCTGGATTCGGGAGATCTCGACTTTATCTATTCTTTAGAGATTAATAAAATACCGTGTCTTACTTTTATGTTTCTTCAAATGGAGTCATGTACTTGTTGAATATTTACTAAGAAGGAAGAAAGAGATGGCAGCAGACTTAAATAATGAAGAACGGTCGTCACAATTTACGTCATTATTATTAAATTCAAACAACATTCAAAATAATTGCCAAAACCAATTCTATTTTTATTGGATAAAAAACTGCTTTTTTTTGCAGAACAAACTGAACAAAATAAGTGGTTATATTTCGGAGACCACATTTCAATCTGTTTATTAAAACTTATAACTAATTGGTTCTCAGAACAATGACTGGGATCGGGTAATTATGTTTTACATTCTGATTATTATCGAAGCCGATTCAAAATTGTAAATATTTTTTGGAATAAATATAACATAACTTTTAAATTCTAAAACGTATTAAAATTCCCTTCTTTTTTGTCATAATTCAGGATTAAATTTATTTTTAAATGACATATAAATATTTGCACTACATGGAACATTTCATAAGCATGAATGATATATTGAAAAATATAAGCTAATCACAAAGTTTTTCATAATTTTGGCATTTTCACACATCTATGTAGAATTTCATAATATTTCTTTAAAATATAAATTGTTAGATAACATTTATTAGGCATTTTATTAAGGAATTCTTCTATGCATTACCTGGGACTGTAACGCAATGATAGTCAGTATAATGTGTAAATTTTACATTAAAAAGCAAAACAAACTAAACAACTGTATTTTTTCAAAAACACCAAGCCAATACGTTTAACAGTGAATAATAATCGATACACATAACTGACCTGTCGAATAGATTTAGAAGCTCAAATTAGCAGTTTAAGCTTATCATCTTTAAATATTCATTGAAAATAAGAATTTAGCATATTTTGATGTAATTCTCTCCCAAATTTTTTGAAGTTCTTAGAAAACGGATTTATCTTTCCTAATTGTGATCCTTTTTTAAAAATATTCTTTCTTAACACAATAATTAATTACTACAGGGAGTAATCGAATTTTAATTTCCTAATCAATTAAAAAAGTCAGTTCCGGAACTACATTTTACTAACGAGTCACTTTTATTCAAAAACTGAGAACCTTTCTTTTATTTTTAACCTCCCAATCTAAAACTCTACAGGTCATAAATCTTTATCCCAAATAGCTCTGATGACGTAACGATTAGATTTTTTAATTTTTTTTTTTTTACAAAAAAAAATCTTCCTCACAGAGAATGTATCTTCCAACTCAAGTAGCTAATTGTCGGCTACCTCCCAGGATGGGCATGAAAAAAAAGAGTCCCTCTGCCTTATCTATCCTTATGGAATCAAGACTGGGGATCCACCCCCACTGATAAAAAAAAGACCCCAGCATTAGATTTGCATGGGAGCCTTATCGGAATCAGACTTCAGCAACAATGCCTAGGAAGTCATTGTTCATCCAACAATGCTCACTAACAATAGACCCCTGATTATACAAAGCTGGGACTTCTTTCTTTTCCTCAAAGCGTGATCTAACTTCAGCCAAGAGGGTTGCTATAAGGCAGCTCTATTGAGTAGTGGTATCGCCAAACATATGCCTAGAGAGAGAATATAAAGACAGCAAGGCTTATATTCGAATATCTCTACTATATAAATTTGAAATTTTTAACATATGCTAACGTGTCGGTGTGCTGAGAAAATGGCGTCAACAAAAAATGTGTGGGCATAAAATAATGAATGATATAAATATAAAATAATGAATGAATGATATGATACGTCACACCAAAAAGTGCATACGTGCTAAATATCAAGCATACGCATTTGCATGAGTATAATTTAAATTAGGCAATAACGCTGGTAACTTTGTTCCGTATTGTTGTGTCAGGTGCGTTGGTTTTCATGCACCGTATTCGTTAGTACTGAAAAAAAGTCCAAATTTTCAGTTTCATTTGGAGAACTAAGTAAAAAGATTTTAATTTATGTACTGTATATTATTGAGTAAAATATCATAAGGCATGGGCTCTATCGCTTTCCCTCTTCCAATTAACACTTTCTAGTGACTTTTAGGGATTTTTAAAGTGATATTGTTGGAATTTAAGATTTCTCTCTTTGGATGAAACGTGACTTACGTAGATTAGATTAGAATTTATTAAGTACAGAGTGTATATTTGATAGACTTATAAACAGCGAAGGAATTTTTCGAAATTAGATAATAGTTTAGAGTATAGTTGTTGCTAAACAAAGTAATAATGATTCTCTTACTAAGTGTTAGAAGTTATTCGATCACAACAAGAAAATATTTACATAGGATCAGTGAATAGTACCTCCATCAATAAATTTTTAAGGACTCAAACCCAATAAATTATGTAAGATAAATACTTTGTTATTATATTAAAAGTTAGATTCTAACACGTATAGGGCAGTTCTACTGATATTTGGTTAAAAAGTGATTTTTAATTTTTCATAGGTCTGAATAAATACTTTAGTCATCTCACAGTGTGTATTTTTGTGCATTGTATTATTTATTCACAACTCTTTAAATTTGTGAATTGTAATGGGAAGTTTAGGAAGTTGTTTCGAAAACTTATTATAGATACATCCTTTAATTACTTTTCTTCTACAAATGTGATGTATAAAGACATGGAAATACTTTTTGAATTATATATAATCAATTATTCGTTACTCTTAAAGAATCTTTAATTTCAAAGTGTATGAGAAAATACCTCTAAAAATTAAATTCTCTAAAGAAAACAATTATACTTGTAATAAATCTACTGTATTTGAAAACGTACCTTAGGTACTTTTCTCAGTTATTTATGAAAATAAATTAACTCAATTTTAACTAAAATGTTCACTGCTGAGATTTTTTGATTAATGAAACGTTAGAAAATGTCTCAAGCTGACCAAATAAAAACTGTATTGTCGTCATGGATCCCATGAGTACATATGAATCTTCGAATAACTCAAATCTTTAGTCTTACCCGTTAATTATGGACATATTAAGAAAATTAAAACTTAGATAACATCTAGTTGATTTTTAGATAGCAGGGTAACGAGACAATTGATAGTGCAGTTTAATGTGTAACATTTGGAATCTCTCACACTATTCCCTATTGCGTTACATCAAAATATATTCATTGATTATTCATGACCACTGGCAGGATTAATGGATTCTGAAAACAAATAATAAACTAAATCAGATGTTACTCATTATTCCTCAAAGAAATCCATTTTCTGGTAGAAGACAATGAGTTATATTAAAATGTTTACGAATTGAACCCAAGAGATACATCGACACCTTTTTCTTGGAGATAACCTCCCTATATGTGTAACCATAGTGATTGTTGTCTGACTGCGAAATACGTTTTGAATTAATGCTCTACATTTAACTATGCTCGCTTTAAACATTTTAAATCATATGTTCTATCTCTGACGTGGTTGGGAAACCTCCCCAACCAAATATTTTAATTTCTTACATGTCATTTATTTCCCCCTAAACTTATAATAATTTTACTAAAAATTCTCCTTTATTTTGTACGTGGTTTATTGTTTGAACTTGAAGCTAGTTTATTTTTGATATGATTGAAATATTTCACCAAATGTTTGGAACAATATATTCTTAGAGGACTCAGTGTCGTCGACCCTACACAACCAACCAACTAATCTAACTCAAATGATTAACATAGATTCCAACATTATATCTAATAATATTGCTCACAAAATTAGAAAAATTTGTAGATTTGTATTTCAGAAGGCACGATTTCTAATTTATCTGAGTGAAAGTGAAAGGTTTTTTACTTTTCTTTTTGAATGAAGCATTGTTGAATACTCCTCACAGTATAAAAGTGTTTAAACATTGCTAATATCCGTTCGAAACCGTCTAGAATTTCCTTTTATCGAACGAAATCTGACTCTTCATATTTTGAATCAATCTTTTTAGATGTTTAGCGTGCTGACAGTAACTCTAATCTAAATTATTTTCATTTATTTTTTGGAAATTAAATTACCATTATATTTTATGGATTATTTGTTTTTGTGTTGATTAAAAGCAAATTTCTGTCAAAGAATTTTCTTTAATGTGAGAAATGTCTGATAGATTCTTTTTTTTTTAAATATACAGTATTACTCAATAATTTTCAAAAATTATGAGCTTGCTTAAATACGGGTGCAAAATGAATTATATTTTATCATGGTGGTTCAAATTGTGCCTGTGTTAGGAATGGAAATGGTGTATTAAAATGAAAAACGGGAATGAGTCAATGCAGTATATATTTATCAGGTGATCGTTTTTCCTTTTTCTAAAATATCAATGAGTATAATGATTTTAGCTCCATAGGAATCATCGCCATAACTTTTCGGGACATTGAGACCATCTTCGCCTTCTTTGGAACAAATTCACCGAAGCAACCCATTGTTTCGGTTGTTGTCTGTTTTTCGGTATATATTGATGAGTCCATATCTCATCGAAAGAGAAATCTTGATGCAAAAAGAGGACGACAACTCGACGTGCAGCAATCCAATTTTGATTTGATAGAAAATGACTTCTAAAACAAAACTAACCAATGAATCGTTTTCAGATTTGTTTTTAGCATCGTTTAACAGATGACAGCATGAAACAACATCACCAACCTGCCTTAATAATGCTATCTACTGTCAAAAATAAAGTATTTTTGAATAACCCGCTAATAATATTTTAACTTGGACAACACGCAATGAGCATTTACAAACTTATTTGTTTATTTATCTGAATCCTATCTCGGCCTGTATTTGAATTTATAAATGAAAATTTATTCCATTCTTTTTGCAAAGAAGAGATTAAGCTATGAAAGGTGCTAACTTTTTTAAAAATAATTATTAAATTATTTGGTTAAATATTTGAATTAAAGCGAACGATAACATAACAACAGAATGGAAATATGATTTTTTTATTGATGCAATCACTAATTCACTCACTCATTCCCATATTTTTGTCACTAATTCACTCACTCACTCACTCCATTTGTTTCATCACAGATTCTTTCACTCATTCATTCATCCATTCTCTCATTCCCTCATTCACTTCCTCATTCATCAATTTACTCATTCATTGACTCATAATTTTTTTCATTAATTCACTCATAAATTACTTCATTCATCCACTCATTCATTCATCCACTGTCCCATTCCCTCATTCACTCACCCATTCATCAGTTTATTCATCCATTCACTTATAAATTCCTCCATTCATACACTCACTCTCTTATTCATTCATTTACTCTCTTATTTATTCATTTTTTGACCCTAAAATATATTCAGAATTCTCTTTATTTTTAAAATTGACCATTTTGACATTGACTGAATAATAGCTCCTTTGGTGCTAGCAGTGGCAAATCAAATCTCCAAAACACGCGCAATAGAAAAAAAATCGTAACAATAGCTGTCCCACCCTTCTCCCTTTTTTTAAATCTCAACAAACATTAAAGTTTTGAAGTGAAAGTCAAAGTAACAGAAAATCACTTTCAATAAATGAAATAGTCAAGTTTAAGTCGAAAGATTTTTTCATTATCAAATTATGGATATGCGATAATATCTGAGTCTATTAACCCACAATGATCCTACAATTTAAGCTTGTTACAATAGTCAAAATTGACCCACTTGTCCAGATCAAAGGAAATTTAATCATAAAAACAAGTGGTTTCAAGCTGGTATATCTACATCTGCTCACTCTAGATGGTTCTTAAACATTCCGTTTGCTACCGATTAAGTTCACGCACGTCAATGATATCATTCGTTATTAATCACTATCCTCTAACCACTAGCTTCACCACACTCTTTCTAACGTTCTCTGTATTCAGTTTGGTTTCCCTTATGTATACGTTTCCTCTATTCAGTTCATTACATTTCTTTAGTTCGATTTCATAAGTTTCTTTAAATGGTTGAGATAACCTAGTGATCACGGTTATGAACTCCTAGGTGGTGGTTTTCGTAGAGTCATAGGTTCGAGCCCTGATACCTCTGAAGCCCCACCGCGTAGCCAGGATAATACACGTTTTACTATCGAAGATTCAAGTGCTCACGTAGAGATGGCGGGAAAGTTTGGAGAGTGGAGTACCAACTCAGGTATTTTGATCGGCACTTGATGGAGGATCAAGATTACGGGGCCCATTGCCAATAGCCCTCGTGTCACTTCAAAGCGCGACATTAATAAACAATCACGATCACATTAATTTCATATATAAAGGAGAACTCATCATTAGAAAGTGGAAAACAAATAATTAAATTTTGCAATGTTTATTTTTTAATCCAAATTATTCTCATGTATTGTATAGCAATTAAATATACCATATTTATTGGTTAATTTCATTCTATTTAGAAATTATTCCATGTTGTGCTCGTTTCATGCCATAAACCCATTTAAATATTAGAAGAACTGAATTGCTTTCATCTGTTGCGTTCAATAATATGGAGATGTCTTAATTTTAACAACTTGTAAAGACACTTGAATTGAATTCTTGAAATTTTCTAGAGGACTAGACTAACAACTGGATTCCAATTGTCTACGTCGGGAGAGTTCTATTGATTTAGAAGGGCAGCGAGGAAACTACTATTGACTTACTACACGGGAGCTTCGTTAGTGCATCCACTGTACCCCTTGTGTGCTCGCCTTTCAAGTCTTCACTCAATACAGACGGTTGTCAGCATTTTCTTCTTTACTAACCTCACTTTTAAGGAATGTTTTACACTGGACGACATGTGTGGTAAATATAAATAGCAAAAGTGTTCGTTTCTTTTAAAATACTAAAAAAATATTTCAAATGAAGAATATTAATTATACATATATATATATATTTGCGAATAATTTTTTTGGGGAAAAACTGTCTTGCTTTTATTTAGTAATACAGTACTGTCTCAGTAATCCAGCCCCCCT
Organism: Nephila pilipes; assembly: GCA_019974015.1. NCBI lineage: Eukaryota > Metazoa > Arthropoda > Arachnida > Araneae > Nephilidae > Nephila > Nephila pilipes. The sequence goes on from BMAW01105812.1 coordinate 457,190, forward strand.
CCCCTGGGACTATCTAAAATACCCCGGATTATTGTAAATAACTCAAAATAATCCATTTAAACAGTGACAATTGTATACAGGGTAATTCCAAACGATTCACCCAGTTTCCAAGTTAAATATTTTCATAAATAGAATGATAAGTAATATATGAATGAAATAGAAAATATAGAACAATTTTTTAACAGTGGTTCGATATAATTTTTTTTGTTACGCATATAATGTCAATTCGATATGTAAGTTCCTGCCAAGCACATTGTAAAGTGTCCTTGGTATTGGATTGTACAGCGGCAGTTAAAAACAAATTTGTGGATAATGGCGGCGCATACCCTTTATCTCATACTAATCCACAAACAAAAAAGTCGCATGGGGTATCAAGTGATTAGACATGGGAATTGCATTTCAGATGACTTAGATGGCCAGCTGTATTACATCAAGTCATCTGGTCTACTGCAAACGAGTGACTGTGTTAACTTAGTAGTCATGGTTGCAGACTCGGCTGGCGATTTTCGTCGAATCGGGGTTCGAGTCTAGATAACACTAAAGATTCTCTGTTCAGCTGGAGCTAATGTACGTTAAATCTGTCATGGCTCAAAGTCCTCTCTTTGAAGTGATGTGGAAGTTTGGAGAGGGAGAACAGATCAGGTGTCATCTTCATCATTTGACCAAGGTTCAGAATTACGAGGTAAATTCAGTTATTACAATAGCCATCGTGTTGCTTCTGAATATTAATAAAACCAATAAATCAATCAATCACTCTGATCGATTGAACTTCCAAGTAGCTCCGTGAAAGCTTCTAAAACGGTTTTCGTAAAATAGCTTCACGAAGAACACACGAGGGTTACCTACTTTTCACAATATAAACTTTCTACATGTTTCCTTTATATCCATGTGTTGCTTATATTTTCGTGTCGTTTATTTTTGAAAGTACGGTATTTGGAAATAGGGCGAATCTTTGAATAACTCTGTATTATTGTATTAAATTTAAAATAGAGCACAAAAATAAGGTACCAAGCACATAAAATAACTAATTCTGCAAAACATTTATTGTTTTCTATTGCTGTCCTCCATTATTCTATTAAATATGGAAACATAAAATAATTTTAATGACTTTTAATCCTGTGTAAATATACCAGATTACTGGCAGTGCCGGATTACAGTGAGAGAACTGTAATTATAAAAGAAACCGGAAGTAGTAACATTTACACCTAACGTGGATAGTTCATCCGGATTATAGAGGGAGTATTTATAAAAATACAATATTTAATAAAAAATACATTTTTGACAATCCATTTAGAGCTATTTAGAAAATAATGGTTAACTATTTTCACTCTTTAATCGGTTCGATTTTTTCACACATTCTATTCAAAACATGTGCCATTTTTATATTGAGCCTTTTTGTTCATTTTACAATTATTAGAAGAAAAATTAATTAATTATTAAAATTAATACAAATTAATTTTATTAAATTAATTATTAAAATTAATGCAATAAGGAATTATTAAAATTAATATTTCTAAACATTTTAAGTACTTAGAACAAATTTTTCTACACATTAAATAATAATATTTATCTAGAAGCTATCGCTTCTTCCTGCTCATGCTTCTAGCGCAGAAGTTGAATAAAAAGTTATGATTAAGAAATTCAGTTAATTTACAATTATTTTCCATCATAATTACATTAATTACGTATACTCAACCTTACTATTACTTACTTATCCTATAGGATAAAATAGATGATAAAAATAGAAAAGATACGGGCATAAAGAGGAAAAACTACTAAAAAATTAGATTGTCCGTAGGTATAAATACGGACAATATTTTAGAGCTCGTACGGGCAAACCATTCAAAGGTTTTACTGTATCTACTAAAGTGATTTGAAAAAATAGACTATTTTTGTCGATAGATGGTGTTGATACGGTACGTTGGTGTTGCCATTCTATACTACCATCTGTTAAACAGAAGCGAAACAAATGTGAAGCAGTTCAGTAGGTTAGTTTTGATTGCTGCTGTATCGAGATGTCTTTTTTATTTCACGTTCAGTTGTCAACATCGACTAGACCTGGATTCATCGTTGGGCACCGGAACAAGCAACAATCAAAGAAAGGTTGCTCCTGGTAAATCTAGTCCAAAGAAATAGACGATGGTCTCCTAGAAAGGGAAAATTATAGCAATGATTTTTTTGGAGATGAAGAGCGGGATACTCATGTACTTCTCCGAAAATCGAAGAATGACCACTATTCAATAATACAGCAAGTTTCCATATTCTCTCATTTCTATCCCTAATACTCAGTTTCCTTTTTTTTTTATCTTTCCTGGTATGCATCAATCTTCTAGTTTTCAACTCAGATTGCAGTAAATTTCTACGTACATTACGCATAATTATAAAATAATTATTAAAAGCGTAGGAAGTCACAGTCTTATGTGATTATATATGATGTCAGATCCTCTGTTAACACTCAGTAGTCGAACTCCATAGTTACTAAAACCGCGAGTTACAGTATTAGTATAAATTGAGCAATAATATAAATTCCAATATAGATATGAAATTTCTGCCTTACTTTTGAACTCTTTCGACAATATTTTTAAATATTATAGATTACCTTATAAAAGAAAAAGAATCTTTATAACTCTTAAAATTTGATAATACAAGATAGATGAATGTGCGCCTAATTTCACTGGCTGCAAGATCTTCATAATAATCGTGAAAAATTCCAAACATGAATATTTCACTTTTCGATGATTATTGATTCCTATCCTATCCAAACACTCACACACATCTATGTATATATATATATATATATATATAATATAATATAAGTAAGACATTAAATGTTTGTTCCAAAAATTAATTAAACATTTCGAATACGTGGCCGAAATGAACAGTCCACTTCTTAATAATCAGATTATTTATTGATTCCAGCCGGGGGAGAGAGTTACGTTCTGATGACTTTAGCTCGGCTTTGGCCACCAAGGCCGAAGTGAAAGACCATAGAAAAATCTCTCATCGTCAAGAAAAGTAGCGACAATGATTTTTTTAGGTGTTATACTCATGAACGTTCGAAGAAAAAGAGAAAGGATCACTGGGTAATACCACAGTGAGTTACATCATATTCGAGAAGTTTCGACCAGACATTGTCGGGCCTAGTTCCTACAGATCACATAGACACTCAAGTAACTCCTGAACAGTATTCAAAACCTTCACACTATTTTGTATATCTTTCAGCTATCGCAATTTTTCTAATACCCGCACTCCTCCGTAACCTTTCTCCAAATCGGCAAACTTTATCTGTCGCTTTTATTGGAACTAAATTATATCTATTCTCGACGTTTCTAAAGTTTGCCTAATTTGGGCAATAAATTTCACTTGGTTCGAAAGGAGCTTGAAATTTAAATATAAAGTAAAAAATAAATCCTAGGTATTAATTATGAGAAGTTTTGCTAATAGCCCATGTTACAACCTAAAGTTTAAAAAAAAAAAGAATGTCTGCTTACCGTAGAGAAATATTTATGATTTTTATTTTAATCGAAGAACGTTACTTATCCCAGATATACATGTTATATTGCCCCATGGCTAAAAATATTAAATAAAATTAGACTGTGAAATTTAGCGAGGGTGTTGCCATTAAGATTGCTATGTGTAATAAACTTTATATTTTAAGTAAATATAAAATTCTTATTTGACTCTAAATAGTTTGGATTTTTAAATATAATAAATATAGTGTACGCAGATGAAAATATTAGGACTGAATTAGAATCAAGCTTTGAATTTTTAAAATTTAAACCTATGCCTTGCAATTTTGCTATCAGAAGTTAATGAAGTAATTAAAAGAATTGCTGGTAGAAAAATGATTCCATTACTTTAATTAATAAGTAATTAAGCAGCTAATAAATTAATTTAATGAGATAAGAAAATCCAATGCATTTATCAATGTGCATAATTTCTTTAGGAAAATCTAAATATATGTAATGCATGTCTCAAAGAATTTCGCTAAAGCCATTCTGATAAGATGAAGGATATTAATAATTTAATTTATATCTATGACAACAATTAGCATCGCTATAGGCACAATTTTGTTATTAGACAAGTTTTTACATATTTAATAACATAAATGGTCTTCACTAAAACTTAATCGTTGTTTCTTAAGTGGTAAATGTTCTTATACATAAAAAAAAGTGTCGAAAGAAAGCCAAATATGCTCTGAATCCCAAATTTGTAATCGATCAACACATTCTGTATAGGAGTAATTAGCTAAATTATGTGTATAGGAGGAATTAAATTAATTACTCGGTGTGGAATTAAATTAAAAGGAATGTCCTTGATTAAAGTCCCTCATTAAAAGAAACTTCTTATCTTTCATTGCTACACTAAAAAGAAGTTAAGCGATTAGCGCAGTGCTTTAATTGATGTGTAAGTACTTTGCTACCAGTAGATCCGTGTGTATCCCACTTAATATCCGTTCGATTCTAAAGAATACAGATTATTCTTCGCTATCATCACTTACAACAAACGATCAACATGTGACCATTACCTAACTCGGGAAGCATTGTCTTCGACGCCGAGGAGAAAAAAAAATTTTTTTTTCTTACTAAAGTAAGAAATAATGAGAGGATGTTTTTTGGGCCACTCAAATCAATTATTCAAAGGAAAACGACCAAGAATAGCAAAGGAGGAAAAAAAGTTAGAATTCGGCGTTGATTAATGTAACGACCGGTGCTTAATTAAATTTAATTATCGGCAAAGCAGAAATCGCCTCATCAATTTCATTAAAAACGTTTTTAGGCATTTGTCTTTTTATTTTTTCACCGTGCGATTTGGCGTCACACAGCGCTAATTACAGTAATTACAATCAAATACCGACCTAGGACTTGGAAGTTTACCCAAAAGTTTTGACACCACGCAAGAAAAGTAATTAGGTCTTCTCGAAAGAAAAGGACATAGAGTCGAACGGAAAAAGCAGGATGTATAAGTAGAAAAAAAAATAAGGACATTCCTAGAAGAATGATTCCTTAGGAAGAACATATAAAATGAAATGACGCGTAAAACAGCTTTCTTTCCCCATCTTATACCAAAAGCAAAGAGACGAGCAAAAGAGAGAGAGAAAGAAGTTTACACAAAGAAAACTAGGATTAGTTGTGTCAGTAGAAGCATAAACGTTATTTTAAATCCTTTTTTAGTTAAGCGTAAAATACTCCAGCTTTTTATATTTCTTTTTTGTCTTTCATTTCTTCTGAACTTTTTCTGGCATTGTAAATAACTTTTATAATGACGCAAATGGTGGAAAAGATGGATGAACTAACCTGTATCCTGTAACTATGTTCTTCTTGTAAATTAGTTGCTTGACAGAGCAGAGCTCATAGATTTCGGGAGAAGAAAAAACCTGCTCCCGTTTTCTTAGTCTTGGAGAAATAATCATTACTCAAAACGTTTTCAGTTTTTAGAAAGATAGTATTAGAATTAAGTAAAAACGTTGTTCACATTGCTGCATTTTTACGGAGGATATTCAAGGACCATTTGGCATTATTTCAAATCGGAGTGATTTATAATGTTATTCTAACTGGCTACGAATGAAATTCAATAACAAATTAAAGTATTCGAAATTAGAGAAATGTATGAGAAACAGACAGTTAATCTGTATCGTAACCAACGCGTAAAAGAAACAAGTAATATAATGCTATTTTTAAAATCTTTTTTAGCTGAGCTATAAAACCTACAACAAGCATTAATCGTTAAATTTATTTACACTCAGTTTCAAGAAATGCAATGCACCGTATTTATGGGTTGAAATAACGGCTGTACTAATATTGGGATTTCTTTTTACATTCCATCAATCATAATAAACGTAAAACATGAAACAAAAGTAATGCTTGTTAAAAATAATTCATGTCGTTTGATTTGCAATCATCATAAGTTTGAGAAGACAGCTAACCTTTCGAATAAGTGTTTAGTTTCGATTCTTTATTTTCGCCAAGTTTGAAAAACTCTGGGACTTATTGGCTACAGAAATTAAGTTGGTATTATAAGAGATTCAATCAATCTTTTAAAAAAACCATTCCAAACATTTTCACGTACATTTTACAAATTCATAACTTTGGGCTACCTTGCTTCATTCTATTAAAGAAGCTAGTTGGTATTAGAATTATTCAGTGTCGTCATACTCAGAAGCAATACAAGAGCTAGAGGCAAAAAACCTCTCAATTTTGGGCCTCGGTTATGTGACAAGTACAACACCTTTCTCTGGAGCTTCCTCTCCAAACTTCCACACCATGCCGTCGGAGGAATTAGAGCTTCAACATTAAACGTGCACTAGCCTTGCTACACTGTGGGTCTTCAGTCACTTTAGTACTCGAACCCACCACTCGAAGGAAACAACGTGGGTGCGATTTCACGACGATGACCATTACGTTACCACGACCGCATATTGGTATTAAAACTTTATCAGGTTGATTATAAACAAATTTCAGCAAAAACTCTGACTCTGTAGGTAGGGAAGATAACATGCATTCTAGATTATACTATTTTAAATTTATCCATCTTCATACCTGTATTTGTTTTCCCATTCTATTAAGTACTTGTTTAAAGAATCACGTAGTTCTTACTTCATTACAAATTTAAAGTGTTAATATTAAAATAAAAAAGATAAATATCATAAATTATAAATTAAAACATTATAAATTAAAAACGCATTTCTTTGCTTCTAGCCGATTGTAGAATTTCATATTTGAGAGAGTAAGAAAATATTATCCGTAAGAAAAACCATACATTGTTATTCTTTTAAAAGCAAAAAAAAAGTTACTTCCATTATCATTTAATTTTTCTTAAAAAAAATATACGAATCTAGAAAAAATTCCCCCTTTTTTTTAAGAAAGGTGCATTAGGAACCCTCTCATTTTTTTAGCTTACAATTTTTATTTTTATGGGGGGGGGGGGGGGTTTCATGACATATATTTTTTTATTTTAAAATATATAAAACAAATATTTTTATTTGTTATAGATATCTTTAAATTCTTTATTCGTCCCTCTGTTACTTTGGCCTGAAGCTTTTAGTGTCAGAAGTTATGAGGATTTAAATTTCGAAAAATGGATAACTTGTTAATATTTATAATGCTATCCATGTGTAAGGGACTCTATTTTGAAAATCAATTTTGAAAAGGGGCTCATTATGTGTGATAAAATATGGTGTTTGTTTTAAGGCAACCTTTCATGATGCTTATTAATTCAAATAAAGTCCTTTTTTCAAAAAATGTTTTAAAACAATGTGAACTCTAGCTAATTACTATTTATAGGAAAATTGCATACATTCATAACTTACAAACTTTTAATACGATTGTGACGGTGGGATATTCACTATTTTCTTTTCACTGACATTGGAAATTTTTGGTAATTTGTATTGTTTAAAACAAAAAGTCCTTACCAACCAAAATGAAATGGGATAAGATAAATTAGATGAAAGTAAAAAATGTAATAAATTGAATTAGAGTGACGGTGGCATAAAAACAAAACAGAGATAATTGAAAGGAAATTTAATGGAGATAGCGGAAAATGAAATGTTATAATTGATATTCTTAAATTGGATTTCTCGTGAACCATTGTTCATATTGAAATTAATTAGAAGTGACTCGTAGTTGAATATGAGTTGAACCTACTGTAAATGAGAAGTGCTTGAATTGGAACGAGTGATTTGGTAAGTTAAGCTTTTATTGCTTGATTGCAAACAAAAATTCACTGAGTTAAGAAGGATTCGAACGATAGCGATCTTGTATATTCTTTGTTAATATATAATAAACTATGTTATTTTTCTCTGAAGCATCTCTAATTAAAGTTGTAAACTTATCGAATGTTTAATTAGATCTTTAGTTGTCTGTGGAGTTGAATAATGAAGAAAGGTCTATATATACACAATATAATATATTATTTAATACATTTCTTATAAGTTAACTGTTTTCTAAGCATTTTGAATTCAATTCTCGTATTATTATTGTTTTTTATAATTATTGCTAAAGGATTTTCTTACCAAATAATTAAATTTATTTTGCTAATTTAAAAACAACAGTATGAATTTAATATGCTTTACCAAAATTTCTTACAAAGTAATTAAATTTCTTTTGCCAAATTAAGCGTAGCAATATTAATTTATTATGCTATAAGAAATTTTCTTACCGAATAATTAAATTTACTTTGAGTAATTTCTCTTTCTCAAATAATTAAATTTACTTTCTCAAATCTTTTGCCAAATAATTAATTTCACCAAGCAGCTAAAATTGCTTTAAAATAAGATGGTGATAAAATTTTAAGTAGTTTTACGTATACGTAAAAATATCTTAGATATTTTATAGATCATTAACAAAATTTATACTCTTATTACTACCAATCATAAATAGACAGAGAACCATTTCTATGTTTCGTACTTTGTTATTTAAGAAATTACACGCATTCAAAGAATATAAAAGGAATACATTTCTTTAAATGAAGAACTTCCGAACCAATATCTTAATTTTGAAATACGTGAAAAAAAACTTGTGGTAACAATGAGCTCTTCTTCACATATCGAATTCTTTATCAAATTTTACGAAACGAAGCTTAAAGGATTTTAAATTAGATCACATTTCTAGTTCTTCGCTAATAACAAAAATGGGCTCATTCTGATATAGATTTTTTCCTAAATGCGTAATTTAGGACTGCTTTTTTAGCAAACGGGCACATGGCAGGAGTATTGATATTTGCCAATTTTTGCTGTTTCATCTTCAAAAATAAAAGAAGCTAAAAGAAATTTTTTTTTATTTCAAAAGAAAAGAATAATGGATATACTTTTTGAGAAAATCAGTGGTTTGTTTCACAATTTCCGATATTCAACCTATTGTAAATTTAATTAGACTTTTGATTCTTCGATTTGCCAAAGAGAGATGAAGAGAAAAAGAGAAAGAGAGTGAAAGAGAGGAGGAAAAAATTAAATAACTCCAAGATTAGAAAATACCTCAGAAAATATACATCTGAATAAAGAAAATTAAAATACGAGCGACAAAAATCTTTCGTTTTTATTCAGTGGTGCCGTATTTTTTTTTGTTTTTATTTTATTTTTATATCCAAGTTTATTATTTGCAAAACGCAAGAATTAAATTACTCCCAATACACCGTCTTTCCATTTTTCGCTCCTTTTTCTTTGCTTTTTTTCTCTTTTCAAAAGACAACTAATTATGGGACTCAGGAGATGATGGGGTGGAAAAGGAGGGGTTAGAAATAAAAAGGAAGTTACAAAAAGCCACTGTACTGGGGTCGATATGTAATTACAGTCTAGAGTTAGAAAACTTAAAAACTTCACGATGAGAAAGAAAAGACATCTCGGGAAAAAAATAAAGATTCTCGAAAAACTTGTTAGAAAACTGAAATATTGTTTTAATTTTGGTTTTTATGATGATGATAAAAATTTTTTTCTCCTTCTCTCTGTTCTTTTTAGTTAAAATTACGTTAAAAAGTGCAGCCATTTGAAATGAATCCCTGTCATATTCGTGACACTACGATGCGAGTTTTATAAAGGAATTTTCTCAGTTAATTAACTGTGAATTCGGTTCTTCATCAAAACCAAGTCGCGCCAAATATTTATTTATTTTTTTCATTTTTTATTTAATAAGTACTCTATTATATTCTTCAAATTTACCGAACAGTGCGAAAAAAATGAATTAAAAATGAGGTAATGTAAAGTGAATAGCTAATGAAGAAGAAAAATACAGGTAAGGTTAAAAAGAAACAATTTCGAATTTTGGGTGCTTAAAACTTGTAGTGTATCGAATTTCCCCCGTATGATTTTAATTTTATGTTCTATACAAGTTTTGAATCTTTCATTCAACAAAAGTATGCTTATATAAATATCTACATTCTTTTTTTTAAAAAAAAAAAACACGCACACATCCATAGAATAATACATAAAATTTACCACATATTTTTCAATTCACACACTTTGAATAATAAAAGCTTATGATTTTGCTAACATTTAGTTTTTTTTATATTTTATAAATATACAATGATTCCCAAAAAGATTAGCAACAAATTGACAGATTGTGGCATATCGGCTAAAAGTAGTTCGAAATTCTTGAAATTTGAATACTTTAGAAACAATAGAAAGCTGCATCGACTAGCAATATGAAAAAAAGTGGCTCTGTCATCGCTTTACGTTGTTACGATATAGCTCAAAACCAACTCCTTAAGAGGGAACCACTCTTCAAAGAACGGTACTTGCTCAAGTAATTTTGAGATAATCAGTGTAAAAATTCGATATAAAAACTAACGTTTTTAAAAACAACGTTTTTATATGGTGGCAAAGTTTATTAGAGAAAATTATTGAAATATTAGTTAAAACTGTTAGTTATTTTTAACTTTAAAATTTACTTAAAAAGAGAAATTTGTGAGAGTATAAAGAAATTAATAATACTCATAAAATCAAAACATGCATTTGTAAGTTATTCTATTAAAAAAATAATGGGAACCAGAATTCAGAAAAAATTATTGTGATAAGACATGGCGCCAAATATTGGAAACTTTCTTTCTTGCGAATGATTACTGACTAAAAGTTAGCAACCCTTACTATCTCGGAGATAGTAAAGGGGAGATAGTATCTCCCCTTTGTGAGTACAAAAGGTTTACGATACCTCATGCGGCGTGGAGAGTGCCCGGTACTCCCAGAGGGGGAAAGAAATTTTTTCCTCAAGCCTAAAAGCACCGAGAGGAAAGAATATTTTGACTTATTAAAATTATTGAAATATTAGTTAAAACTTGTCGCAAACGTCTAAATATTGCATTGTTAGGCGAGTATGAACGATTCCCAAAATTTCAAAGCTCTAGCTTGATGGGAAGTTGGTTAAATTAAAGATCGAAAATTCGATGACACACACACACACACACACCAAGTGAAATTCAGAAAAACGCCGTAAAATGTGTTGGAGATGACATTTGCGAGGAGAATACCGTTTTAGAGACATAGGCCGACTAGAAGAAAGTTGAAGTTAATCTGATGTTATAAGAAGGCTGAAAGACGACCATTCCACAATGAAGGGGTGTGGAACCAATATTTAATTTCTGGTTAAACTTATCAGAGACCTTCTGAACGTAGGCTAAGGTTTGACACATCTTCAGAGGACTGGTACTAGCGACTTAATCCATGTCGCAACAGTTCTGCAACTGCCGCTTATCATAAATGCGCTCTTTTTTCTGTTACAGGTAAAGCAGTATCAGCCACGAAGTTACCTAAAAGTTTGCATAAGAGAAATCTGTAGACGATCGAAATTGTGCGTCCCACTTACCTCTCGCCATTAGAGGGGGCTTTACATTTAGGCATTTAGTCAAGTAAACTGAAATTATAATCAGCGGAGTTTAGCTCTATTTATTGTTGAGGCCCGCTTCGCCCTACAGAATGATTCTCTTAGTGCTCACATATGAGGGCAAGTAAACGTTCGATATCTTCGGTCTAACATACGTGAAAGGGGTACCTATGTAGGAGGTAGTATTCTTGTATAGGAGAAATATCTTTACGTGGGCTCACAGATTTGTACTTGTCACATGAAACTCTCAATGCTCCAAGCTAGAGAGACAACCAACTATAAATCATCCGTATGACGATGCAATTGGCGATATCTTTATTTTACATGCAGATAATCCCCATCTTCATACTGATAGCTACGTGTACTGGTTTCTTGAAATAGAAATAATAGTCCAAATGAAATAGTCTGCACACTCTTTTGACTTTAATCTTCTTGTGCAAGTGTGGCATAGTATCGGGTGAAGGGTGTTGTTGACCTACGCCCCCTTCCTAAACTCTAATTGCGCTTATAACTACTTAACGTAATCAATAGGCATTGCTACAGCATACAACTCTTTGACAACATCATAAAAACGTGAAGCATCGCTTTTTGGTCTGAGACTTATATTCATTCTAGAGACATTTTTTTTTTTTTTGTATTTGATTCGTATGAGCAAATTTATGAAATTAATTTATCCCTGTGATATCACAAAATGTAAATACTATGTATAATATTTTTGTGTGTTTTTCAGTTTCACGTAGTAATAAATATTATCACTGCGTTTCGAACAATATAATGACATGCCTTATAAGTTATCAACAGTTTTCAGTTCGCAGCTTAATATTTTGAAATCAGTGTATATATATAATTTCCTAAAGGTATTATTTTTTAATTTTTCGTCATTTCATTGTTTTTTATGTTAAAATTTTCTTTTTACGTAAAACCTTTATTTATTTTATTCTAGAATATTAAAAAAAAGTAAGAAAAGGAATAAGCAACTAAAGGTGATTATTTGAAAAGTTACATAAAGGGAAATGATACTTTATATTTTGTATTCTTTAGATGAAAGGAATAAAAATCTCGTTTATTTTTGCTATTTTTCATTAATTACAAATAGAATGTAGTCGTTTTCAGAAGCATTTAATTGAAAGAAATATATTAACACAAGAAAAAATACTCCAATGAGATTTATTATACATATTTTATTACACTGGGGTCTATCATAATTTTCCTTTCAATTAACTGTTCGATTTTCTTGGCGATTGCATTTTAGTTCAAAATTCTTCCGTATAAAATGAAACGTGACTTATGTTGATTATATTTAAATTATGAAGTGTAGTGAATGGATTAGATAATTTAAATTTATCAGCAGCGATGAATAGAATAAGATGGTTGGAAATCAGGTAGCTAGAGATAAAAAAAAAACTAATCTGAAGTGAATAAAAGAAGACATCTGAACCAGCCGTACTTAGCCTAAAGAGTTTCTTTGATCACAGCTTGGAAGATTCTACTTAACGATAAAGACTAGAACCTCAATTGCAGTTATTCTATTCACTCAAACCCTAAAGAGTTGGTAAGAGATAGATTAAGTTATTATTCCAAAATATTAGTTCAGAAGTAAGCAGATAGTTTAATTGCACGGAAAATAAAAAAAATAAGTGATAAACATTAAATAATCACAACTTTGAAGGTGACAAATTAGTTATCATAACTGAATTTTTATTTTGGTTAAATTATCGCTTCATACTGTTTCAGTTAAGATTGATAATGGTTGAAGAATAAAATACCATTTAAACGTTACAATTTGGGTAATGAATTATTTCAAAATAATTCATCTCTTAAGTTTCTTATTGTAAGACAATAGGAATTTAACCATCAATACACTATCACTTTGTTAATTGCTTCGAAAAATTTAGTTTATACTACTGAGTATATCAATATCACAGACATAGAGGATCATCAATTTTATTTTGGATGGTACGGTAATACTTCAATACCTTAAAACTTATTTTTCTTTGTTCAAATATAATTAATAAAATTACTGTTAAGATGAAAACCATTTTACTTTTTGCACATAACTTTCTCTTTTTCATACAGTTCTATTTTGCAAAGTTGGGATTTTTAAATTGGAAAATTTTTAACGACACACGGATGAAATAGTTTTAAGAAATTCGGGAGAATGTATTTCTGTATTGGTGTGTTGTTTTGTACTAAAATATTTCTAAAATACACCATGTTGACTGTTTCGTTAGCTTTATTTTTAAGCTTTTCCTTTGCAAAACTTAATACGAAGGAATATCGTAAGGTCTCAAATATTTCTATGAATTATCCTAGATATTTGGATAAGATTCTTTTTCTACATTCTGATTGATTCCTTTGTACATAATGTTGTAAATGACTGTTATTCGTGTTGATTTGCGCAGTTTCAGGAGAAGTTATAGACTGAAGTAACCCGCAGTATCATAAAATTATAGTTATCATCACGAGGTATCGTAAAGCTTTAATTATACGAGGGCCATTCAGAAAGTAAGGAACGTTTCCGTCTGACGTTGCAAGTCGTGTGCCAATCACATATATTTTGGCGTCTGCGTGCTCGGCATCTCAGTCGGCTATCACAACGGGAACATTTCTACGGTGCCCGGTTTTTCGATATTCAAATTTAAAATGTGTGCTGCAATTCAAAATCCCGCCAGTTGTGAGGTGCGGTCTGTGATACGGTTTTTGTTGGCACAAAACCTAAGACCTATGGAAATTTATCGGCAAGTGTGTGAAGCTTACGGAAAGAATGTAATGAATGAATTCGGAAATGTTTCATCCAGTTTAAAATTGGCCGAACTAACATTCACGATGAAGCGAAGAGTGGACCCCCTAGCATAGTGACTGACGCACTGGTCGCTTAAGTTGATGAAAAGATTCCGAAAAACCGCCGTTTCATAAATACGGAACTTTCGCTTAGTTTTCCACAAGTTTCATGGACTTTGTTGTTTGAAATTGTCACACAAAAGCTTGGCAACCGCAAATTTTGTGCAAGATGGGTGCCAAGAACTCCTTAATTCATTCAAACGGGAGGTTTTCCTTCATCTGTCCTATAGTCCCGATCTTGTACCTAGTGATTTTCACTTGTTTCCAAGAATGAAGAACTGGCTAGCAACACAGCGCTGAGATCGCAGGCGGCAGAATTCTATGACAAAGGAATTTCAAAGCTTGTCCACTACTATGATAAGTGCCTCAATTTGTTTGGTGACTATGTAGAAAAGTAGAATTTTAGTCGCTCTATCTGATGTAAATAATAATTTTTTTTCGTTGTACTTATTTCTTTTAAATTTCAAAACGTTCCTTACTTTCTGAATAGCCCTCGTAACAAAAAGTAATGATGATAAAACCTTAATTTTTATTTTTTATCCAACAAAATTACCTTCTACATCCATACATTTCTTCCATCGTTTCTTGTTCTTTCGAACACCGTCACTGTATTACAGAACTCAGCAGAATGAACACTTGTCTTCTTCATATTGCGGTTTACTTCAATTTAAAGCTTTCAGAAAAACCAAATGAATCGACATGAATAAATATAATATACATTCTATTTGATACACAATGTACATAAAGGTCAACCAATAATATGCAGAATTAGTTTTATCAAGATATCTGGGTTATTTCTTAGTAATAATTAAATCCTCACGATATCTCCTCATATCGTAAGACTGATTAAATAATCCATACGAAAAGACTTTGCATTCAAACAATGTCTTAGAAATATCAAAAAAGCTAATCAAAGGGAAATAGCCATGCAAAGCGAGTTACAAATGGAGTAATTATTCTTGAACATTTTTTATGAAGGGATCTTTTTCATCAAAGGGGGAAAAAGTCTTCAACATACTCAGCGAAACGTCAGAGAAATATATATATTACTTAGTTTATGAGGTTGATTTTAATTATTGACACTGATAACGGTGAGGAAAATCTACTATTAATTTTGTATCGAGGTATATTGATGCATATAACATTTTAGTTAGTATCGCACTAGCCTAAATTATACACTGATCCTTGAGAAAACGTATTACAGTCGGAACAGTCGGCTCAGTAACAAGTGAGTCTGCTTTACACGCTGTTTTCCTTTCGCTCCCTCGATAAGTAATTAATTGTGATATCATTCCTAGATATTGAAGCGTCATAATTCTTTTTTTTTAATAAAACTCAGAGAGAGATTAATCGTTTGCTCGCATGATGTTATGACGTCTTCTTAAGAACTGACATTAACGCTTTTTTCTCTTCTTATTTTATGTATACGAAGTGCCCTTTCTCGGAAAGTAAAATGTTCCAGTTCGGATCATTCTTTTTGCAAAAGATTATTTTCAAGATCTCATGGTCAGTGAGATTACCTATACTTTCAACCACTTGAATTGGTTAATATTAAGAGTTGTATTGATTTTTCTTGCGTTACTTAGTTTCATTAATAATTAAAAATAATATCGAAAGAGTATAAATGTAAACAAAAGCTAAAATGATCGAAGAAAAATTCAGATGTCTTATAATGAATACTAAACGGGATAATACAATCAAATATTGCAAAGCTACCTTCTCTATATGGATGGCGGATGAACAAAAAAGAAGTTTCGTGAATTTGATATAATTACCGTAACTGGAGTTCCCTTAAACTGTGGTTTAGTAACCATTGACCCAGTCTACCGTTTGTTAATGCGTCGGAATGTTTTATATCTAGGATATCTTCAGGCGCAAACTGGAATTTGGAGTGTTCCTTTATGTTGTCAAGAAAAGGCCCGTAAAATTTCATGTACAGCAATGGTAGAATCAGGACTCGAACCAGAATTCACTCGAACATTCCCAGCTGTAAATCCAAGAATTCTTAAGTATTTGGGTTACTACAGGTCATGTATAATACTTATAGAAACCAATTAAAACATTTGGAAGAAGAGCCACACATTTTTTTAAAACGTTTTTATGTATTTCACTTGGTGTGTGCGTGTGTATCAGTGAGTCATCAAATTTTCGATTGTTAAATTAACCAACTTCCCATCAAGCTAGAGTTCATAAACTTTGGAAATCATTCTTACTCGCCTAACAATGCAATATTTGACATTTACAACAAGTATTAACATATTTCAATATTTTTTTAATAATACAGATTAGCCCAACCACTTGGCGCGATTTCAAAAATTGCCAAACTTGGCGATTTTTTTTTGGCTGATTGATAAGTCCACGAAGCAGACCAGGGTAGCCACATTTGGCGAAATACCGCCAATTAATTCCAGTAGCCAAGGGTGGTTGGGCTAAATTGCATTCCAACCATTTAATTTACCGGATGAATTATTTAATTTTATTTTAGGTTTAACGTTTTTATGTATTTCACTTGGTGTGTGTCTGTCTGTGTGTGTATCAGTGTGTCATCAAATTTTCTATCATTAATTTAACCAACTTCCCATCAAGCTAGGGAATTATTCTTACAACAATGCTATATTTAGAAATTTGCGACAAGTTTTAACTAATATTTCAATAATTTTCTTAATAAACTTTGCCACTTTATAAAAACGTTTTTAAAAACGTTGGTTTTTATTTGGAATTATTTATTTAAAATATATTTTATATCCTAACGGAAATTGGATCTATTCAGTCATTGTTTGGTTAAAAGATATACTCCCTTCCTCCCATAATAATAGAAGCAGTTGAAGAAATTAATTTGTCACATAATAATAGTAACAAAAGAAAATAAATAATAAGTACCGTAAAATTTATCATCAAAAACTTAGATTAAATTAAACAGCAAATTAAAAATATTAATCTTAATTTTTATTTTGGATATTCAGATAGTTTCTACAATTTTCAATAATTTCGCATTTGCATTAAAGTCCATAAATTTTCTGCCAGGAAATGCTTTTGGCTTTGCTTTTGACAGACAAAATTCTACGTAATCTTTTTTTTTTTTTTTTTATTCTTTCTCTGTAATAAATGGTTTGATTGAGCTTGAAATTCGTTTTTTGGGGTCTTAGGACCTTTAAACTTCAGAATTTTAATTTTTTGAATGATATATATGCTAGAGTGCCATATTTTCTGAACTATTTGGAACCAAAATTTGAACAATACTACTAAAATTGCCAGAGTTATCGTGCAAAATTAAAACAAGCTGGTAAAAATTAAACAAACGCCTTACCATTGGCCACCCATTTTTTATCACTGGGAGAGTATTTTCTAAACATTATTCTCACTTATTCAATATGTTTAGCAGAAGAGTGCCACTTAATATGAACATAATCTTGTGAATGAGTAGCAACTAAATTTCAAACTTTGCTTTTTCTGTGCTTATTTACTTATCTTATTCCAGTTTCGAATTTCTACGTTATTTGATCATTCTGAGAAATAATTCAATATGGATAGTTCTTAGAAAAAAACACTCATATTAAAAGAGACCGAAAAAGAAACAATTTTAAGGCAATAAATACTTGTAAAAAACAAAGTCTAAATTTGAAGTATTGTGTTTGTAAATATCTTGCAAAATGAAAGTTCAGCTGTTGAACAGTTATACCGAGTTCACACACTGTTTCGTAATAATTGAAAACCGATATTTGACATGAATTTCTCGGCTCTAGATTAACTGATATTAATTTAAAATCTTAAGAATTAGAAACAAATATATTTGTAATACTCAGTGCCTAGAGGAAATAAAAACGAGAAAGAAATCCATTATATGATTGTCATCAATATTCCTAACAGTTTCTAGAAAATGCGCAATTCAGCAGAAACTCAATTCCTGAGAACTCATTGTCAATTACAATATACCAGAAATCCATAGACTGCGTGTAATAACGATGAAATATATAGACCAAAGATTATCCTCTTTCGAGATATTTCTCTTTATTATGTATTTACCAAAGCCAGAGTCTCAGAAGGAACATGATATAATTAATTTGAAGATAGCACATGTGAACCATCAAATTATATTGCAGTTAATAGTGATGGGATATGACAGACGTAATACTATACATTTCTTGTCGGGGTGTGTATTTTTATTGGGGGTAACTGCTGAAAAGTCATTGATATTGATTTATTGTCTTCATATTACAAAGGTTACTATTCTTACATGGGATAAAATTTCAGACCCAAATATAGTGAGTCTTTGGTTAAACATCAAATTTTTTGTAAAAAAAAAAGTCACGAAGGATCAGCTCGACAAATGGAAGTCAGCGGATTTGAAATAATATTTTTTAATCAAAAAATAAGCATGACTTGAAGTATCAAAAATATCTGGATGATGGCGATTTTAAGACATTGTTGTCTATTGCTGAAAAAAAAAACACCACATAGTGACAGTGTTACAATCGGCAAAGTAGAATGAGTTAGATAATTAAAAGTGAATGGGTAGCAGCTTGAAGAAATTGAAAACCTAAATAAGAAAAAAGCTGTCTGGAGGATAAACAATCGGTGGAATAGGTTGCCCAACGGATTCTGTCATAAGCAAACTGACCACCTATTATGCAATACTATCCGTGCAGCGAAGTGAGGAAAGGTATTTGAGCTGTATGGGCTCATACAGATGATGAATTAAAACACGTCTCTGCCCCAAAGACAGTAACAGTTGATGTAAATATAATATCTTACATATAGCAATAAAGCTCAGGAATTTAAGCATAAGAACATCGTACCAAAGACAGTAACAGTTAAAGTTAATATGTTTCTATACATAACAACAAAGCTTAGGAATTTAAGCATAAGAGCATCATACCAAAGGCAATTTTTAAAACAGTTAAATTTGTCTGTAAAGATTTGTCACTCTTGAAGTTGCTGCGATGATGTTTAGGAGGCAAAATTCAAAATAATATTACTCACTAAACTCGCTGATTTGGAAATATAGTTCAAAAATAATTATATCGGGTATAATGATAACTAAAATAGCTGCATTTATTGCTGCAATTCGATATTTGCTTTGAAACTATCTTTATTTTCATTTTACTTTTACAATGGGTTGATATCATCCCTGAAATAAAAAAAATTCTATTAGAGGATGAAATAAGAAAAATAAATATAATTCTTAATAATTAAGTAAATCTAAAAAAATTGAAAGATATGTTATAACAAATGATAAATTTGTAATGAAACATTGATTTTGAGTGAAAGTTTCGCAGTTTTGATCTACAACATAACTTACAGCTGCCAATTATTCCCTTTTAATTATTCCTTTATTAATGTTATTGTGAGATGGCGATAGTATGATAAATGTAACCCAAGATCTAAATTGAATTAGATATTTATAATTGCTTCTATTTGCAAAAATACCTCCTTGCTTAACGACATTTATATGTTCTATAAAACATCTTTAATTTTAAAGTTTACCTCCTTTTATTTATGAAATTAAATAGAGTCCATAAAAAACTGTTGTTTCTAAATTTTATCTATTTTGTATTGATATTGTGTATAGTATATGAAATATCACCATCATAAGATTTTACCACCTTTCATACCAATATTGCACACAGTCAATAAAATTCCATTGTTACAAAATTTAAACTTTTTTTTTTATTTCAGTAATGGTTACATTATTGCAAATTACCGTTATTGCAAATAGTCTGCAAAATGTCATTCTTACAAAATTTTACATCCTTTCATACCTATATTGCATAGAGTCTACAAAATATAATTACATTGTTGCAAAAATTTACTATATTGTCATCTTAGAAAGTGCTTTTAAAGGACTAAATTTTGAAACATTTTTCTTCTCGTGCGATACCCGCTTGGAAATTCGACAAAGAATGTACAAAGCATCATTCGGAGCATCATAACAATGGCTCTCCCTCTGTGCTGACAACGAGGTATTAATTTTCATTAGCTACTCAATAACAATCTGACTTTGGAGTTGGGCACTTTAATTCCCTTCAAAAGGGCCATCGCTCTTCGCCAAGCAGCGCCGAAAAGTGGCGAGCGATGAGGATTACGAAGTTAATTGGCCGGGTGACGTTTATGAACCCAGACACAGATTTCCCTCATTTCGAAGGTGTTAATACCCTCTCTAATCCACCGCCATTAGTGTTGTCATTTTCGCATCACTTCTGGGCGCAAAAGTTTAGGTAACACGAGTTGCATGAAGGGATTCATGGTAATGCCAGTTTTGGCGACCTTGTCCTTAGAAAATGAGCCCAGTTGGCGATGCATTTAAAAGATTAGTGGGTTTTTTTTAGAAGGAAAAGTAGCTGTTGAATGCATGATTTATAAGATTTGCTTCTTAAGAAAGAGAAGAGAGTAGTTACATGTGTGCACCTCCACATGATAAAAAAATGAATACTATTATAGAAACCTAACCAAGACTTTTTTGTATTTAATTTCAATATATTGTAAGACGTGAAATGTTTATTTTTTTTATCTAGATATTTTTCTGAAATTTATATTTGCTTGTTAATAAACAGGATTAAAACTCTGAGTACTAATCAAATAAAAATATTAATCTAATATTAAAAAAATATTTTATGGTTTTAATCACGTATATCTGCTTATCATGTAACTCCTTAAAATTTAGAAATATTTTATTAATGCTTTTATTTGGATATTTTTTCAGCTTTTGTTTTATTTTCAGATTTTCTGTTTAATACGATTTTTTTTAAAAAAAATTGTATGCGGAAGCAAAGGAAACTAGTTATGAATATGAACTGAAATATGCCATTTTGTTTTCCTCTTATGTTGTTGAAAAATAGAGATAACAAATGCAGAATAAGAAGAAAAATCTTTTGTTGACCCTCTTCCCCTTTGATACAACTTAATTTTTTTAAATAAAAAATAATCAGAAATCTGTACCACATTAACGGGAAAACTTTTTATTTGTAATGAGTGTTTCTAAGTATTATTTGGAAACCTTTTATAAATCTGAAAATTTCTATTAGACGTTGAATATCTCTTTTGTGTCCGCTTTCTTTGCACATAAACACTCGAAAGCATTCAAATTAAGGAACATGAATATATTTCATTTTTCTAAATCTGACGTAATTAAATCCCCTGTGTCACTCATTTTCAAAAAAAAAAAAAAGAAAATAGAACTAAATTTTGAATTAATTTACTTTTAAAAGCAAACGTTTATATCATATTTAAAACGGTGTACTGTAATTATGGTTTTTATTTAAAACAACTATACAGAAAAAGTCCATGGAATATTAAGTTTCTCTCTCACACACACGCGCGCGCGCGCAGTGATGATAATTAAGTTATCTAATTCAGAGATCTATGAATAATCAAATCTTAATTTCCCTAACCTACTCTATCTGTGACAAAGGTTTCTATACATATTGATCTAATGTTTAATACTATAAAGATGGTTTTTCTTACCATACCAATTTGGTTCGAATCATTAGAAAATTTGTAGAAAAGTGTTCGTATCCTTGACAACTGAATCATAGTTGTTTGAGATCCGATAACTTATCATGCTTGGCAATACATTCACCATTACTTCGTTTATAGTCTTAGATCCTCTGTAACACTAAAATTCTTACTTCCAACACCAGTATTAAAATCTTTGCTTCTTATAAATGCAATTCATGAAATCTATTAATTACACTTCACTAAACCATATTTAACTTATGCAATTATCGTTTCATCTATAGGGAGAGATATTCATTAGTTGAAAGAGAAAATGTGTCAAAATTCACGCTATAGTTCTTCATTCTTCCTATGATATTGGTGAAATAAGATAGTGGTTTGGTCTGAGAAACTGAAATATACACGGAAATCGTCCAACCCTAAATATTAAATTACATGATATGTATTTATAAATATTTCTGATAATTGTTCTGAATACACTTATTGGTATTTAATTGGTCACCTTTAGTTTCATCTAACAACTTTTTTATAAAATACCATTTAAATGAGAAAGTTAATTTTTGTCTTTCGTACTTATGATGGAGTTATTTATGACGTGAGATTTTCAAGAAACTTTAATTATTCATATATTTTTAAAATAAAATCGCGGTTAATTTTTACCAAAAAATATATATTTAAAGAGAACTACTAACATAGATAGAACTTTGTACGTTTTCTCTAAATGCTAATTAAGAACACTACATTTTTGCTTTTAATGATAAATATACTATATGTCCTTATATGAGCTACATGTGGCTGCGGTGCGGTAGCCTAATGGTCATGATTTCGGATTCGTAATCAGCGGTTTTCGTTCAGTCCCGGGTTCGATCCTTGGTTGCCAAAGACCCACCGTTTAGCCGGGAATGATGCATATTAAATCTGAAGGAGCCCAAAATCCTCCCGTTGGTGTGGGGTGGAAGTCAGGAGAGGTGGTTACCAGCTCAGGTGTCGTCCTCGTTACTTGAGCGAGGTTCAAATATACGAGGTCCGTTTTCAAAAGCTCTCGTGTTTCTTCTAGTGCGACGTTAATAAAATCTTAATAAGCTACATTTTTAAAAAAAAAATGTCACTAAATTTAATTATACCAAAATAGCAGTTTGTCATCGCTTTTTTAAGCATACAATTAATAATAAAAGAGTAAAAAAATATATTTAAAGAGCCTCTTTATTGAACAACTGGAAGTTTACCCCCCTCCCGCTCGTAGAAACAAAAGCAGAACAAGTCATTAACTAAATCAGTTATTTCAATTCATGTGCTATTAATGCAGATGAAACGCTGAACGTACATGAAGTATGTTATGAATAATTATAGTTTTCGTAGTAATTAAAGATAATAAATATAAACGAGAAAGTACTTATTGCTGATCAGTATAAACATATTTCCCCCAAATATTATCATTAAATAAAGAATTAAACTAAGCTTAAGTAAATAAATGTTTTCGTATCGAAACTGTTCCATTATTTCTTAAATTTTGTATTGTAAGTAAGTTATAAAAATGCAGCAAGATTTCTGAGAAAAAACTTAAAGTTAATAACTTTATGAGAGCAAAACACTTACGAGTATAATTTATAGTAAATGTTTTACATTATTAAACTTGAAATTCCATTAATCGAATATGGCTTTTAAGAATGTCAATGATTAAATTTAATCTGTAGCTCGTATATTTAAAAATAGATAAAAACACCTTTTTAACTTATGTGTACACTTTATAA
Organism: Nephila pilipes; assembly: GCA_019974015.1. NCBI lineage: Eukaryota > Metazoa > Arthropoda > Arachnida > Araneae > Nephilidae > Nephila > Nephila pilipes. The sequence continues at coordinate 480,543 of BMAW01105812.1, forward strand.
AATTTTAGAAACTTTTTGACCCTATATAAACATTCACGTAATAGTCTATCAATCCCTGCCAGTTTTATGAATTTCGAGATCTTCTCGCAGCGCTCACACTTTCCTTTAGAGTAATTAAATTCATAATGAATAAAATGAGCTATCCGAAAGTGGTAAACACACTATATTGAGCAATAGGTTATGGGGTCTCAGGACTTTCCCTCAAAATATATATTGTAGACATTTTGAATATAGGAAATCTCACAGATAGCACTCCAAAAATTTGCAGCAAATAAACGCAAAATTTGTACTTTCTGTCTGAGAAAGACTGAATGACAAAGTACGTAAGCAACAAGACATGACTAAAGGTGAGGCAATCAAACAGAAAGATAGAATGACAAAGTACGTATGCAACAACTGCAAGAAAGCACGACTTAAAGTGCGGCAAGCAAACGCAGAATTTGTATTTTCTGTCAATCTAAGAAAGGCAGAATTACCAAGTACGAATATAACTACCGTAACAAAGCTATAAGTGGTGGCTAACACTTTTGAATTTTTAATACACGTACCTTTTTAACATCTTCCAAGAATGTAAATGCTAATTATTACCACTCTTTTATATTTTTAAATTGAATTGAATTTGTCGCCAATAGTGCTCGCATTGCTTCTAAGGCAGCGTTAATAAAACCAAACCAAAATTTAAATTGAAACAATCTATTAATTGTACTAATTAATTTTTATTAAGTTGTACTAATTTATTTAAAACTAAAATAAAGGTAATTTAAAACTATACTTGCTTTTAATTTGTAGCCTACGAGCCTAATGATTAGTTACAGAGTAACATTGATTTAAGTTTAGTTATCTAAAGCTGATATAACCTAATGCAAACCTATTTCTCTCTATTGATAAGGCACTATTGAATAATTCTAAGTAATCATGGAAGACTACTAAAACAGCTGACAGTTTAAGATTTTATTCTAAATATTTTCTTATTTAATTGCATACACTTGCTGAAGATGTATAATTCCTTACTTTGCAAGCGAACGAGATAATAATTTTTTAAATATGTAACATTTTGGTCATTTTCTAAAGATCATGTTAGCTAGTAAACATAATTATCCGACCAAAAATTATCTCACAGAATTGCCCATAATTATGCTAAAACACATCATACATTTATGAACGCATTAAATCACATAATATTTAACAGTGTCTTTTAAAGATTAACACTAACATGCTCATTTAGTTACATTGAAATTTAAATTTGAATACAGAGAGTGAAGTTCCGTGTTGTTAAACGTATGTTGTACACGCATAAACAAAACTGGGGAACCGCAACGAAATTCGTGACGCAATTAACAGATTTTGGAATGATTAGTACAAGTAAATTTTCTTCCCGATTGATAAATGAGAGGATTATGTTTACACGCATACAAAAGACTGTTTATGATGATACGTGAGTAAGGAATCAGAATGCGACTCAACATACACGAATTCAAATAGATTCGTGCACTTTAGCAATTATGCAAATCTAAATATGTGATGATGAAAGAAGCTGATTTCCTCACTGGATGAAGGTTTATGAATACAAAATTTATAAGCTCCTATGAAAGGTAAGGATATGTGCTGAATTTTTAAACTGAAGTCCGGAACAGGTTGTTTTACCTGTTAGATGTATTTTCTCCGGTAAGTCGAACACTACAGAGATTTGCATAAACACAGCACTATTTTTTAATGTTAGGAAATTTTGTAGACAAGACATGAAAATAAAATTTTTAGAATCGTTTTTTAAGAAGAATATGAGTAAAAATGTGATTTGCAGTTTCGAATACACTCGTTACTTTTAAAAGTATTTGACTGTGTGAGGTAGGTCGTACACTGAAGATTCAGGATGGAGAGGGGGCAAAAGTTGGATGAAGGCTTACAAATACAAAGTTTTTAAATTCTCACAAAATGCAAGGTTCAGTACTGAATTTTTAAGCTGAAGTCTGGAATATGGTGTATACCGGTTAGACACGTTTATCCCTATAAGGTGAGCACTACAAAGATTTACTTAAATACCCAAAAGAAACATGTAAATAATTGCTATTAATTTCAAAACTGAATATGTAAATAATTTTTGAAAAAGCATTGGTCGCGGTAGCCTAGTGGTCAAGGTCTCGGGCTCACGGCTGACGTTGTTTTCGTTCGTGTAGTAGGTTCGAGCCCTGATGCTACTGAACACCCACAATTTATAAGTGCAACGGTAATGATCAATCAAATCTTACCTTTACTTTAATCTTGCACAAAAAATTTAAGATGCATCAAAATAGCTAATTACAAATAATAAGTATTTATAAATAATAATGTTGCTTAAATACAACATTATTAGATATATATATAAATACTTATCTTTGTTCAAATGGGAAAACAAAATAACATCTTGTAAGTATTAAATTTTCACTTCAGATACTTTCTCAAGAGATTAAAATATCAAGTCTAAATCTGGTCACCATATCAATATATAAAATTATGGATTGGATTGTATCGTATTTTTTCTTTAAGCTAACGCTTTAAGACTTGAAATGTGACGTTGATTGAATAAAAAATATATTCCAATGTATGAAATATACTTAATTAAATTAAATTGGAATGATTACAGTATAATGAATAAAACTGAATAGATGCATTCATAAACAGTTAATTGTTATAACGAGAGTTGATTGGTGGTTGAGATAGAGAGGGGGGGGGAGTTTTCTACGCGATACATCTGTATCTGTTCTTATTGTGCTGTGTAATGAACTTAGGAGTGAACATAGAGATGACCTAAAAAGAGTCTAGGATTCGCACTCTCTTCTATATATCTTCTAAGTACTAGATTCGATTAGTTCGGCGAGATAAGTACTATTATATAAAACTTTAAATCCGATGCTTATAGGGGTCTTTTCGTCAGACAAAGTGTTCTTGTCCAGAAAATTTGGGAATAAAGTGTCTTGTGTCAGATATCTTTACGCAATGGGTGGAGATTTTTGTCGCAATATTAAAATTAATCTTAAAATATAAATACAATAACTAATGATTCAATTTTTGCTGTCTGCTGCTAATATAATTAATTATTCTAAATTTTGATACGCATATTTCTTTCGAAAACATAATTAACTCTGGCTTACAATAATGTATTTAGATTTCATTCATAAAACCTTTCTTTTTTTTTCTTTTACTTAAAAGAAAAATTTCGTCTCATAATGCGCAAATGATATGAGCAGAAGTGACACTTTCGTATGAAAACAAAACAAACAAAAAATGTTTTTTCCTAATTAGGCAAACAATTATGATTAACTTGACTGTAGGAAATTTACTACAATCCCCTAGTTTACCAACTTTTGAAATAAATAAACTCATTGAGTTACTTTAATTATATTACATGGTGTTTCAAAATTTTAAATCCCGATACTTCTGAAATTCTTCTAGTAGATTGAAGTAGAATTTTAGAGAATGAAATATAAACTCGTTTCATTTCTTTGTTAAACATACAGGTGGACACCAAGTGGTATAGTAACAAAAGCAACATATGATTAATATATTTTCTATATAAATTAAACAAAATTTATTTATCAAACAGAATATTTCCTTGTCACTTCATTAAGGTATATTTTGTTCTTACTCTCCTGCGCCAATAAAAATACTGAAACACTCTAATGTTTTGACTTAACATAGTAAGGACCTCTAACAACTGAATAAAACTATAATCGTATTTGTGTTTTAATGCAACATGATTAGTCATATAAGTTAGAATATTTTCCACGTAAATTAAACAAAATCAAAATACATTTATTATACAGAGCATCTCCCTTATACTTCATTAAGGTATATTTTATTAATGTTATGGCTTAATGAAAATGTTAAAATATACCCAATTATCTCTTCTAAAAGATTCAGGACTTTTAAATGCTAAAGAGTCGACGAGTAATATACGAATGAATTTATTTTCGACATAAATTAAACAACGTCCTGTCAAAATCTATACATCAAAATAGAAAATATTCTGCCTACGTCATCAAGGATTATTTGTTCTTATCCTCCAGCTCTCCATAAGCAATCTAATTATCTCACACAATTTAATCAAATTATAATAAAATTATCTTACAGAAATTATTATCATCTCTTCAAACTGTTGAATAAAATTATACCCGGGTGCATTTTATTGCAAAATAGTCTAATTTAATATTAATATATTTTCGATATAAATTAAACAAAACTTAATCTAAATCTATGTGTCAAAAGAGAATATCTCACGCATACTTCCTTAAAGCATATTTTATCCTTATCCTCTAGTTCTCCACAAAAAACCATATTATATCATATAATTTAACCATAACTTCTAACTGTAGGATAAAATTGAACTCCTTCTTATGTTGCTGAAATATAAAGAGTCTAATATACGATACATTTATTTTTAACATTAATTAAACTAAACGCAATCAATCAAAGACTATGAATCAAAACAGAATATATTATGTATATTTCATTAGGAATATTTTGTTTATATCTTCTAGATGTCCCAAAACATCCTAATAATCTCATATAACTTAATACATTTTTCAAACTTTTGAATAAAGTTACATTTGTGGGTGTTTTATTTCTAAATAAAGAGTTTAATGTACATAAATATACTTTTAACCTAGATTAAACAAAAATTTAACAAAATCTGCATACTGAAACAGAATATCTCTTACATACTTCATCAACGCATATTTGTCCTTATCTTCTACATAACATTCTACAAACACACTAATTGTCTTAAATGACTTAATCAGCGCTTTAAACTCTCGAATAAAATTTATACTCGAGTGTATATTGCAGCAAAATAAGAATAAAAATTTACCATATAAATAAATAATATATGGTAAATAATAAACAATTAATTTATTTTCGATATCAATTAAACATACTTAATATCTCAAAACAGAATATCGCATGCATACTTCATTAAGATATATTTTGTCCTTACCCTCTAGCTCTCTTCGTGAACATTAAAACATCCAATTATCTGATATTTCACATGTATGTATATATTCAGGTCTTTTTATTTTTGAATAAAATCCAAATTCCTACAATACTTTACCCCCTTAGGTGTTAAAAAGCACGTTGCGGTAACCCTAGAGAGCGAACAAGAGGAGAGGGCTTAGGGAGAGTCCCGCTCCGATGAGATCGAGTCCAAAGTCCGGGGATCTGATATCAGGTCCATCAAACGTTATCCATCACAGGACTGTAAATGACAAATCTGAGAGAGAATCCCCCTCTTCTCTCTCTTTCAAAATCCCTACGGTCATAATCGATCTTTCAAAACCTGCATCAAGTGCTGAAGGATGGAGGGAGGGGGGAGAAGATTCTTTTACCTATTCTCCCTCTTTCACTGTTAACTTTGTACGTGTGAAATGGGTTAAAAATGTTCCAGAGAGAATTTAGTTAATGCGATGTACAGGGTTTTCGATCATGGTGTTCTATCCTTTTATTTTCAGCCATTTCCTTCTTTCTTTTCTCCCAACTAAAAGGTTTTTGAATTTAGCAAGGACTATGAATTTCAGACACACTATTTTTCACACTCGATAAAGTAACCTTTTGTAGATGTTTGCTTCTATGTGGTTGCTTAGAGAGCAGTAGAATTTTAGTGTCATACGCATGAGCTTCAAGGCTCGTATATTATGGTTTTATTCTAGATTCTTGTACTACCTTACCAAAACCTAGGTGTTAATTACTTTTCCTTATATTAATAATTAAATAATCTCACTAGCCAGCACATTCACTAATTAATAACGTTTAGTAATGAATGAAATAAAACTGTTTTCATTCAGGTCTTTGAATATTCAAAAGTAAATCCTTTGCCCGCTATTTCGTTGGATTATGCCCTATAAGCGTCATATCTTAATCTAAATACTAATAATATAATTTTGCATTTCGGTAGAGTGGATTATTTTCATCCGAATCCTTAATCAACGTAGAAATAAGGGTTGAAGTCTCTGACTCTATGAAAATCCTTCCTACCTCTGATATTATACTTGTCCACGAAGGCGCTATTCCTTCATTTATAGCTTCCATTCCTTCTCTCTACCTCTAACTAACCTCCGTGTTAAATTATTCGCTGCTCATAAATTCAATTCATCAAAACTATATTTAAAACTTTATAATTTTAATCTATTATAAATAAGACACATTTTACTCATTGGGAGATAATACGTATGAATTTAATCATATTAAAGTCCCAAAATGGTATTTGAAGGAGAAATCGCGATAGATACCTCGCTATATCTATGTAGACGATAATAGAGACATCCCTCTTTCATACAATTAGGTCTCAAACCTGAACAATTGTAGTGAAAGAGCTTGAAAAATTTGAAATACCTGAAGCATTTTAATTTTGACTCAAAATAAATTTCTCGAGAACTACTAGTAAATTGTGTAACATCAGAGCTACTAGGGCTGTGCCTTAGTTTGTTAATTCTTACTAAATTAAAACTAATTAAATAAACAGTCATGTTTGATAGATTTATGTCAATTCCCTAATAATTTATTAATCAAAGCGAATAATAGTTTAATATAAAAGTGATAAATAGTTTTATTGGAGAATATGTCAGTTGTGCATAAGTATTATGTGATTGACAACTTGAGAAGCCTCAACTTCATTTTTATAACATCATTTATGACGTGCTTTTAATCTCGTTAATCCCTTATACTAACACACTGTGGACCTTTAAATGAGTTTGATTGAATTGAAAATCCTTACAAATAAATGAAACGTGATTTATACCAATTTGATTAGAATTGGCGAGTGAAATTAATAGATTTAAGTTTTTGCATAAGCAGCGAAAAAATTATGACTGTGTTAGTAGGATATTAATTAGCAGAGGAAAGTGGAGTTCAAATTATAATTGAAGGAACAGTGATAGTTTTGCTAAACTTAAGACGTTTTCTGATCTCAGCAAAGAAGGTTCTACTTAGGGCTTAGGACTCTAACAATCATCTTCATTTCTTCTAAGGACTCAATCCAGGATGACCCGACAACATAAATGTCAATTTACTATTCTAAACGCTAAGTCAAATTCGTATAGAGACTAATTGCCACAACGAGAGTAGGATAAGAGATTAATTTTAAATATTAATAACTTGATTAAAAACAAATTGATTATCAACTTTGCTGGATTCTGTATTCAATAGAATACGTTAATTTTGTGATTCTCTAAATAAGTTTAATAGCAGCAGAAGAAAGGTATAATTAATGAGGCGTTGCACATTCATCATGATTATATTCTGTTTTATCAATACTATATTTTTGCCAAAGCACTCACATGTATGTCCCGAAATTATGTATAAAATGTCAGTAAGCTTGAATTTCAGAATATGTTAGTTCGCCACAGTACAAACAGCGTTTTATTTCTTAGTTCTAAAAGTACTGAATTTGAGCCTAGTAAAGAATATTTTCGGAAAGTTTTGTTGTACTGTTTTATTCAAAAGAAATCTGCAGCTGAATCAAACAGAACTGTCGTTAAGACTTATGTTGAACATACTCCGTCAAAAAAGACATGCAGAGACTGTTTTCGACGCTTCAAAAATAATTATTTTTTATCTCAGAGATAAAGAACGCTTCTTCTTTACATTTGGCTGGATCAGCAGAGTTTTATTTATTATGAGCTGAACAAATAGAGCAAAATTATCACAGGAGATCCCTATCGACTGCAATTGATGCGTTTTAGCCGAGCCCTGAAAGAAAAATAGCGTTATGCAAGCAGAGACACGATAAAGTAACTTTGTTACCTGACTACTATCGGACACATGTTGCAAAACCGGTGAAAACCTATTTGGAAACGCTTAAATAGGGGATCGTGCCCCACTCGCAGTATTCACCGGTTATAACTCCTTCCAGTTATCCCTTATTCCGTTGGATGGCCCATGGCATGTCTGATCAACGAATCATTCTTTTGAAGATACCAAATATTAGGTGAAATCTTGGAAAGCCTCAAAAGAGGTGTCGTTTTTTTCCAAATGAGGAATTCATATGCAGCCTGAAAGATGATGGTAGAAAGTAATGTCTAGTGATGTGCAATATTTTGAATGACAAATTTTTACAACATACATTAAATAAAGTATTAATTTTCGCACAAAAAAATGGTAAATTATTCAAGGTTCTAATATACAAAACTCCTTTCAAATGCTGTCGACATGAAATGCAAAAGAAGAGTTAGGATAAGTTGAGTTTTATGGCGTTCATATAACACATTATTGCGAATGATATTTATTGCGGCCCACATTGAATTCGTAGCAGACTGGGGGCCGCGGTAGCCTAGTTGTCAAGGTCGTGGACTCGAGGCTGGCGGTTTTCGTTCAATCGCGGGTTCGATCCATGGCCGCCAAAGACCCGCCGAGTAGCCGGGGCTGATGCACGTTAAATCTGTTCGGGGCCCAAAGTCCTCCCATTGGCGTGGTGTGGATGTTAGGAGAGGGGGTGCCAGCTCAGGTGTCGTCCTCGTTACTTGACCGTGGTTCAAAATTACGAGGTCCATCGCCAATAGCCCTCGTATTGCTTCTAGTGTGACGTTAATAAAAACTAAACTAAACTCGTAGCAGACTGGGTCTAGAATGAGAACTAGAAATTAGTTTAAGTAATATTTTGTTTATTACTTTCCCCGCTTATTATTTACTTTTATTTTAAATATATAATAAATAGCAGTTACTGTACCAATATACTTTGTTTAATGGAAGAAAATTTGTTTAATGTTGTTACTTTTAAGTACTCGTATTTCTATTTATGTTGCGTGTATGTATTTTTAAATAATAAATTAACATTAACAAAACTTTACAAAATTTCTATGAGAATTTTTTTAAAAAATAATCTATTTTAATTACAAAAATAAGGATAATTAAGGAAATATAGAGACTTATGATAGTACATATTGACGCTTAAAAAACTTTATACTTAATATAACTTCAATTAAGATAGATTTGTCAGTAACTAATGTTGGTCATGATGAGCTGTTTCTGAAATAATATTTGACTGATATTTTAAGAGATAATTTTCAGCACATTAAAATTAATTTTCATCATTGATAACACGGAGACTTAGCATATCTATATCTAGTAACTTTACTTATTATTTCACTCACAGACATACATAATTTGAAATTCAAATTTAAATAAGCTATAATACATTGGATTCCTAACGAAATTTAGGGGGGGGGATCTTAAAAATTATAAAACAATATAATGAGAAAGAAATTATTACTCTACTATTGAGTAAAAAAAGTATAAATCAGTCTTTAAATAAGTACAAACAAATCACTGAAAACGAAGAAAATCTGAATAAAGGTTAGTTTACAAAATTAACTATATAAAAATTATTTATTACAGATAAATTTCCAAAAGCAAATAAATTAAATAAACAACTGAACTGACGTTTACTAAAAGTATATTTAAAAGACATAAAGACACTGAAAAATGGAAAAACCCAAAAATTGAATAGCAAAAGAATGGAGTTGTTTATGTGTGCGTTTGTGTGTGTTGAAAAAGGTGCATAATATTGTAAGCTGAGTTATCACAGAATTAATGGCCAAACTGTCCTCTATCAACAATCCTATTTTATAACTAAAACCGGTTTTAAAACCCCAGGTATAATTGAACAGAGTTAAAAAAAAAAACAAAGTATAAAAACATTTAAAAAGAAAATTAACAAGAAATACCAGAAAAATCCGAAATTACTTTGTAAAATAAAACGGATACAGGAACAAAAATTTATACAATGAAACTTAAAAATACTATAATATGAAATGAATATGAAAATTTACTAAGATCAGAGCAACAAGTGAATACAATGAGCAAATATTGCTGACATAAATCTCATGCTAATTGCAAAATGAAAGACAAAAGATAGCATTGATATCTATCAAATTATATTAGAACTAAATGAAAATCAGAAAGATATTACATATATTGCAAATTTTTTTAAGAAAACTGCTTAAAGAGCAAAACAAAAAAAAAATATATATATATATATATATATATATATATATATATATATATATATATATATATATATATATATATATATATTAAGATCTTTCAATTGAACAATTGAAAAACAAATCCACTACACAACATTGGAATTAAAATGACAGCTAGCTAGTGGTCTAGCTGTGAAGATCTCTTAAAACATTTCTACATAGTGCGCATTTACAGAAATATATTTTATTGAATGGATTCAAAATATTTTTAACAACTAAAATTCTGGTTTACATTCCATTGGATATCATTTCTATTCATGATTGCATTCAATATATTTTATTAAATATTCCCTATTTTGAACTGTTTATACTCAACTAAGTATCATTGATATTCACATCTTATCTAGCAACAGTGTATAATGTTAGAGATCTTCATTTAAAAGGTTTCTTGAAACTGTTTCACTGTAAATCTTGATCACATATGTCACAAAATCTTGAAATTTGGCATTTGCATCTGTTGTGATTGGATTTATTTCTTTTTGGAAAAAAATTAGATTTGAGTATGTTTTTGTTTTTAAATTTTTAAATCTTCAACTAAGAAGATTTTATTTAAAATGTTTTTGTGTTTTAATTTTTTTACAAAAACTCTTTACTATTAAAAGAATTTTTCAATCGGATAGTTTTTATTGAAATTTTATAATTAGAAAGTTTTTATATGAAAAGCTTTTAATTCAAAAATTTTCGCTTTTTAAAAAATTTTCTGAGAAAACTTTAAAAAAATTGAGATATATTGCCCACCCCCCCCCTTTTTTTTTTCTTTTTTATTTTCCTTAACGTATAATTTGCATGTTGGAGTGATCCAACTTTTGACCAACTAGATGCACTGGGGGAGAATTGGTACAATAGAACTAGTTTAACCCCACAATTCAGTCCCCAATCTGAATGTGCATGTTTTGTTTTGTTGGGTATTAAATTATTCATTTTGTTTCAAACTTTATTTCAGTTTTATTTATTTATTTTACATAGTTCTATAATTGTTTTCTTCTGTTGTTTTTTGGATTTCAAATGTTCTCTTATTTGTTATGTGTTTTTAAGAATAATTTAATTGCTTTATCATATATATATATATATATATATATATATACATATACACATACAAACAAACAAACACACACACACATATATATATGTGTGTGTATTTGTGTGTGTTTGTGTGTAATATTTCATTAATATAACAAATAATTGAAATACATTCAAAAAAAATTTGAAACAAAGTTACTTGAATAAAATTCTCTAAAATTGTAAAGAATACTTATATTTTTTTAACATCATATATTTATATATATATATTTCTATCTCTATTTTTATATATCAGTAATCCCCGAAAAACGGATTTAAAAACTGTACAGAGCCATTCAGGACTTCTTGGCACTATAAGTAACCAAGCAGTAAATACACTTTTACAGAGAAACAACCAACCCGATTGTCGAATAATAGTCCGACAGTCTGTATCCTCATGTCAACAAATCCATGAAATGTATAAAACAAAAGCGAGAGAGCATGACGGAATATTTATTCATTTTTGAGTCAACAAAACTGTAATATTTTATTTAAAAAAAAACAGAGTTCCTATTAATCCTATTAAATATGATTTTGGGTTGTTTGATTTAATTAATCGAACTTATCCTCTATGGACATCACAAAGTCTAGTTATTACAATTATTTTCTTCAATGAAACAAATTAAAATTAAAACAGATGATAGAGAACACAGTGAAGTTTTTATATAAACGTATGGAGTAAAACTAATGTCTTTTATGAAATTAAAAATATTTGATTGGGTAAATGAGAGACAGGATTTTGTATAATAACGATGACGAAAGCATATTTGCGCAAAAATGAATATAATGCATATAGTATAGAATCAAACAAAAAATGGCGTTATTGAACACATACTATCGTTACACGTGATTGTCTGTCCAAGAGGAAGAACAACAAGAAGATGCTTCTTAGTATGGGATCTATCCTCCTCTTACTGCAATGGTTGCTTTGCACCATCTCTCCGTACTCAGCACTAGACTGTCCAAAAGTGTTTCAGGTAAGAGCCCAATCCTCAATCAGCATTTGTTTCAGTTGTTGGATGTTCCCCGAAGGATGCAATCGTGTCGCAAGGCGTCGCCCCAAAGCATTCCACACATGTTCTATGAGATTTAAATAAGGGGAGAGCTCTGGTTATTCTATTCGAGTGATATCTTCACTTTCCAGTAGCTGCTGAACATCAACATCCGGTGTGGCCGTGCATTGTCATCCTCAAAAATGAAGTCTTGTCTAATAGCAGCTCAGAACTGACGCACATAAGGAAGGATCACCTCCTTACAATAGCGATCTCCAGTTACAGAACCTCTGTCGAAAACGCGGAGCTCAATCCACTCATTCAGCCTATTGTCTCCACAGAGACAGCTTCAGGACCACCGTAATGGTCTCTTTCCATGGTGTTACTGGAATGAAACCATGTCCCGACCTCTCTCCAAATCAAATGGCATTGAGAATCGCTTGTGGCATTGAAATGACTCTCATCCGAAAAGAGGACACGTTTCCATTGATGAGGATGTCCAGTTTTTGTTCTCCTTAAACTACTCTAAACGGTGCTGCCGATGACCAACTTTCAAAAGGATGCAGCTTTCAGGACGGTGGGCAAATGAAGGCGTCTGCCACAGTAAACCGCGACACTTGCCGACCTGTTGCTTAACACAGGTGCTGAACAATGGCGCTTGCTGACTGGCATTGGGCTCTTTTCACCTGCAGGACGATATATCAGTCACCCACTGCAGTTCTTTTCCTAGGGCGGTCACCACCAACCTTTTTAACAGCTGTACCTATGGTTTGGAAAGCTTTCCAAGCTCAAAGAACGACACTTTTGTTGATCCCAAAATTTTTAGCTACCATGGTCAAACTACGCCCCTCCCCCAGCTTTTAGGTCATTTTTCCACATGTGAAGTCATCCAGGTGATTTCCTCTGGTCATATTTCACGAAAGCACTCTTTTGCAATTGCAGAAAATGTCTTTAATTGCGCCACCATTCTTATAATAATGTATTTTCCATTATTTTCCATAAGCGAATGAATGTAGTTGAAACAGTGACAGGATGAATTTCCAGTTTGCGTGGAACCGAAATGCTGTGTTCAAGTTGATGTACAAAGAAATAAAGAAAAAAAGTGTTTATAAAATTTGGGTACTACTCCTAACTCCAGAATACAAAGTAAATAAGCCATGAAGTCGACCAAGTCACTCAAACATGTAGGGACATAAGCCAAAAAATGAATGACGAACCGCATTCTAGTTTCCCGTCTTTCTCTTTTGTTTGTCCTTCTGTTAAATCCTTTTAAATGATTTTAATAAAGGTATGGTTATTGTTGGTTATGGGTGTTTGATCTTTTAGTGTGAAGTTTGATCACCTTCTGATCCTGAGTCAGCTCACCATGTTTACTAAAATCACATTAGGGGTAAACTACAATAATGGTGACCCTTCCGTCTTTCACACTATATACTTTTGCCATTTTTTCGAAGGCCATTTTACTTCCTTTTTGGAGATTTTAAAACTCGTATTTTTGATGAGAGTCTATTTTCTTAGCTACGTTATTTGCTTTGAGTTTAACACCCAGATTTGGCTCTTGCTCCACTTCTTAATTTTCTTAATTTGGACTTCATAAGCTTTTATTTTACTGTAGTATGACGTTTAATTCTGCTTCCAACTCAAATGCTCTATCGTGAGGATGTTGCCTCTACCGACCCTTGCATATAATTGCTCTGGAATTAGAATCTTATCTCCAGCCATACACTCTCGCTACACATCGTTAACATTCTTCAGCATTTGAAATAATTTGATCTGCTTTAGATCTTGAGTCATGAAACAAAATCAATATTTTGACCTGGACTTTCGGATCTCACTTTAGTCCTCAGCGCAGCCCTGATTTTTATTCGGGCATTGTGATGTACTCTTACAAATTCTACTTTATTCTTCTTAGGAGTGAAAACTCTAGATACCTAGCGCTCTTCTTTCTTCCTAGTTATTTTCTTCAATAAGACTACAGATGTATATACATTTCTCTTCACAACATTGCTCATCAGACTTTTTCGGCAGCATTGTGCTGGATGATATACCTCAACCGTTTTCATTTACAGCTCGTTTAGGTGTTCCAATAATACTTTGGATGTGCCAAGATTCACTTTCTGATGCAATGGGCTGGACGAGCAATGCTTCAGAAACCACCTTTCATCATCCTCAGGACAACTCAACTGACGTTTTCAAGCTAGCTCATGTCTTTGCAGAGCAGTCATTAAGGAACCTTCTTCATCTCCTTCCTCTAATATCATAACCAGTTTGGTAGACGTTCCCGACCTGTAGTCCAATTCCAGTGTTCTCCAGGGAGAGTACTGTGGCGACTGGTGACCAGGCCATTGCTAGACTACCACTATGGGGATGAGCCGGCTATTCTGGTAAGGTAAACATGTGCAAACGAAGTGAAGCTGAAGTGAACTAAATACCGTCTGCTACAATTATGTACTGAAAATTCAAAAGAATGAATGAGGAACCGCATTCTGATTTCACGGCTCGCTCTTTTGTTTGTCCTATTAAATCCTTTTAAATGATTTTCATGAAGGTATAGATACTATTGGATATATGTACTTAGTCTTTTAGTGTGAAATTTGATCACTCTCTGATCTGGAGACAGTTCACCATGGTTATAAAATACACATGCCAAGTAAATACCATAAGCAATAGAATTAGCATCAACAGAACAGTTAACAAACTAAGATAGCAAGCAAACAAAAGCAAAAGCGAAAATTGTTTATAAACATAAAAAAAAATATTTAATATAGAGAAAAGGAATGAAAGAAAACTTAGCAAAACAAAAATACACATTCAGACTAGAGACTGAATGGTGAGTTTAAACATGCTATATTTTACCAACTTTCACACAATGCATATTGTTTGGCACTAAATTTGATTACAATGAAAAAAATTACAAAAAATAAGAATTTAAAATTTCTATATATTTACTAAAATAGAAAATGCAACAAGAAAAAGAAAAAAAAATCACTCTTATTATAAGAATTTGAATCTTATAAGAAATAACTGAACACCCAATAGCAGAAAGATTGCAGCTTAAGCCTAAAGCTAGAAATAGTATTTAACTTCAATGAACAAAAACATCAAAAAATGGAAATTTATGTACTTCATGACATATTACGCTAGCAAATGAGAGAAAGAGTGTACATAACTACAAGAATCCATTCAAATCAAACTGCTCAAAAGTTTGCAATGTGGCAAATAAAATGAATACAAATTACGAATTTATTAAATACTGCATGAGTTTATTTCTTCAGAGTATCTAAAATGAATTGAGAGTAAATGTCTGCAGAAAAAATTGACCCTAAAATTGTAGGAATAACAAATGAAACTAAATTTCACTTGTTAAAAAGCAAAAATAAAGCTTACAAAAGTCCTTTATATATATATATACATAGAGAGAGAGTATTTTATGGTACAATTCTTTCGGGTAAAATGAGCTACTTAACATTAAATTATTCTTAATTTCTCTTCGTTGTTTGATAAAAATATGTCTATACAACTGAAAAAGAAAATCAAAAATGTGTCATTTAAATGTAAGAACAAATTCATGATAAAATTTGAGCAATATTTAATTTTTTTCTCAATTGTCCCTAAAACACCCAGTTGCCGAAGATGGAACAAATCGTGATTCCTACACCTTTTAAAATTGACCTTAGACGCAAGCTTTACGAACGACAATATCGAACAAGGAATTCTACGAAGACATATAAGGAACTAAACAGGTAGTAACGGCAGTACATTCACTTAAGTAAATGAATTTGACAGGTCTCCTGCCTTATTGGACGTTTCGAGGTATTTTACTCTTCTTCTCGAAATCCCTAGGAGACCCATAAAGTTCAGCATATGTCTACAGCCCCACTTTTATTTTCAACCGGTTTTACTTGTTGGAATCTTTATAGAACAGATTTTCCAGTGAATTTCTTTGAAAGTGGAAATCGAATCGAATACTTTTATAAATATACAAATGAAAATTTCTTAAGATTTCATTTCTTAATATATATTTATATATATATATATGCACTTTGACTTATTTATTTATAAGTTTAAAATGTATTCCTTAATATATTATGCGATATTATAATATTTTTGTTTTTTAAAATACGTTTTTGTAAGTAGTATGTAATATTCATAATTAATAGTTTAAATTTCTAAATTTTAGTTTTGGTGCTTATTTGATATAATAGTAAATTACAATGAATTTATATATATATGTTAAAGGTTATTCTATATAATATGAATAATTTTAAATAATAACACCCTGTTATATTTTTTTTATCCAGGGCATTGAAAATTATTGCAAGCTAACGATAATATTAATGTATCGATATCGTTTGATATTTTTTAATGGAAGAAAACAAAATTTATAACAATATTTGCAACAAGAGTGATAAATTTAGCTTCAAGGATCATGAGGTACCTTTATAAAATAGTTTGTTTCATCTCAATATTTTCAAAAACATATTTAAGATTATATTTTGCGTAACATTAGACACGTGTTTAATATACATGATAATTACAAAAACATTATTAACGTTCACAAACTTTTTCAGTGAGCTTTTATCTTTTGAATTTTAGTTAAGAGTAATTTTATATATAATAATTATAAACAGAATAAAAACATGCTTTGTTTTTGAATTTCAATAGTACTTTTTAAATTTTTCCTTCCTCCTTCTCCTTTTTTTTTCTCTATTTAACACGTTCGCTAAAAAGTTAAATTTTCGTTTGGTCTTGCATAATATAGTATTCTCTCTTTCTTTTATTTAAGGTATTACTCTTTTCTTCAGCTTTTCGAATACTGTTTATTCTTTTCGGAGGCTTCTTCATGTGCTTCAATTATAGGTTTTTTTTTTCTTCCTACATTTAAGTTTCATCTTTTTTAACCATCCAATCAATAATTTATCTTTATTTTATTCCTCACTTATGAGATATATATTTTTCATGAGTATTTAACTTAAACATTTTTATTTCTTTTTTGCATTTTGGATGTTTTGAAATTTTGGTTATATATTATTTTCTATATAACATTCTTCTGTTTGGGGAAGTTTATACTGTAAAATGGGTTTAAATTAGCAAAACAATTTAAAGCAAGCCAGTTAAAGAATTTAAAAATGTTACATTTCATTTTCTTTTTTTCCCCTATTTATCTCTGTCTCTGGTCTGTGCACTTATTTATTCCTTTTTTAAAAGTTTTCTTACTACCATTTGCAAATATAGTATTCTTTCTGATAAATTTGTAACTTATTTAATTCAATAAATATTGTAATATTTTACTTTTTTTAATTTGAGAATATGTAATTAATGCATATTAAAATAAATAAGATTGTTTCTTCTCACTTATTAACTTATTTCTATCCTCCAATCTTTTTTATTAAGGGGTTTTAAATTAGTAATTATTTTGTAATTCTGTTTTAATACTTTTTTATTTATAATTAATTCATATGTTAGAATATTTCTGTCTTTTTTGCTATATATAAATTTATGTATGCATATATAAGTATGTATATATGTATATATATATGTGTGTGTGTGTCTGTATATATATGTATGTAAATATGTATGTATATATATATATATATATATATATATATATATAAATCTTCACTGAGACTGATTGTTGCCAACAACCTTGCCCAACCAAAAATGAAACGATGATGAAGAAATGTAATATGCAAAAGTTAGAATGAAGTGAAGGGTTAAATTAAGAAGTTATAAACCCTCTGAAGTGAGTATCCGAAGGAGGATCAGAGAGGCGTTGTAGTGAGAGGAGGGGAATCTAAATGCTATAATATTGAAAGGCTGATTTATAGATTAGTGTTGAGGTCCGAGGTAAACCTCTCGGACTGGAGAATTGTTCTAGTTTCAGCAGTTGTTCCAGATTCAGAGTCTGCAGTTGGTAAGAAGCTAGAATTATTGGTGGGTTGAATTAAAGTGTTAATAAACTTAACCTGAGAGTACACATTG
>BMAW01105812.1:508217-557529 GCA_019974015.1 Nephila pilipes
TGTCTTAGTAGATATATATTAATAAATGTTGAAAGCTGTTTTGGTGGTTCTGTAATTATTGGTGTCGTATTGTTTAATATTAGATATTAGTGATGGCACAAGATAACGCCCGGGTTGACCGGGTGTTACAACATATCGGGGGGAAATATTCTTTCTCGACGATTTCCAGCTCAGAAGACTGTTAATACTGTCTGACTTATGAATGAGGAAACTATTTATCATTAATCCTGAAACGTACCGTTGGTAATGGAAGAATAGAATATTTTTAATACCAATATAATTCTAGTGGAGTACATTGAAATACCGTTGTAGCATAAAGGTGTAAAGCGGTTTTTTTTTTTTTCTTGCTATTAAATAAGATACAGTTCACTCATAGATTTAGGTTTGCGAATGATAACATTTTTTGAAGCTTGTTATTTTATAGTTAATTTTCCAAAATTGTTTTTCGGTTCAAATATCAATGCATAATCTGTGTTGCATCAATATTAGGGTTAAAAATACTTCAAACTTAAATGAGGTCATTTTTACATATCGTGCGATCAAAAATTTAAAAAAAAATTTCTTTAATTTTAAATTATATTTGCATTAATTTTCATTTTGTAATATATGTTACATAACCCATAAACATGCACCGCAAAATATTAAGCTCAATTTTGTTATGGAATATGGAAGTACTGGTTCTTCTTATTTTAAAATAAGAATTTGTAAAATTTTAAGTAAGTCAGAAATTCGGTTTCAATAATTTTTTTTTCTTTTCTCGGATAGATCGAAGCAAAAAATCTATCAGAGCTTCCGTCTAGCCTAATGTTGAAAGTAAACAAATACAAATGTACATGTTTGGTATGTTATGTATGGACACTACACATTTTTAAGTACATTTTGGACTCACCAACACGAGACTCAGTAGAACATAACATATAGAAGGACCATACTTAAGGATCAATTAATATTCAGAATAATATTCATCCAGAATCGGGTATCACGGTTATTTCTTATTAAAACTTTACAATACCCACTCGCATTCATAGATATTCAACGAAAATAATGGCTTATTATTTACAGTTAATAGAGATGTATATTCTAACATTATAGTGCTTTTGAATGAAAAATTGCTTAAATGAAAAGTAGTCATCTTATATTAAGTACCCATGAAAGGAAAACAAGCAACGATTCCATAACAAACTAAAGTATTTTCCGCTTTATTAATTTTATATTACCATGATTCCAGTAAAACGTATCCAATTCAAGACTGGTCGCATTCGGTGACAAAACAATAACCAGACCTCTCTAAATAACTTTCGACTCTTAAATGCTTAGAACCATCAGCATCATCTGCGAAAATTTATGAAAATTTGCTCGACTTTGCTAAAATTATCCGCCATTCTCCGTTGCCCAAACGCATCCCCCCCCCAACACAATCGCGACTCGAAGAGACAACAAAATAAATATTACCGCTTCTCCCTATTTTCTAATTTGCATACTTGTTGAACATAAAAAAGGCCGAGCACTGTTTGCGCAGACGATCTTAAGCGCAGGAGAACTGAGGGAACGAATTGTTTGAAGAGGCGAAGCTGGCCTTAAGTGCATGGGGAGGAACTGTAAAATTTAGCCTGATTTTGCCCGGCAGGCACGGATGTTCTTAAATTATTGGATGAGAACAAACAATGTGAGAGAAATTTTTGTTTTTCGGTAGCAATGAACTCTTCATTTTGGGCCAGAGATCGTTAAGCTTTTGGGATATCGGTGTACTAAAGGAGCGGGTGGGGTAGAGAAAAAGGGAGGACGAAGTGTGTGAGGATGTTGTTATCGTCGTCTTGGTTATGGCCGTGCTTCTAAAATTGTTTCCGAGTTGGAGACTGGGTTGGCTGAAGTAAGATTCTCTGGTTTTTCCTTTTTAAAAACGAAAAATATCTCAAGACAAATAATTGACGTTAAACGTGTGATTTTGTCTTTTCACTTGTTTTTCGAAAATAAAAAGATTTCAAATAATACAGTTATTTTAGAAGTATTGAATTTAAATACAGTAATTCATAGATAGAGGAATTCAATACGTTTGCATATAATTTGATTATTTATGTTGAATGATAAGTTAATTAAATACATTGATCATTAAATATTAATTATATTTAAATAAATAAGTTATAACAATTTAGTATCAAAGTCAAGATACTCCAATACTAAAAAATTAACTGAATTAAAATAACATAACATTCCTACGAGAATATCCTGTAATACAATTTCTTTTTGTATCTATAGTACAACTTCTTTATTTAAATAAAATTGAAGGAAATTTTAGAATAACTATTTTGTTTACTTAAAAGAAACTCTGTATAAAAATAAACTACTAACAGCTCGTCAAAATTAACTAAGAAATTAGTAGTATTTTTAAATATATATATATCTGAGACCTAAAGGAAAATTTAGGTTTGAACAATTTGATTTTAAAAGCACTGTGAATTAGTTTAATTGTGACTGTGTCTTTAATTAGGAATGTAGAACGGAATTTGGAAACAATCTACGATAGTTTTTTTTCAAGTGTATCATTTTCACAGACAGTGTTTAAATTCCTTTAAATTCTAGCCATTTTCTTAAGCTACTGGTTTCAGATAAATCATATTTATAACCGATTCTACTATTGAACTGATATTATTAAATATTCTTCAAATACTTACATATTTCATTTAAGACATGTGACAAAAACATGTCCAGATAGACTAAACTTCTGGAGGATAAAATAGTTGTAACGATTAAACAGGTTACAGGAAGCTGATTTTTTTTGAGCAAAATTAAGAATAGAAATATTCTTTTATATAATATGAAATATTCGTTATATATATAAAATTGTTGTGTTTTCATCTGCGTGTGCGCAATTGAACACTTTAAAGGATTTAACGAAAGATCCCAAAATATGAAAAAAACATATAAAAATCAGTCTTCACTTTTGCACAGCAAAATGAAAAAATATTTCCATTATAAGGAATAATATATATTTAAACATACAAAAGCGCAGAAATGTTTTTTTTTATTAATTGTTATGAACGTCAAATTGTATTTAAGTGTTTTTCAATGCATTGCATGATTATACAAGTATTGTGAACATTTTAAAACATTTCTAAAATTCAAATAAACTATCCGAAAGAAAGACAAACTCTTAATAAATATTCATGCCTAAATTTAATTGAACAAATTATAGAGTATTAAACTCTTTGAGGCATTTTTCAAGATCACCTTGCAAAGTTGTCTTTTGAGGTACTTAAATTCATATATATATATAGCGTTATTTGAATCCGAAATTTGTTAACACTACCATAGACCTGACTTGTTTTGTGCAACAAGCTATATCTTAAAGTAATATTTTCGTCATTCTCATCGAGCATTTCATTCTATTAATCAAAAAATATTTATGCGGGAAATTTTGAGAATTTATTTTTAAACTGATAAAGTTTGTGTTCAAAATCATCTTTTATAGCTAAGTTTTTTTCAAAGAAAAAAAATTCCTTAAACAATAATTTTTGTTACATTTTAATTTTTTCAAATATTTTTTTAATTATTATTAAGTAGTATTATATTATTTATGTAGTTACTTCAATTTATAATTTGAAAGCAAGAAAATGGACAAAACTATTACAAATTTCGTTAAACTTTAATATTTCATCATTCTTTACTGATTCAGAAAAAGTCCGAACTCAAATTGAAATATCTTCGGATTCACAACTGCCAATAGAAAAAAATTTACCTTTTTTTTTTCCTACTTTAAGTAACAAGTGCCACAAATTAAATGTTCCTTTTTTATTTATTTACTTATTTTTTTTTACAAATTAGACGTCGTTCACTTGTAAAGTTATAATAAAAAATGTTTTCCCTTTTTTAGAACAGTGTACAATACAACTAAGAGCGGGGATAACGAATTAATGTTAATTTTTTCCCCTGCTCTGCCTTAATTTTCTAGTAAGTCGAGGGAGAAGGGGGAAAAGGGAAGAAAAGGGGAAGTCTAAACTGAGTTTAGCAATAATTTGCGGCGGCCTCTGCGGTCCGACTTCGTTACGTGTTCTTCGCTAATTGGTTGCCTCTGTCACCGCTCCTTTTGTCTGATTTAAGGATAGAGGGGGTCTGCTACAAATTGTATGTTAACTTCTTTAATGGATTAAAATGTCTTCTTTAGTACCTATATATATTACTGAACTTCATAAAAATTAAAGTCTTACGTAGATATAGAAATGTTTTTATCGAGTAATATACAAGTGTAAAACACAGTGAATCTTAAAATTTCTCTCACCTTAAAGTTAAATATACATTCAATACTAAACTGACACCAGGAGAAATAAATATTTCATTTAACTCAGACTGTTCCAGCATTTTAAAGGAATGTGATGTCTTAGAGGACTCAATAATTTAAAACTGTTCGACTTATTTATGGTAAAACACACACACACATTTACATATATACATACATAAATAAATATACATACATATAATATATATGTATGTATAAAAAATGTAAACATAAATTTTACTTTTAAAATGTTTTTATTTTGCTTTTATTTCTGACATACATTTAATATGTCTGAATGAAATAGATATTTGTGCTACTTCATTTAAAGTTACACATTCTGCTTTTCATTTGAGTTCTTTAATCGAAGGACTTCAAAATAAATAAAGTTTCATTTTTGAATAAAATGTAAAATGATAAATTTAATTAAATGATTAAATTATTACATGAAAAAAATAGATGCTTTTGAAGGCATGATAAAAAATTTAAAAAATCTAAATGAGTGCAATAATGTAAATAACTATTTTTCCATTAAAAACTTATTTATAAAAACGTTTTCTGATCATTTGTTTTATCAACTATTGTAAATTATTTTATTTTTATCTATCATGAAAATGCAAGAATAAGACGACAACAAATATGAATTAAGATGTCAGTATTGGATATTTTTCATTATTGTTTTAAGATTTGAACAGATGAGATTCAAAACAAAAGCAAGTTGAAAAAAATTCTGTTTGAAAAACTTGTCATAAGCAGTTTTATATCATTAGGAACAAAATTAATTAAAAAAATTCTGTTTTTCAGTAAAATGTTTGTTCTTTGTGTGTTTTTCTTCTTTTTAAATAGAAGGGAAGTATGATTATCATCACTTTAGACATCAGAACATGATTCTAAGGAAACCATTCAAAGGACATTGCAAGCTGTGAAAACTGAAGCTCTGCCAGCTAAACTGCTGGCAATTTCCACTGTGTGTTGATCCCTATTTTCTGCAGTTTCAAGAAAAGTAATATGTTTCAATTCTTAATTTCTTCACCATCTATGAACATAATTTTATTATTTTTTTGTAGATGTAATACTTGTAAAATATATTTTACAAATATATGTAATGTAACATAAACAGAGAATTAAAAAGCATACATTTAAATAGAAACCATTCGGTGGGAGGAATCATACTCCCACCTTGCTTCCCTTTCCTATAAAACGTGACTTAAAATAAAATTAATTTTATCGAATAAGCTAAATAAATTTGTTTCCTTAAGCCAATCTCGTTACCAAAGATAATTTAATATATCATAACTAGTAAAAATGTGCAAATGTGTCTATAAAAGGTTCAAAGAGTTAGGGAACATTTCTACAGATTTTAGTTTTAATTACATTCCGTTCTCAACATTTTACTATTGGTAGAATTTTAATTAAATGATATAAGATAAAAATAAAACTTGAAAACGCTTACGGAGTTTAGATTGCTTATTTCAAAATTATTGTATCAAATAAAAGTATATTGAGTGATTTTTTTTTTCAAAAATAAATTGCATCATATATCTATTTTTTTTACTTCTATCTCATTGTTTCAATTCAAAATTCTAAGAGCCTATTCATTCGCTTACCTTTAAATAGGAGTAAAAATTTTATGAAAACCTTATTTAAAATTTCAAGTTGCAAAGAGCAGTATAAATATGTGAATAAATGTAAAAAAAATTAATGTTTCAAAATGTTTTGAATATTTTTCAAATAAAGAAACAGCTGCATAGTTTAAATAGATATTATAGGTAATTCGTATTGAATTTCCGCAGATAATATCTTGAGCTGCTGCCTACCAATTGGTCGTCGTAAAAACTATGTATTCCTCTACCTCTGTGACAATACAAAAATCTTAAGCTTAAAGCAATTTTTTTTCATTTTCAAGTAAAGTTTTTGAATCTCCAGCAAAATATTTGAGCCTCCTATTTGAAGTAGGTTTTACTAGTGATCATTTTATTTTTAGTTTCATTTAATTTTATTTAATTTTTAAATCTTTTAATTGTACTGGGAATGAAGTTATCAAGTTCAAAAAATATCCTGACGGGAGATTAAAGACCAGTAGGGCTAGGCACTAAGTGTACTCATCATTAAGTACTGAATTTCTCGGGAAGTTGATAAAAATGAGAGATTTTAACGTTTTAAAATGAGAGTATCTTTCAATTTAAACATAATGAAAACCTTTTTAATTATCATCTTAAGACTAGAAAAATAGTATTTAATTTTATTTATGGTGGTATAATTCTAGATGAACTTTTTTTTTTTTTTATAAATCACAAAAATTAAACAGGCGTAAGCACTTCACTTTTCTTTAGACAGCAATTTTAAAATAAATCTCTGAAACTCCATGTCTTACCTCAACAATAACTTGAAAAATAAGAGTCAAGTGCAAGTCTTAATAAGAAATAAACAAGAAAAAAAATCCTCATGCAGCAGATAAAATGCTTGTTTTTGTTTAGGCACCCCGAGTGCAGGAACAAGTAAACATCGGTGATTTAAAAAAAATCCTCCAAGGAAAACTAAACCGATAAAAAAATTAAGAAAAAAAAAACCTCATCCTAGAGCAACAATACTAATAAAAATTGTGTTCCTGTTGCGCAGGGGTTTCCAAATCACTGGAGCAAGAACACATCTAGGGTGAAGGAGGAAAACTACAGTACCAAACGCTGTTCTCAATAGAACAGGGTAGGAAACGGATTCAATGAAGGGTATCAGTGAGGTCTGTGGATCGTGAATCTCATAATTTGATCAGCGGATAAAGATCTGATACGTGGAGGGGGAGGCAGGACATCGATTCGCATATCCATTCCCTCCACCCCCTCCCTAAAACCCCTAGACTGCTTATTTTCCCCGCAATATCCGCACTGGTACATTGTGTCCTTCGAGTCGTGATCACCTAGCAAATTAAGTTTGCTAGATTGCGAGGTCTTTTGTGATACGGTGCAACTTTGCCGCTTAAGTGCTGTTGCTGTTGTGCTTTTGCGCCAGATATCCTTCAGGAGGAGACGGAGGATGGTGTGCTGTCGATGACGATTGTCTGAATCGGTATCGAATTGTTGCAGGGAATGACAGTTTCGATTTGGCGTTGAGAACTCTCTCCAATTCGAATTTGTTAGTTTTTGGTTTTCAGGAAGAAATAAATACTGAGTGACTCTCTGTGTGACTGATGATGAGGGAGGGTTAGAGTCTCTGTGGAAATTTGATAAAGCAGTTATTTCGATACTTAGAAAGAGAGAAAGAGGCTTAATATATATACTTATGTTAGATTCATTTTACTATTAATAAGATTCTAGCTAAGACTTGTTCTGTTTGATAGTTAGGAAGAGAGAGAACAATATTGAAGTATTCAAAGGACAAACTAGTAAAAGGGTTCGATTGTGTAACTAATATTTTAACCTTTAGTAACAAAATTTGCTCTCATGAGATAAAGAAATCGATTACTATAACTCTATCATTTCCATTGTCTCTTTACTAATTTCCGACATATTCTGAACCAGTACGGATTACACAATAAAATTGGTTGATACATTGTGGAGATTTGAAGTAACTATTCTCTAGAAAGTCTTTCACTTGAACTATTGGAGAGGAATCTCGAGATTTATAGCCACGATTGAATGGGAGAATATATTAGGGAATACTTATTAATATCAAATTATTAATCGTATATTCGATACGATTTCTTAATGTCTAATTCCAATGCAGTAATTAATAAATATTTTTACACATTCATTCAGTATGCGATAGCTAAGGGGTCATGGTCACGAGTTCATGGCCAGCGATGTTTCACTCGAATCGTAGGTTCGAGTCTTGATGTTACGAAAGATTTTTTGTGCAGTAGAATCGGTGCATGTTAAATCCGTCGATACTCAAGGCCTTCGCATTGGGATGGCGTGGAGGTTTGGGAAGTGGAGGACAGCTAATATGTCGTCTTCATCACTTAATCTATGTTTGAAATTAAAAGTATGTCAACAGTAGCCCTTGTATTGTTTATCAGCGTAGCACTATAAAGTAATCAATCAATCAATACGCATATACACAAGAGTTAATAAATATTAGAGGATATAGATACACCCTTCAAAATATCCATGTAAATATCTTCTAAGCAATATACCCAGTAGTCATGGCCGCAGTTGTTTCATTAGTTGAGTCATACGAGTATATTCCAATCCTAATGCCACTTCTCCCCTCGTGTAGTACGGATGATGCTCATCAAATCTATCGGAGTTGTAAGTCGTCACAGTGACAACCCTCATGTGGTAAGGAAGTTAAAGGAGTGGAGCTCCAGCTTACGTGTCGTTCTCGTCACTTGACTGAGGCTCAGAATTACGAAGTTCGTCGTCAACAGTCCTCATGTTGCTTCTGAATTTAAAACTAATAATCTATCAATAAATTAATCTAAGTAATGAAGAAATTTATACATTTGTAATCATGTTATGTACATGCTCATTTCACAAATTGAATTTAAGTAAGTTTGTGAATTACAGAGTAACAAATCTGCCTGTAACCAAAAAGTTATGAAAAATCAGATAGTTTTCTACAGCAAGTAATAAGAAGTTTTTATTTTATTTAACATACTTGAAGGCATGGCATATATCAGGCTCAATTGGATGAAAAATTTTAAGATATAATTTTTTTTAAAAAAATTGCATATTAGAAATTATTTTATGTTCCAGCACAAAAGAGTGTTTGGGAACGTTAAATATTGAAAACTTGTTAATTAATTGTGTACTGTGGTGTGAATATGTGAGTAAATTTTCTGTTTAGAGAGAAACTAACACTTAGAATACCAGATAAATACCTCATACACGCATTTCTTAAAATTTTTTATAAAGAGGTATTTTGTACTCTATAAAAGTTTTATAAAAAGGTATAACGCTATATAAGTGTAAAGGATGATGGTTTTCATTATATGAACAAATATATATATATTTAAAATAATTTTGTTATTGGATTTTTTTTTAAAAAAAAAGTTTTAATTATTTAATTGGAAATTAATTTTATAGCAATTAAATCTTTTTCACGCGTTGCGTTAATAAAGTCTGGAGAAAAAATTCAAAATATTTTTCCGTGATTAGATTTTTTTAAAAACAATTGTACTTTTAATTAAGAAGTACAAATCATAAATTAGTCTTTATTATATGAGGAATGTTATTATCTTAAGAAGTAATGTCTTTTAATATTTTTAAATATATATATATATATATATATAAAACTATACTCTTCATATCATATTGATAATGATTAATTAATAAACTAATGAATCACTTTTATTGGAATGTTTTAGCAGTTAATCTGAACTTCAAAAAAAAAATAATCTTCTTCAGCTGAAATAGTTTTCTAAACTCTATACTTTATTACATTATATTTCCTTTCTTTCTCTCTTGTTTTCTTTCAACATAAATAATTGATCGTTGTAAATAGTTATTTGATTTTCCAGTATCACAAAAATTATACGTGCAAAGAATCAAACATCACGAAAATTTCGTTACTGGTAATTACGCCTGTATCTTACGTTAGAAAAACTTGAAAAAGTCAAAGAATAAAAATCGAAATTTTCTCAAACAACAAGAAAAATAAAAAAAGAGGCAGGGTAGAGAGAAAAAGTAACAAAATATCTGAAATCCGAAACATCCATCATGTTTTCTTTTTATTGTCCTTTTTCATAAAATTTACGATTATTACTGCAGTTGCAGATTCAGCTCCATTAAAGAACGGACGGGATTTATCACGTGACGAATAGGATGCCGTATATTCTGCCCACCCCCGACTTCAATGCCACGTGATATACGACGCACGAGACCCTCTCCCCCACGTCCACCCCCCAAGGAAGCATTGTCCAAAGGGGCGAAGCAACAAGAAGAACGTTCTCTCGATTTTCTCCTTTTCATAAAACTTTTTCAAGCCTATAATGTTTCATGGCAAACGATATTTAAAGCACAATATGATTAGTTTTTTCATAAGAATACACTTATTTCTTCTTATTGAAAAAGGAAAAAAAAATATCTTGGTCTATTTCTCTGTTGTGGTATTTTATTCACGAGAAAAATTATTATTTCTATGTGAAAATATTATACGTGAAACGCGTTTATGATTCAAAATTCAGAATTGTTATATACGAATTATATTGAAAAGTATTGATTATTATTAAGAAATAACCGTGATATTTGAATTATATTTAAACTGCATATTACTTCATCCTTATGTACAGAAAGTTGTAAATTATGACTATTCATGTTCATTTATTTAGCTTCAGGAAGCCGTAGATTGAAATAACCCGCAATACCGTTAAGTTTAATTATTTTCCTGTGGATAATGTAAAGTATTTATTGTTACGACAAAAATAATCGAGATAGAAACTTAATTTTTATTTTTTATTAATTGTATTAAGTTATATATTCCGCCCAATGATCCTTGATCTTTCGAAGGCTGCCATTTTAAAACTCGACTGATTAAATTCAATCTTCTCCAACCTGCGGGTGACTTCAATCTACAACTCTCTGACACAAAACAAATCAATTTCAATAGCTGTCATTTACAACATTTATGTACACAAAGATTTACGTACTGTATATTATGTATATTATGTACATAACATTAATGTAACGAAATGATTAACATTATGTCATTTATGCAAATATCTGGAATATTTGTTAGTATTAATTAAAATTCTAAGATAGCTCCTCGTACAAAGCAAAGTATTCCAAGAAAAAACTTATATTATTAAGTGTTGATAAATCTTTACTACTAAAAATATCCATTTTTTTTTCGATCAAAGTAACTAAGACGTCTTCGGCATGGCAAAAACTACGTTATTTTTTGAAAAGCTGAAATAATTGTTTTTCTTAAAACTATAATCAATGCAAATCATACTTTGAAAATGAGATATTTATATATTTTTGAAATTGTTTATTTGGAGAAAGCCCTATTTATATCGTAATGGTTGTTATCACGTGCATTTTCCTTTAATTAAGCTTTGAGCCTTCTTTATTATCTGAACTAAGAACCTTGCTTTGCGAAAGAAACCGTAATGTAAGAAGTATATCGAATTGGATAGAAAAAGATATTAGGAAATAGACGAATTAGTGAGATTGATGAGCCATTACTTTGTAATATCTAGTGTGGAGAGATATTCTAAGCGTGTTAACCTGATTCTGATCCTGGCACTGGAAGTGTATTGGAATCAGATCCAGTTTTGCTATTATTATAAGTAGAATTCTCAGTTACAATTCAAGGTTATTGAAAATGATACATTGATTTTAAAATGCTATATTTTCATAAATAAATGAAGCAAAATGATAAATAATGCATAAATTTAAAGGAGAAATACAGAAAGAATTATCATTAAATTGTTCAATATAACTTCCTTTAGTTACATGTGAAATGTCAATTAGATGTATAAATTCATGCAAAAATCGTTGTTAATTGTCAGTAGTGATTGAATGTACAATAGCAGAAATCCGTTGTTTAAGTTCACATAAATTTGTGGTTGATGGTGACGTAGCGCGGCGCGCGCCGCTGCGCGCGGCGCGGAACAGCCGGTATTCACTCTGTGTGTTGTAGGTGGCTTCATATATATATATATATATATATTCCTTAAAACCACTGCATTTTATAGCTTTAAACACTTGTAATACAATATATATACATATTATACATATAAACAACATAAACATATATATATATATAAATAATATATATATAGTTATATATATAGTTATATATATACATATATATATATATATATTACATATATACATATATATATATATACATATATATACATATATATATACATATACATATACATATACGTATACAATGTAAATATTGCGCAACACACCTTTTAAATTTCATTTGAAGAAATACGTACACTGTATAGGAAATATCCAAATTTTATAATGTAAAAAATATCAGCTCTATGTATAAAGAAAATTTTGAGGAAAGTTTACCATAATCTTAAGGAACCCCATATTAAGAAAAATGCAAATACAATTATTTTTCTCTGTGGTGTTTGCTTACAATTAAAAAATTTCCATGCTTCAAAAACACATCTAAATAATCAGGGAATCTCTCTCTTGTTTTTTTTTTTTTTTTTTTTTAAAAGAAATAAATAAAAAAAAAAAAAAAAAAAAAAAAAAAAAAAAAAAAAAAAAAAAAGGGGAAGAAAAAGAATGTTACATTTGAAGGTCTCAGTGTTACCTTAATCTGTACATATCCATAAACCTTAAGATTTGAACCAAAACTATATGCAAAATATAGTTATTAAATCATAATGAACTAGTTCACAAACTCGGCAAGTATAAATGTTTTAAGTTCCGTCTTACAAAGACAAAATAAAAGTATACTTTCGTTTTGTATTTTATCGGTTAAGCTTAATAGATCAATAGCAAGTTCAATTTTTCTAAAATTTTTTTAAATTTTATTAGTTGGTTTTTTTCAACTAATATTAAATTTGTTAAGCGATAACTCTCAAAGTATATACTTCTAGTTTTAAATAATTTAACTTTTGAACCCAATGTACTTTTTCTTTGCAATTTACATTAAATTCAATTGATCAATAAGACTGCATAACTTTTTCTAAGATTTGCATATTCAGATTCATTTGCAATTTTTATCTAATATATAATTCGTATATAGAAAATCTTTAAAGTTTGCAATTTTCCTATAAAAAAATTCTAATTATCGAAACAATTGTATTTTTGCATCGTAATTTATGTTAAATATAACAGATTAATAGCTACTTCAATTTTTCTTCATTTTTTCATAATCTAACTCATTTGCATTTTCTTTATCTCATACAAAATTCGTATGAAGAAAACAATTAAAGTTTGCCCTATCCATGTAAAAAAAATAAAATTTTCGAGCATATGATATTTTTGCTTAATTTTTTAAAACTGAGAAGATTACTGACAAAAAAATTATTCCTCGTAATTGGAAGTGGCGAAGACATTCAATGGAAATATCTTAATAATTAAATTATTTTGATTATTAAATCCTTATTTTGTTTATTAAGTAAGAAAATAAGTATCTTTACATGTAATTATTGCTATGTTATTTAGTTTTCTCTCTGATTATTATGTACTTAATCATACATACATACACAAGTACCCATTTAAATTTTCCTTGTTTGCAAAAGTGTTGTCTTTCCAAATTACATAATACAGTTTCATTATTCTTTATGTATAATTGATAATAACGTTTATTAATGTAGATTTTATTCTTTATATTTTTAATTTAGAGATCAATATTTAATAAATATAATTCACTCTCGGATGTCAAGAAGTTACGCATCCCACTTCTGTAAGGATCAAGTAAACATTAAACTTTTTATTGTTATGTTACGCCCATAATAGAATATGTATTTGCAATGAACTTGCAGTCAATTGGGAATTTAAGAGAAAACAGTACCATTCAATAAGACCTACAGTAAACCAAGTTTTGTGCATCATTTCCTTTCATTTTGGTTACCTGAATACTTCTTTCAGTCGCATGTAAGAAACATGAGGATAATTGGAATATATCTGGTAATTTTGAACCTTAGTCAAGTGACGAGGACGACATCTGAGATGGCACTCCACTCTCCAAATATTCATACCATCCAAACTTGAGGAAATGAGAATCGATAAATTTAACATACATCAGCTCATTACACGACAAATCTTTAATAGCATCAGGATTTGAACCTACAATTTGACCCAAACAAAGCCAGCCATGAGCTCGAGATCGTGACCGCTCGGTTAAAGAGGCCTATATTCTTTTGGTAAGTGAAATGAATTTCAGAACAGATAGTCTTTTTATTCATATTTTTATATTAATATGAAATTTTTTTTAAATTCGACGTGATGGCTCAAGTTCTTATTATACGAACTTTAAAAATAATTTTACAAATTCTCTTTTGAAATAACACTGAATGACCAAGGAACATGTAAAATTTTAGAACTTTTAAGTAATCCTGAAATTATACGAAATTCTAATGCAAATTTGGTTCATAAAAAACTGTATTCAAATATGAAAATTAATATTTTTTACACCATTTGAATTCAATGGCCTTGTTGTGTTTCCATTCTTTCAAACAAAAATTTTGAAAGTTAATACGAGCGCAGTTCTGTTAGATGTATAAAAATTCTCATTAAATATTTTTAGTTTTTTATTTTTACATTATAAAATTATCTCATTTAATTTTCCTTTAACAAATAGAATATAAATTTAATATCCCTAATTAAAAAATATTCAAGCAAAAGGAAAATAATAATTTGGAGTGGACGTGTTCTAGGATTTGCTCATAAACTTTGACTTGTGTGAAGCCTTTTTAAAGTATTTTTTCCATACTTTTTTTTATTTTTCAGTGTCATTCATTTCTTATATGCCCTTCTTTTTAAACAATAATTTACTTAACTGTAAGTATTATAATGTTATTGCTTTTAAAAACTAAGCAATAATGCAATTAGCTATTTACCTGAAGTATTTATTTCTGGATTGAAAAATAAATAACAATAGATAAATTTATAAAAAAAGAAGTAAAATAATTAATTTAAAATAAATAAATATAAAGTAACTTTCTTTTGATAACAGTATTAATGTACATAAAATCAAACAACATTCGTGGATCAGAAATATCACAGACGGATCGACAATCTTATTTCAATAAAAAAAAAAAAAAAAAAAAAAACACCAAAATAATACTATCTCCCCGTGAAAATGCAACACGTGTTCTAACAAAATACACACGCAGGAAATAAAATAGAAGGGGGAGGGAAAAGTCGATACGAAAATAAAAATGTAAAAAAAAAAGAATATAAAAAATAACAACACGAAAAAAAAAAGGTCGGCAAGCCGATGAATCGGCATTATTGTTAGTTTTGCTCTTGGAAGGTTGTCATTTTCTTTTCCGTTAGAGCCAACCCGGATGTGATCGGTAGTATAGCATACTTCCGGAAATTACTAGCTTCGGTTGACGTCTGTTCACTTCTTCACTTGATCGATCTATCCCTTCCCTATAGGTTCCCAGTTGGCGGACATTGGAAATTGATTTTGGCGAGCTGAGTTTACAAGCTGATTGGATAAATTGCTCTACCTGGATTCCGAAAAAGAAGCCAAGCAACTTGCAGGTAATGCTCTGATTGTGCAACAGTTCTCTGCCTGCTTGGTGTAGTAATCATAAAAGAGGAACATTTTTATGGCTTTGCGGTTACGATTGTTACTCACTACGGTTGTAAAAAATGCCGTGTTTGCACATTTTCTACTGTTGTGAAAAAAAAAAAAAAAGAAATGATAAAATCTCTGTAGTAAAATGTATTGTTTGGGTTGAGTTTTTGCAAAGCAATTTCGTGATGTGGATTACTATACCAATCTTGTTAACAGAAATTGTTTGTATCAAAGTTTCGATTAATTGTTTGGATGTCACGAGAAATAAAACCATTCCTCGAACAAAATAATAAATAAAAAGATAATTGCACATTGTGTGCTCTTAAAATAAAAATGATATTAAAAAATATGGTACTATGTATAAAACATAATAAAACACGATTAACATATATATTTATATATTTATCTTCAACTATAAATGAATTAGTTAGATGAGTTACAATAATATTCTTCGAAAATTCATTACAAGAATTCTCATTCATATTTATTTATAAAGGAGTTTGTTCAACATTTAACAGTGATGATGAATTTTTATCACCATTCAAAACAATAATTATTATAATTAAATTTTTGAGAATAAAAATGTTTTTTTCTTCATTCGAACAAAGTTATAAATAAAAAAAGGGTTGTTATGTATTAGGTTTTCTTAAAATAAAATGATAATTCATTAAAATATAGAGTACAGCATATAAAATGCGATAGGCATATTTATTTTCAACCATTATAAATAAATTAGTTAGCCCCCCCCCCGGTGGCGGGGGGGAATTCTATGCAATAATCTCTATTCGTTTATTTCCAAATGAGTTAAATGAAAATATTTATCAACAATAATGCACTTTTATCATCACATTCAAAATAGTCATTGTTATTATTTAAAATTTAAGAAAATGAGAATTTTTTTTTTTTTTTTTGCTGGAAGAAAACTATAAATAACGGGAAAAAATATACATCATGTATTTTCTGTCTCTTTTAAATAAAACTATTGTTAAAACATAGTATACTGTTTATAACATGTAATAAAACTCGATAAAAAAAAGTAAATTTTTGTTTTTAACCAAATATAGATATGTATTTCCGTAATCATCTTCAGAAATTCTATGCAAGAATTCTCATTTCTATTTATTTATAAGTGCACTGAATGAACAAAGTTAAGGATTGATAGCGCCTCTTTTATCATCAGTCAAAAATAATAAATTATTTTCAAAGGAATTCATATTTTTAAAATAGTTTAAGTATTTAAAGAAATAATGAATTTAACGATTTTTTTTTTTTAAAAAAAATTATGTATTATCTATATTTCTAGAAACATATCAAGAGTTTTATTACATTTCCAAACTATTTGATGCTCTATGACACGTACAAATTAAATATAAAATCATTTTGCTAATTTTTCCTGCCTTTTTTGTGCAATAGAGAAGTGGGAAATAATGATGCCTAAAAGAAGAGTAATTGTTTTGTTGAGTACAATTTCAAACTTTAAATAGTATTTCATCGCATGCAACACATAATAAATTTTTAAAAAATAAAATATTACATTTTTAACATTTTATTTTTTAAAATGTTATTATTTTCGTCTTATTTTCTCACTGATTTTGGATAGTTGATGGCATTTCGAAAGATTACATAGCGATTCAGACATAGATAGTATCATACAATTCTGGTTAAGAAATAAAATAACTGTGTAGATAAATAATTTAATAATTGAATTATCTTGAAACTTTAAGATAATTAAAATGCCTTCTAGAATCAAAAATGAGCTTATTTTATGTCAAGTTACAATAAGCTTCACATTTTCAAATTAAAACCAATGAAAGTCATATTTTAACTGTGAGGTACCTATATATTTCAGTGCCTATTTAAGTAAAGGAAATCAGATTTATTTACAAAAATAATAATAAAATAATCATTAGCTATATTAATAAAATAATCATTAGCTACTTTACATTAGATATATTTACTTATGCAGAAAAGTACATCCTACATAAAATGTATGGTTCTTATTATGTTAAGACTACATTGAAATTACAAATATAATCTTACATACATTGGACATAACAATTTTTTCAAAAATTAAATCAACAAAATTTTAAGAATTTTAAATTTTATGATTTAAAATATTCTTAGTTTTTTTGGAAATATATGCATTATTTAAAATTTGTGAGTATTTATTACAAAAAAATAACGTTCACTGGTTATGAAATAGCCTTATTTCTTAATGTGCAAATAACAGCATTGTGGATATGATTGATTTGGCAAAAAATATACTAAAATACTAAAAATCACCCTTTGAGAGAAATGTCAATTTATTGATTTTGTCTATGGATTAGCGCACGTGTCTTTACAAATTTAAAATTTAATTTACAAATGCTATGCGTGTTTATCAAATTCTCCTAAATAAAACGTTTACTAAATAACGACAACGTTTATTTTGTAGCAGTAAAATAGAAAAAAAATTAAGATTTGAAGTATTTTAGTCTCATTTGCTTTAATGAGATTTTACAATAAATGAAACAAAATCAAAACTTAATTATGAGATGAAAATTTCCAAATGCTTATACTTAACTTTCTGTGATTTCAATATATTGGATTAACTAGCCCCCTTTTTTTTATCGAATGTAAAAAATAATTATGAAGCAAAAATTTGTTGACGCATAATGAATCTATTTCTTGTTCATTTCATACATAAACTGGATTAGGAATTGGTCATTTCATACAATTTACCTTTAAAAAATTATAAACTGAATTGAATAATTCTACTATTATTTTTCTATCTCTTTATTTTATTTCATATTTTTATTGACTAAATATTCGTTGTCCTTAAACTTGCGTCTTAGAAAATTAATTAAATTTGTTTTATTTCTCACATTTCATTAAGGAATTTTTAATTAGGTATCAATTTCTAAATTTTTGCCAGTTACATTTTAACCAAAAGTGTCAGTATTCAACAGAATAAAAAAAACAGTTAATAACCGATACACTCATTTAAAAAGGATAAATTTATTTACTTAAAGCATCATTAGGTATGATTTTTTTTTTAAAAAAAAAGTCGTATACATACCTAATATATAATATAATTTTTTCTTACTCTCTGAACTTCTATAGCTTTCTATTACGTAGCTGCTAAAAATTAAGCACTCAAACATAATAAATTATTTCCATAATGGATGCAAAGATCGTGCTTATGAAATATATATTTAATGCTATTTACCCCATTTAAGTTTCTTAGATTTCTAATAATATTAATAGGTCGAATTAAATTTTCAATTATATATATATATATATATATATATATATATATATATATTGAAAATTAAAGATTCCCAAAAAGGAGATAAATATATATATCGATATTTTATCAGTTAGTTGAATTGACTGTATATTCAATCATAATTAATCAATTGAAATATACAGTTATTTTGTTATTTAATTGAAATATTCCATCGATAGAAACAAATAAGCGTATTTTATTGCATGATTGATTTTCAAACGAATGTTTGTTGAAAATTAAACAAATTGAAGCATAGCTATGTTTTCTTATGCAACATCACAAGGTTGCAACAGATTTAAAATTGTAATTTATCATCTAAATAAAGAAAAATAAATTGATCTTAATCTTGTTAAGCTAAAACAATTCCGATAATACTAAACTAGTAAAAACCCCTTAGCTACCGCTCAAGGTCCTAACATACTGAATTGTTAAAAGGCTGCCGATTGAAAGAATGTTACGAACTGAATGAAAAGTATGCCAGTGTTAAATTAAGATATCTTTAAACCGTCACTGTATTCAATCGATAGAAAAATACACATTTATTTTATAAGGTAATTGAATTTAATTTGTCTGTGTTGACTTAAAATTTAATAAAACAAAGCTGTCGCAAGATTAAATTCTGTTACACAATCTCAAGTTCACAACAAACAAACATTTTAAATGATCATCGATTAAAAGAAAAATAAATTAATCCTAACCTTGTCTAAAATCTAAAAGAACTCAGAGAATACTAAACTAGTAAATATGCTTAACTACCGTTCAAGGTCCTTACAAACTGAATTTTTAAAAAGACTGTTGATTGAAAGAAAAATAAGCCTGTGCTGTCCTAACCAACTGTAAATTCGAGTATCTGGAGTTTCGTGACATGTAGCAGGAGCAATTAGATTTGAATTTCTTTTTCAGGCAGATGCGATACTACTTGTTGCTATTATGCATTTGCTAGACAGAAGTATCGATCTGAGAAATATACATGGGCTCTTTACAGATAGAATGAATTGCTATCAATTGATCAATATCTGCAGCTCTAACTTTCTTCAGCATTAAGAATTCAAGCACGAATGGAAAATATACAGGCTATCATTTGCATGGTTTCTTTCAAAACAAGCATACGATTAAAAGTGGTATAACGTTAAACGCGTTCCAAACAGGGGTGAGAATTGCTTTCTTTTGGAAGAGCATTATGTTTGAAAACTTTATCTTTTTCTTTTTTAATCCACAGTTAGATCCTCGATTTCAATATTCCAGTTTAGAATTCTCAAATTCGATTTAAAACAAATTGAAATTCATTTAAATCTGCAAAAAAAAAAAAGATAATATCGTAAAAGAAAAGATACCTAGTGTGTATGTGAACGAACCGGGACTGGAAAAAGTGTTAAGTTCTTTGAACAATTATATGAACAAAATGAGAAAAAAAATGGAAGACCCGTCATCTTCATTAGACACAGTCGATAACACCAAATAGACACTATCTAAAGAACGATAATTAATACAACGGGAAAGAATGTGTATTAATAAAAGTAATGGGGGGGAAACAATTTTAGTAATTGCTAAAATTATTTGGAATTTTTTCAGTGAGATGAGAAATCTTTAAAGTATTAATCTTCAGAAACAGATGCTACAGGGATTCTTTCCTTAGGTATAGTAAATTAATGATTGAGTTTTGATCAATCACATATTTGAATGAATAACTTAATTATCATCACTATATGACTTTCTATTCATTGTACTATTGATCAATGGACTATTTTAACTATTTGAAATATAGATTAACCATGACAGCAGGAGGGAGTAATAATGTTACATTACATAGTAAACTGTATTGTTTGTACGTTGGCCATGAAAAAAAAATCGATGCATACAACCCCCTATGAATCACAAAAAAGAGTAACGGGAAATTTTTCCTGCAGATAACACCGAGATTTTGCTTCTAGTTGACCAGTTTCCCTTTCTGAGCTCCACTCTGTGCTATATCGTTTTATCTTTAGAAGGTTTGTAACAAAATAAATGATCATGTGAAGATTAAAATGATGTCAAATGATTATTTAAACTTTAAATAACTTATATTCCCAACGATAAAATAAATGAAATCATCAACTGCTATTAAGAAAAGCCTCGTTTATATATGATTCATTTTTATAGTTTATTTAAATATAAATAAGTGTTTAGTTTTTACTGTGCTTTTTATAATCAGGTTACTCTATCCTTCGACGCTCCTTTTTTTGGCGTGTATGTGAAAGTAAATCGAAAAAACACCATAAAACTATCAAAATGAAAAGGAATATGAATAACTTTATTTTGAATATTACAACATTTTATCTTATAATACTAATTTTGAAGTCTTTTTGAAAATTTATATAAGCTTGGAGGGTAAGAAGTATTTGCTTTTGGTTAATAATATTTTAATTTAAATGAATACCGTTCTGTTTGTTGAATAACTTTTTTTTTGAGGAAGAATTTATCCAGTTCAAATTCAACAAGATACCCCTGATAGATTTATGGTTATTATTCAATCCTTATTTATAAACATAGAGGACGGCAGTAAGAAACAAAAAAAATATTTTGACTGATTTCAATTGAATGAAGACAAATTGTGAATGGCAAAATTAAATATATGCACGATTCGAGAAACCGGAATGAGATGCCGCGCGTGGTCAATCAATACCTCTCATACATAAAACATGTTACAAACAAACAATAACACACACACAACATTCGCATAATAAAAAAATATAATAAAAATGGGGAAAAAATCTCGTTCTGCTTGTAGTCATGTGAGAAAAAACCGTTTGCAGCAGTTTCCGTTTAAATCAGAAATATATTAACGGCAAATATTTTTTGACAAGTACTACTACACACTGTGCAAGAAAAATCTGGAAGAAAAGAGGGAAATGGGGAGAGATGGAGAAGAAAAAGCTACACAGACTTCTCTTCGACAAGGAAAAAGATACAAAGTGATGCTTGGTAGAGAGGACCTATTGAACAATGAGGATACTGGTAAAGGAAGAGAGGGAAAAAAACAGATAAATATGCGCATTTTTAGCGGACAAATCCGCTTCGCTTGCTTAACATGCTCTCTCTCTCTCTTTCCCCCCTTTTTTTCCCTCTACATCTTCCATGTTTATTAAGTGGGTATTTTCAATAGTAGAAACAAATGAAAGGAATGGGAATGTTTTTACATTATTTGTTGGTTTTATTATTCCCTCTCCCTTTTTATTTTCAAGTTTCCTATTTTTCCCCTTCCCCCCACGAGTGATGTTCATTGTGTTTCCGTGTTGCATGCTTTTTGTTTTCAAATGATGTGTCCGACTGCATCGAAATGTGAAAAATATTACTTCACATTAGAAATATTATTCCTGTCCGTTAAAAGCGGAGATACCGAATTAATTGCATGGACGAAAAATAAATTATAGTGGAAAAAGAATTACGTACACGGAATAGAATAAAAAAAAATTAAGGTCTAAAGGTCAGGGAAAGGCATGCTATGTTTTGATAACTAGGTAGAATTATTGTTACTATTTTCATGGAACGGTGGAATTAAGTCACGTATTTCGATACAATTGTCAAATCTTGACCACTCTCCATAAAACCAGTGTTAAAAGTCAAGGCTCAACGCATTTGCTTCATTAATAAGTACTTCTAACTTTGCAGTTTTGTCAGTGTTATATATATCTCACACATAGTAAAAAAGATAAAGAAAAGTACTTAATTAAACCCCCAATTGTCACTATTTTAGTTAAATATTCATATTCGTTTTGAACATCGTTTCTTTCGATACCTTTGTAACTCCTTTTGGTTATTGCCTTCACTTGCCAATAATAATTTTAATTACAAAAGTCTATCATAAAAATCCAATAAATAGAAATTTGCTCATAGATGAACTAAATATAAATTCATTTTTATTCAAGTTATCAATATTTATATTTTACAACTACCTGATCTCTTTATGGTTCTATGTAATAATGAATTAATTGATTTCCTATCAATTCACTCAAGTTCGAATGAGTAGAATTAATGGAATCAATGGTTCGTTTCTTGAACCATTTACTTATCTCTTCAAAAACCATCTAATCGTTTCTTAGAGATTACATATAACTGATTTCTACTTCTCTATTTGATACACAATCAACAACTAATTTCAAATTTCAATATTAAATTTTTCATCACTTTTATTTACATCTGATGAAATCTATTCATTCACTTCATAATTTCAATCTAATTTATATGAATCACATTTCACTTTATTCGGAGAGATTTCATTTTAAACAATTCAAACAGAAAAGCGCCATGAGCTAATTTCAGGAAGAAATTATGATATAGCCAAGTATTATACATTTTTTTTCTTGAATGCAGTAACTCAAGTTGCTCCATATAGGAGAATTTTTGTGATAAAATAGTTATACACATAACGCTTTTAGTTATTTTGTATGAAGAAAAAAGTTATTCAGTCTTTCCCATACATTTCACATCATTTTCAGACATTGAGTTATCATTCAGGAATAATACACCTCGAGCGTTCTCATTTATGTGAATATATGGAAATATTAAACAAAAAGTATAAAACTCCAGAAATTGAATATGATTAATGTTTTTCAAACAAAGTCTGAGAAAAAATACAGCAATACCTTGATGACTAATTTTCCAATTTAATTTTTGAGCACCTTACTGAAAATCTTTATTGCATATGGAAAAAGTACGTATTAGTAACTATTTCTTAAAAGATTGTTTTGGTAACATTTCTTTTGCTGTTTTATTAACTTTACATTAATTTCCTGCAGACAATTTTGATGAAGTTAACCAATTGGTAAGAATTAATTACTACAAATTACAATATATATGAAGAAAATATATTAATACTCATAATACTTCTTAAATATTAGTAATGTTACATGATTTTCCCACTAATTATTATTTCTTCATATTCGCGAATGTTAACTGAAAGTAAAAAGTTTCAAATATACTGTTTGAATATTACAATATTGTCACGAAGAAACCACTGGATTGGACTAAACTTTTAGTTACGTAATAAGAAACTGATTTATCCTAATTTAAATTCTATTACGAATAATGTATACGTTGTTTAAGGGATTTTAGGAGATTAACATATTTGATAGATAATTGATTAAAATGTTGTTACGATGAAGATCATATAAAAATCACTAGGAGGTATTGTTATAAATTGTAAATGTAATTTGATCATGCCAGTTTCTTACACAATCGACAAATAAAAAAAAAACCCTATAGTAGTAGCATCTAAACCTCCCACTACTACATTTCAAGAACATGTGGAGGACTTCAAAATATAAATTTAATTGGTTTAAAACCGTTCCATAAGTCAAAGAGAGGGTTTTTCTGTTGGGAAAGTTATATCTCGCGCGATTGATTCAACTCCTCATATATCAAGAAAAATGCATTTTTGGCAAAAGGAACAAAATTGTTCTCCCCCTTTCATTCAACTGAGCTTCCCCTAAGAGCTTGACATTTTTCCTCAACCACAATACTTCCCTCTCCACTCGTTTTTTTTCTGTTATTTTTATTCTTTTTCTTTCTCGAACCTCCCTGCTCTTATTTCTGTTCTATATTTCCGAATTCGGTGTCTTCGATTTCGTTTACTTTCGCTTCAATGTATGAGAATATTTGGTGTGCTCGGCCTTTTTCGGAAAATTCCTATTGTTGCTTTGTTGTTGCTGTGTGATTTTTCTCCTTTTTTATGTTAGTATGTGGGTTTTTTTTCGGTGAGCTGTGTTTTGTGTAAGTTTGCATTGTTTGTGTTCTCTTTGGCTCGCAGCTCTTCTCACTTCGATTTCTTTTTTTTAAAAAAAAAAATATCGTAGTATGGTTGTATTTTCTAGGCAATGTTGTAAATACTTGTAGTTTACTTTTGGCGCCAAAGAGCGCTGGAAAATATCGCTAACAGAGCAACAGTTGTACTTTCTACAGCAATATTTTTGTAAACTCGTGTTTTTAAGCTTATTTAAAGCCAATTAAATTGTAATACTATGTAAACAAAAATTGATTTTTGATAGCTTTATTGCTTAAGTTCCGTTTTTTTAGCTTTATAAGCTATTCACTTTGAATGTCACTTGCTAATATACCTTTTCATCGCATTCATTTTTCAAATTTTTGATTGCTTTTACATTTTTGTATTGTTAATATACGAATATACATTTAAATCGTAGTATTTAGAACGGCATTATTCCTCCGGCAAAACTGTAAATAGAATTCTATTCGCAACTGTCACCTAATTAGCTGCCACCAAGAGTGTGATTTTTCTCCTTTTTATGATAGATGTGTTTTTTTTTCTTTCGATGAGCTGTGTTTTATGTTAGATTGTACTGCTTGTGTTCTCTCTCTCTTTCGCTTACAGCTATTTTTACTCCGATATATTTTTTTAAATTCTAATATATTTGTGTTTCCTTGATATTGTTGTACATACTTGTAGTCTACGCTTGGTGCCAAAGAATGGTTTAAAAATGTCGCCAACGGAGCAACAGTTGCATTTCCAACTGCAACGATTGTTTTTTGTAAATGCGTGTTTCTAAGTTTATTTATAACTTCACTAGATAATTAAAAATGGATTGCTTGCAATTAATTTTAATGTAAACACTAGTCACAGCATTATAAAATAGTTATGAAAAAAGCCATCTGATATTTGATATTGTTAGGGATTCGTTCTTTTAAGCAATTCACAGATATACCTTTCCTCCCCGTTCATTTTCTCTATTTTCGATTGCTTTTAGATTTGTATATTTTAATGTATCTACGTTTTCATATTTCACAAGGTAGTATTCTTCCGGCAGAATTATAAATGTATTACTGTTCACACAATTGTGACTAAAGAAAAAATGGTCTAAAATGTTGCCAACTGAGCAGAAGTTCATGAGAGAATAACAAGCAATTATGCTAAATTAGTTTAGAAAAGATAAATATAAATAATATCGAAATTCTAAACACTACACACAAAACTGTGTTTTGAGAAATCGATAAAGAACTCTTTGTATATATAGTTCCTTGTTTTTATGAAAACGGTAACATTTATTACATTAATGTGAATTTTTGAATTAAAATACAAATCATAAATTGTCCGTATAGTTCTAATTCCTTAATATAAAAGAACATTCATTACTTTATTTTCTAAGCATTGCTGAAACTGAGCATCGTAATAAAAAGTAATTACAAATATTCTTTTTGGATAACTTC
The DNA here is from genome assembly GCA_019974015.1 of Nephila pilipes. Taxonomy (NCBI): domain Eukaryota; kingdom Metazoa; phylum Arthropoda; class Arachnida; order Araneae; family Nephilidae; genus Nephila; species Nephila pilipes. The sequence goes on from BMAW01105812.1 coordinate 534,116, forward strand.
TCTATATTCCTTTCGTTCCCATGCTTTGAATGTGGGCTCTTGTTCTCAGTTTGTGATTTTGCCTACAGGTATTATAAAAACAATATTGTTCTCAATTTAGTTGCAAGTGTATTTAGTTGATATAAAGTTAACGATTCCTGTAAGTAATTATGAGAGGGCATTGAAAAGTCTTAATCGTTTCTATAAAATGACCGATATATAGATAAAACATTTTCAGCCAATTAATTCTTAAGTACGTAATGTATTAAATTACAGCTATTCACTTAGTGATTTGCTTGAAGTCAGGAAGCTTGGATTAAAGTAATTCTCAGTAAAAAGAAGATAAGAGTTCTATTTATTTCGTTCTATAATGATGTGGCCATCAAAAAGCCAAGAAATGCAGAGAAAAATATATAATTCTGAATAATGACTGTTGGGGAAATTCTTTAAAATAATAAATAAAAGTTAAATTTCTAATCTCGATTATTCTTAAGATTTATATAGTAAATTATATTGGACTTTATGATGTTGCAAGCTACTTTAATCTTCGGCTTCTTAAAACCAAAGAAATCCTCATAAATATCAGTAATGTCCAACATTATGTACATATGATTAATTAATATACAGACTAAATCTTATCCAGATATCTTTTACCTTAGTAATAATTAAAATCTCGGGATTTGTCCTTTTATATACAGGGTGAAGAGGTAGGGAATAACAAAGGAAGATGATTTGATATATGTTTGTAAAGGCGCAGACGAACGCATTGACGTTGCAGTAGGTAATGCGTATCAGGCTCAAAGCTGTCGTACAAATGTAGTCGTTCGTCATTTGACATTGTAATTTCGCAGAAGTAGCAGTAAAGGACATTCGTACAATGAACTTACAGGAATGTAACTAACTTACGGTATGACAGATGACAGAAGTAGGAGAGCAGCGTAAATTTATGCAGAACGCTATCTTAATTGGCACATAACACTAAGTCAAAATGCTTGCTCTCGTTTTTCAACAACTGTGCATCAGCTAAACATCATTATCAACACAGACAGTTGTAGTAGAAAAAGCTAGCATACAATATATTGAAAAAAAACACTCAATTTTCAGCGCAAAACATATTGCTAACCAATTTGCTTCATATTCAACAGAGTATAGGAAACTAAATGAAAAACGTTTCCACCCTTTTTATTTTCAAAGTACAATTCATACAATTTCTGCATGGTTACAATATCAAATTATGATCGGCTACACTTGTCAAACAGCTTTTGGGGGGAACAGAAGTTGTGCATATATATCATGCCCATAATGTCATGTGTGAAACAGCCTTTTTTTGCTGTTTAATTCTCCACCAAGGCAGCTCACCGCATAGCGAGGCTGATGCACGTTAAATATGGTTAAGGTCCCAAGTGTTCCTGTAGGCGTGATGGGTGTCGTTTTCTTCATTTGGTCAAAAGTTAAACTTACGAGTTCCGACACCAATAGGCCTCGTGTTGCTTCCTTGTGCGACTTTATTAAAGCAATTACATAAGCTCAACATTAAGCAATTGAGGATCATTTAAACATGGCATAAATTAAGCTCATTTTTCGTTCTTGAGGGTGCTTCAGTTACTTAAACTGATAGAAGTATTAAATGAAAAAAAAAATTAAAAATTCATTTGCTGATAAAAAAGGAAACTATTAAAGTGACTGGAGGTTGTTAGCGTAAGCATGACTTTTTCCTTCTTTGAACTCTTTCTAAATGAAACCTTCCTTTTTTACAGGCAATTTTTAAAACCACATCGCTACCAGCAATGTCAAATATTTAGAACAAGTTAAAAATTATGGCTTAAATTTTTAACTGGAAAAATAATTTATGTATGATAACCGACACTAACACGCACTCAAGAAGCAAACAAACTTCTAAGAGTCATAACTTCAAACCCTCGTCAGTGCCATTACACGCAGTTCATCTTCCTAAATTTATACACACGATCCTTAAAAGTCATTAAGGATGATTATGAACGTCAAAGCAATGCATGTGACACGATCCGTGTAGAACTCTAGTGAATCGAATCACTGAATAAAATAAAACAACCCGTTCAACCACCACCTACATTTGGATAAAGGGAGAGCCAGAGAAAGCGATCACAGAAATTTCCAGAGCGTTCGTGGAATTTTACTCGTAAATTTTCCTTAACGGCCTAATAAAGCAAACGGCAAAGGGTGGAAAGGGGTCTAGAATGACCTCTTGACGTCACTAGGTCGTCACTGTGAAATACGTGCTTAGAATACTAGGGACCGTGCTTCGCGGGGTAGCCTAACCTACAGGAAACTGTTGCAAAAGGGGGGTTGGCAGTGTTTGACGGGCGTAAGGGCTGCTAGCATAAATATAAGCCGCCCCTGTGTAGTTTATTTATTTATGTTCTTTCGAAAAGGGCGGAATGTTGCTACGGGAGCTAGGAAAGAGTGGAAGGACGGAGCAAAAAAAGAAAATAAATTTGTTTTTAACTCTTTTAAATTGAACGTCACCCAGTGTTACATAAACTAAGGAATCGGTTCCGGCGTTGCAATTATCGTATATTTGCATGCGACTTCTATGGTATAGGAATAAATTGGGCGGTATAAAATAGTGTTTTCGTTAAGGGTTCCAGAAGGGAAATATGTAAGGAAAAGAAAGAATTTGAATGAGAGGGGGAGGGCTATTAGGAAATTCCGGAAAGGATGTTGAATTAAATGGTTATTTATAAACAGCAATAAAATGTTTACTCAAAACACAAACAGTTTTCGTTACAAAACGCAAAAATTGGCTGAGTTATAATTCAGTTAAATTCTATAGATAAATTATTTTTACCCAATTCACCATTGCTTTTAAAGAAATCCACTTGTGATTTTTAAGTATTTTCAGGCAAGAAATAAATTTAAAAAAATAAATATTTTAGAAAATTTGTATTAATCAAAAATTGTATAACAATTTATGTGAGACTTTTGTGACGTATTTCCTTCATTATTTAATTCTGCAGACATCTTTTGTCTAATTAAACAGTCAAAAAGTTCAAGATTTCAATGGAAAATACGTAAGAGAAAGACAAAACAGTTTATTTAAAATGTCCAAAATCTCTCTCTCTTTCTCTTGAATCCCTCTTAACTCAGTTAATCCTAGTTCATATTCAGATAATAAAGTCTTATCTAATAAAATCACTCATTCTGATTCACGCCCTTCTCGATTAATGCAGATTCACTTCCAAATAAATAATTAACTTCTTCATCTAATTTATCTTTTCACGTTTGCTTGGTTGGTAAGGAGATGTAACTATGTGCAGTTCAAATTACTAAAAATTCCCGATGTTAGTGGAGAGAAAATCATGAAATAGCCCAAAATTACAATTTTGAGAAAGTATTAGATCTTTTAAATGAAAATCTAATCTTGCACATTGACAAACGTCTCCCCATGTGGATCACCCTCTTCTTCAGGCGACATCTTATTAAAGCCTCTGGGAACAAAAATAAGCAAATGCAGTGCATAGAGGGCACATCATGAAATTTTTGGGTACAATAAGATTATTGAAATTTAGACAATAAATAAAACCTGCTATGGCCAGAGAATTTTTTTTCTTCAACTAAGCCTTGTACTATATTTTAGCATATATCACTGCCTACTTCGGTTAATTTTATTTGATTATTTCAAAATTAATTTATTAATTATTTTAAGTTGTTAATTAATTTCATTTGATTATTTTAAAATTTATAAAATTAAAAAAAAGTAAAATATTACAGGAGACGATTTAATTAAATTTTTTTTGTCCTCAACGCATTCCTCAGTTTTAAATTTTATCTTTTCTTTTGGTGTGGTAAAAAACGATTAAATTTTAATTTTGTAACTCATAACATATTTTAATTGTGTTTTGCAATGTTGCTTTCCTTTTTAATGGATCCGTAAAGGATTCTTTGAAAAAATGCTATTTATCTTAATGTTCGGTCACTGTAGCATAATTTTAATATCATTAAAACAATAATAAAATAAATAAAATCTTAATCAATAAAATAATTAATAAGTGAATCTTGAGGGGTTATTAATATCTCTAAGTTATAAAAAAATATATTTACAAGCTAATTTAAAAGATTCATCGATGCTACTTAAACGCATTAAGAGCTTTCTGAAAAATGAGTGTATGTTTAAATATATTGAGAAGGGCTTAAATATATTGAGAAAGTAAACTAAGTATTCGGAAACTTAAAGAACTTCTGTATGAAACTTTTGCATACAAAAACTTTGCGTTTAAAAATGTTACTATTATGTTTTTCACATCAATCTTTTCATAATTTTAAGAAGTTTAGAATTTTTATTTTACTAGACGTATCATTAGTTAGTTATTCATTAACATCACACCGAAAAGCAACACGAAGACTACTGTCATTAGACCTCATAATTTTGAATCTTTAGGGAATGATGAGAATGAAACCTAAGCTGGTATCTCACTCTCCAAATTTCCACAATACGTCAACGGGAGGACTTGGAGACTCAACTGGTTTATTGGATCTCGATCCCTCTATACAGAGGGTTTTTAATGGCTTCAAGACTCGAACAAATGAATCAATGGAAATAACGCCGGCCGCGAGCTCGTGATCATGATCATATATCTATCGTTGTGCTGGTAAGTTTTACATAAGAAATTTCAGTTTTATTAATACATATTGTGTATTAAACACAATCAATTCATTTATAATTATAACTACTACATGACATTTTCTCTCTTTAATCCAAAAACTAATAGAAAAGAATTTTTTAAAATTAAATATAAAATTAATAGTTCCAAAATTATTACAATTTTTTTTACTATTTATTGATCTACATACTTGCAAGAACAATATACAGTGCAATAATGGCAGCTATTGGTTCTTATATACAATAGATACACACATATAATATTCTTCCATCCTTTTGCAAGATATATCGACGTGCATTAATTTATTGAATACTGATAAAAAAAAATACATAATGTTAAAAAATAAAAGTGACTTTATCGATTTTTTTAACTCAGGTTTTTTTTTTTTTTTTCATTATAACTTACAATAAAATACTTTATTATGATTATTTCAAAATAAGGAATTCTCACCAGAATTTGGAATCTGATCTGACATGTTTTTAGATCAATAACAATACATAGAAATTTGTATTTTAAAAATTTATGATTCAAACATTCACGAAAGACTAAACACTTGACAAATGTAAGAAAGTATTGTCAAACCAACATTTAAGTAAAACTGCTTATTCGGTAGCATTTTTTTTTTCGTTTCATACACATTTTAAAGTAGAAAATATATTATTTACTTATTTTACAAGCAGCACATTTTGCGTATTTTAAAGGGAGAGAGAGAGAGAGAGAGAGAGAATGCTGTGTGTGTAAAATAAAATATTCCATACTATAAATAAATTATATTATTGATTTTCCTCTTATTATTCTCATCGTCAAACTCGTAATCTGCTTCAGTAAGAAGTAATTTTTGTTGGTTTCAAGTTTAAAATATTATTTTATACATTTTTTGCTTTGAAGTTTTTTTATAAAATATAATCCTTACAATATAGAGAATTCTTATACTATACTCAATATTATGCTTCTTATACAAAAATAAAAATCATAATTTTCCTTGTATAATAATTTTTTTTGGTATTAAAAATTATATCATTGGAACATTTTTCAAATTTATAAAGCAAGTACTTGCTATATTGCAAAATATATTTGTGTACCAAGTTGAATATTTTTTTTTTCTTGATTTGATGAACATTCCATAATATTTCTTTGAGGGTAATTAATGTTTCTAAATATGTATTATCATTTGTTACATGAACAAAAAGCAAGAAATGGCATAGACACCAACAAATTGCATTAAGAATTTAGATATTATTCCTGTACAATTTTATCAGTTTTACAAAAATTGGTGAAAGTTTAATTAGAACATTGACAACTTCTATAACTTTTGAATTAAATAAGTTACTGGCCCTTTTGATCGAAAAAAAATTTCTCTGAAAAAAAATACACTTAAATAAATAAAAATAAACTGCACTTAAATAAATAAAAATAATAAATAAAACCAAATTCTTCAATTTTACAATCGCTCAAAATCCCTGTACTGCGAATTTAATCTTCCCATAGTAAAACTAACCGAGGCTCTTTCGCATTTCCCAAATCAACTAACCGTTTGCAGATTTTTATAATGAATATGGCTCAATTGAAAAACACTTCCGATAAATGAATTGCGATATATATAGATTAGAATTATTCAAGTGAAATTAGTTGATTTGATGAACTGCATTTATAAACAGCTCAATGTTAAATTAGAAGGTGGGTAGTTTTGTTAACGGTAAAGGTAGTGAATTGAAGAAATCAATATGAAATATCTGTATCATATCTGGGCTGAGTAAGATAGCTTAGGAATAAACTCGGAGATAATCTACGAAAGGTCAATGATTCGAACCCTCATCTGTAAATCTTCTATGATTCGAACTTGATTGATTTTCAAGACAAACTTTAGTTAAATTTAAAGACCAAATATTGTATGTATTGACCTTTGCTGCAGCTAGAGTAAGTTTTGTATTGGATTTTTGTTTATTCACACATAATATACTTTGTTTGAAATCTTTGTGTAATTTTATATTCATTAGACTAGTGTTTCATAACTGTTTTAAATAAGATTAAGCATGGAAAGTCAAAGAAAAGAGTCATATCGAGGCATACCCATATAAATAAAAAGTGCTCATTTTAGTTTCGGTTTCGAAAGATAAATCTTTATCATTAATTTGTGTATCAAAAGGGATGGTATACAAATAACCATAGCATGCATATAAGTAAATCATACTTATAGAACATCGAATGAAACTGATTTATAAAAAAGAAAAAAGAAAATTTTCTTCAACATATAACTAAAAATTGCTTCTACAATTCTTTTTGGAAGAAAAAACATTATGTTTTCCTTCATATCTTTTCTTCCACAGAAAGACCGCTATCGCCAAACAACGACCTCACTGCCAGAAAGAAAGGAAGAAAAAACACTCCCCTCAAATCACCAAACATTTCTTGTGCGCTCGTACAGCCCCGAAAACAGCAACATTACGACGTCAGTCCGACATCAAATTCCCGACAGTGCGGTTTAAACAAGATTAGAGCGACGTGGAGCAGCCATCTTTAACGGTAAGGCCCCGAATCAGCAACCGATTCTATCAGATTGCGGATTTGAAGTCGCCGATAATTTCGCCCTCCTCTCCGCTTTCGAACTTTAATTTCAATCCATCGCCAAAGCCTCGTTTTCCGAATACTAAGTGCGGGAGTTAGGGAGGGCTGTCTGTAATTATCGTAATGTAACGGAGGGGGGCTTTGGACAAAAGGTTTTCGCACACAGCGCACGTTGTCCGATCGGTCCGTCCAAAATCGTCGTCGATTGGACCAAGGAAGTGGCTTTGGGCAAAATTGGATTTGGTTTATGTAACGATGATGGCACACATGGGATAGGATTGAAGGTCTGGTGACATAAACGCGAGAGTTTCAAAATGTTAAGATTGGGTTTGTGGGAGTAATTGTCTTTTCAATAGCTAAGCACATTGGTATGAACGTGGTCATATATTGCTGTGAAGGGCTTGGGCCTAAATTACCTTTTTTGTTTGATTATATTAGTACAGAATTAAAATTATACTAAACAATTTTATCAATAGAAATACCTATGTTAAGACAATTAAAAATTCAGGGTATTTATCTTTTTAAAATCTGATGTGATTATATATTGTTGAGAATGACTTGAGCTTATAGTTTGCTTATCGTAAGTAATAGTTAAAATTATAAGCTTTATTGAAGTAATAATTGTATTAAAACAATTAAAAAGTCAATGTAATTGTATTTCCTATATCTAAACAAATTGACATAAACATGGTCATATATTGTAGTATAGGGAATAGTCGCAAAATGTCGATTTTTGTATATTTATAATAGCTGTGTTGGTTATAGTGGAAAGAACTGTAATTATATTAAAAACACAGAGAAGTATCAATAGGAATAATTATGTTAACACAGTAAAAAAGGAGTAATTTTCTAAGAATCTGAGCACATTTCAAGAAAAGGAGAATACATATAGTCGCATTGTGAGGTTTTGGCATATTATTTGCTTAAAATAGAGAAGTAGAGAATTAAAAATATACTAAACACCTTTATCAAAGGTAATAATTATATTAAGAAAATTAAGAAATGGAAGTAACTGAATTTTGAATATTTAAATACATTGGCCATGTATTGTTTTGGTGGTCACAGGCCTAAATACCAGTTTTGTTTGATTATAGTAGTATTATTGATTATAGTAGTAAGAATTAAAATTATACCGAACGGTTTTTTCAATTCGAACTATTATATTCAGACGATTAAAAAGTTTAAGTAGTTGTCTTTTTAAAATCTGAGCCCACACATGGAATCATGATCATGTATTGCTGAGATGAGCTTAAGCCTAACACGTCTTTTTTTTGTTTCATTATCGTACGTGTGAACAGAATTAAAATTTATATCAAATAATTTTATATATGGTAATAACTATACTGAGACGATTAAAAAAAGCGTAGGGTTATTGTTTTTTAAATATCTGAGTACATTAGAGTAAATGAAATCATATGTTGCTGAGGAAGATTTGGCTCTGAAACATCTATATTGTTTGTTTATATTAAGATAAGAATTACAAAAATATACTTATATAAAACAGCTTTATCGTTAGAAATAATTATAGTGAGAAAATTAAAAAAAAAAAAATTAGGTGGTTAATTTTCTTTTGAGTATATGAGCTCATTGTTTTAAACGTAATCACATATTGTTGAGGAGGTATTTGGCTGATAATGTTATTTTGTTTGTTTATAAGAAGCACAGAAATAAAATTTAAGCCAACTAGCCCTATCAATGGTAATAATTTAATTGAGACACTAAGAAGCTAAAGGTAATTATCATTTCAATATATGAGTACATTGGTGTAAGTGAGATCACATATTTTTGAGGAGAGAATTTGATCACATATTTTTTTTTGAATCAAATTGTATTGAAATAAATTTTTTTAAAAAGTGAGGAGTTCTAATTGTATTTTCAATATCTGGGCACATTAGGATTAATAGGATTATATATTGGTGGAAGCCTTTTAGGTCTAAAATTGCAATTTTGCTTGATTATAGTTGAGCACCATACCTAATTATACCAAACAGTTTTGTCAACGAAAATGATTATATGGAGATAGTGAAAAAAGAAGGAAGAAGAGTAATTGTCTTTTTTTATAGATAAGTGCTCCCCGGTAAAAACATAATCATATATCGCTGGTGATAGTTTCGGCTGGAAATACAATTTTTGTTGCTTGTTAAGAGTAATTAACAAAATTAAAATGTATTCCGAACAGCTTTATAAATGGTAATAATTATATAGGAATATTAAAAGATAGATGGAGGAGGGAGTGATTTTCTTTTCAGTACCTGAACACATCAGTATAAACGTGATGATAGATTGTTGAGGAGGGCTTGAGTCGATGACATCTTTTTTGTTTAATTTTGTACTAAAAACGCACACACACAATATATATATCGCAGTGAAAGGTATTAATAGAAAATATTTTTTTAGTATATAGTAAGTACAGAATTAAAATTTATAAGCCAAACAGTTTTATCAATGGAAATAATTGCCCTGATACAATTAGAAAAAAAAAGAGGAGGTAATTACCTTTTTAATATCATAGCACATTGTCTTAAACAGGATCATATATTATTGAGACATTCAATTTTTAGGCCTGAAATATCGTTTTTTATTGTAAGTACAGAATTAAAAGTTACACATTTAACAGATTTATAAATATTAATAATCATATTAAGACATTTTTTTAAGAAGGAGAGCAGCAGGGGAATTAATCTTTTCGATATCTGAGCATACTGGTAGAAAGTGATCATATATTCTTAAAGAGGTTTTGGGAATAAAATAACTTTTTTGATTGCTTATCCAAATACAAAACGAAAATTTATTGCAAACAGTTCTCTCAGTTGTAAAAATTATGCTACGAAATTTTTCTTAAAAAAATGGAGAGATAAAAGTATTTTCAATATTAGAGCACAGATGTATAACCGAGATCGTATAGAGTTGAAGAGAATTTCGGCTTAAAATATCTTTTTTTTCTTTTGAAAATAGTATGTATTAGATTAAATATTATACCAGTCAATATCATCATTGTTAACAATTATATTAAAATAATTAAAATGTTAGAAGGTTGTTATATTTTCAGTACCTAAGCATATAAATATTATGAACATGGCAAATATTGCTGAATTGATTGCTTGATTGTTTATAATATCGCAATTAGAAGCAATTCGAGGGTTATTGTCAATGGACCTCGTATTTTGGAGCCTTAATCTAGTACGCTGGCTCATGCCTCTACAAACTTTCACAATCGGCCAATGAGAAGACTTGGATCTTAGGCAGATTTATCGTGCACAGTTGATCTTTAATTGCCCTTCGGACTCTAACTTATGTTTCGAGAGAACCATATTCCGGCCGTGAATTGGCGATCATAACCTCTATCATGGTCACAGGTGATGGTCATATAAAACTTTATAATTTTATTTGACAGATTGGATGCATATCGGAGCCTCCACAGATTAAACGAGAATAACTCCGCTACACAGAGATATTTAACTAAGTGGCATCCGAGCTCAAACCTGTGACTCAACAAAAATAATGCAATCCGTGAATTCACGGTCATGACATGAAGCGTACCACGGCCATATATTGCTGAAGATGGTTCTAGCTTACAATTTCATTTTTGTTTTTTATTTGCACTTTTGAAAATTAATTTATTTGATGTGCTTATATATATACATATATATACTAGGGACATCGTAAAGTTTTATGAATTACTATGAAAATATATTCTGCTTATTATTTTATCCTTATGTTCTTGATTTTTTTAATATTGATCTAGTTGGTTTCAGGAAGCCGTAGATTAAAGTAACCCATAATATGGAGATGATAGAATACAATCCACCGAATTCTACGGTGACGGTCTTCGCAAAGTTAGGGATCGCTGGAAAGTGACTTTAAACCGAAGTCATAAAAATGGTAAATAAAAATTAAATTTCTTTTTTATTGTTTTAGTGATAAATATAACTTTCCTATATCCCTGGATTACAATACTGTGGGTTACAGGCCTTGAAACTAAATAAATGAACATTAATAGCTGTAAGTTTCAACATTATGTACATAAGGATCCATTAATCCACATAATTAATTTTATCCAGATATCTCGGTAATTGTATATATATATATATATATATATATATATATATATATATATATATATATGGATTTTATCAAATTCCTTTTTTTATCTATCCAAGTATCAATCATTTAAGAGATCAGTACGCAAGTTGTGAAACTTTGTAGTGTAATGGTGTAAAAAGAAAGTGTACGTGCCATTTTTGTTTTTGGATCATGTTTCACAAAGAGGGTTTTAATTAGAAGCAAAATAAAACTTGTAAATAATATTTCTACAAACGAAGTGCAGAAAACAATCACCCCTAAATTTCAGCTCTGACAATTTCTTTTCCTTCTGCTCAATCTCAATCTCCACTCAAGTTTTGATCCGAGAGAGATAACTTTTCACATAAAATTTTTTACTCCTTTCCCCTTCTTATTAAGTTACCGGTCGTCTCCTGCCTACAGGGCTCAATCGACTTCCAAACCAGATGCTTTGCTTTTCGGAAGGGGGAATTGGCGAGGGAAGGACAAAAGAAAGAATCATCTCTAAAAAAGGGCATAGACTGATGGGGAAGAAAAAAACTGGAAGAAAATTGTGGTGACTTGCTCCGGGCAATGTCCAACAAGACTTGTTACGTGATCAGAAGCACTTGCCCTCGACAGGTGATATTGCGTCCTCCCGTAGGAAGGGGCCTTCTTCACTCCCGCCCTGACACCTGCGCCCCTGCCACCCGGCTGAGATTGCCCGAAGATAGGAGGACCTTGTTTGGTAATGAATCGCAAGAATTTGGCGATAAAGACAAAAATTTAAAATGGAATTTTCGGACATTATAAGCAAAGCGAATAAAGTTGTTCAACTTTTAATTTACAAATAAAAGAAAAATTTGGTTTATTTGCTCAAATATGATTCGTTTTTACCACAAAAACTAAATTATATAAATACAGTCGACTCTATACATATAAAATCTTTCAGGTTCTGGCAAATAAAACAATGCATAGAAAGTTCGAAGTTTATAAATGCATACTGCATAATTTTCAAATTAAACTAATTGTGTATAGTTTATTTTTGTAGACCAAATAGCTTGAAACATTATCAAAGCAATTTATTTTAATAAATAAAGAAATATTCATCCAATTTACAAATTTGTAAACTATGGGAAATGTCTCCCTTTCATTTATTTTAGAATGATTACTAAGCTTGAGTATTTAATCAATAATTTCACTGCCAAATAAAAATAACTTCAGAAAAATAGTAAAACAATTTATTAATAAACATCAAGTTATGAATATTCAAAGATTCAAGTAAAATCACTCTTCTAAGTGTACTTTTCCTCAATGTGCCTAAAATATAATGTGAAATACAGTCTAAATTCCCTCTTACCAACTCACTAGAGTTAAAGTGAGAAATATCGCTATCGTATATGAACATATTACGAAAACGACTTTTATTTAAAATTATTTTATATCCTCAAATCTATTTAATACACTTTTTAACTTCACATTTCATTTAATTGGGATGTAATTTCAATTTAGGCAATTTAAAATAGAACATTTCCCAAGGGTTAGTAACAGGGGAGTTGCGATATATCTCAACTTTACAAATGCATTAAAACTTGAATGTATATGTGCAAAAAACAAAACGAAATTTGACTTGCGTTAGAAGGAAATATTTCTTAGCACCTAGTGAAACTTAATAACTTGCAGATTCTGTTTCAAAGTAATGTTCACTTTTATTCAGTAACATTAAGAATGAATCTCAAGCCATGTCGGTCAGTTTTATCCGTAGCTTTTGAATTAATGCATCTTCGTCGTTATCTTTTCTGGGTTCGTCATGACCAAATTAGTCAATGAAAATGTCTTGATCGGTTCAAGAAGAAGCCATTATATAATTTGTGACGCCTACTGACTTTCACTCACCATTACTGATCTTAATTAAAATGAGTCACAAATAATCTAATGAAAAGAGAGAATCCAACTATGATTGAAACTAATTTATTATTCGTTTGTTGTTGAATACTTAGAGATCAATATCATTTTTTTCTTTCTCTATGGTTATTATTTAAGCATATCTGAACTATTGTTTACTAAAAGCAATTTACTTGTCTGATCAAACCCATCAGTGTTTGATTTTGCACAAATATATATGGGAGGGTTCGAGTCGTGAAATTTTTTTTCTATCGCTTCTAGAATTACTTTGATCATTCTGAATATTTCAATGCATACATACCGTTGATTATCTTTCTCACAAACTAATTTAATTCGTTACAAATCATAAATTTTATCAAATCTACATCAATACAATTTTACTTATTAGGCGAGTCATTTTATACAATTCAAGCAGAAAAATCTCTAAAGTGATAGTTGAAGGGAAAATTGTGATAGAGTCCACTTTACAAGTTCTCTCTCACATGTGAAAATTGATAGAATTCAAAAATTACTTAGGATATAAATTTTGTTCGATGTACAGAATCTATGATAGTAGCGAAAGTACAAGATTCCTGAAAATAGTTCGATACATGGGATTTATTTTTATAGGTAAAATTCATGGTACCTGAGAATAGTTCAATATATTGAGGTTTTAGAGAAGCTCGATATATAAAATGTATCATTGAATATTCAGCTAATAGAATCAAAGGAATTTTTAAAAAAAAACAAAACACATTACTCTAATTGCTTCTATATATATACCTTGAAAAAGGATTGATGAATTGTATGGAAAAAAATAGACTCAAAACTATAATATCCTTCTCAATCATTTTCATTAATGTCTAAAAATTTCATTAAATCTAGAATTATTGATTTATTTAGTTCCGTAGAATTAAAGTTTCTTTGCATACTGCAGAGTAAATATTATTTTAAAGGCTATTTTTTTTAAAATTGGTAATTTCCTCAATAAGAAAACTTCACGATAACGGATATACATTCCCACTAAGATACAAATGTTGTGCTATATATATTCGGGCTATTGCAGTACTGCATACAATTACGTCATGGACGTTATAACTTGAGAACTCGAAATCACTTCAGTTCCAATAAGTACTAAAAAGCTCATGGCAATAAATAAATGTGTTGCAAATTGATATAAAAACAAATAGGTAAGATATACGTGAATTGTAAGTATTTTAATGAAAAAATCAATGAAATAATAAATGAAAAATATTGTTGCTCTATTCAATCTCTATATTCAGTGATCTATATTTTAATAATTGATGATAAAATAATTTCTAAGGGAAATTGAATCCCTGTTTTCATTGGATTTGTATAGCAAGGTAACTTAGTAATTAAGATCGCAAAGATATAGTCATAGATTCAAGTCTTGATTCCATAAAGGATTTTTTATAAGAATAATATGACCTATACTGCTCTTTAAGTGGAATTGGATCTCAGATTCCTCAAATAGCGTGGTGCAGAAATGAAAAGACTGAGATAACAGATCAGATCTAGTTTTGCTTACTTGGCCATGCTTTAAAATTATGATATCCATCGCAATAATTTCCATTAAGTTCTAGAGATTTTATTAGATTAAAAGTTCGTAATTTCTTTCATTCTATGAAGCTCTTTTCTAGAAAAATGAAAGACACGGTCTCTTACTCGGAGAGATTTTACTTTAAATTGGTCCTATACTTTATGCTGGGGAGAAGGGGCTAAATCGTCTGAAAACATCTATTAAAATATTTCTCAAAATAATTAATTAAAAGACGAATGTAAATATCATTATTTGATGATGAAATAAAAACACCTCCACAAAGAAAAATGATTTTAACATTACCAACTAAGTAATATTTTTTTAAAAATTTATACGTATTTTTCAAATACATTCAATTCATTAATTAATTAATTTCCTTTATAAAAATAGAGATAGCCATATATTGTGCACGGATTGATTGATTGTTTATCCACTTAGGAGCACACGACGTTGTGTATTTAATGACTGACTAATTATCGACGTCGCAAGTGGGAACAATAACAAGTTATAATTCATTGTTAAGTGATGGGGAGGATACTAGAGCTAGCACCCAGTGTTCCTACTTTTTCACCACGCCATGGTGGGGATTTTAAAATCCACTATATTTAACGTGTATCAGCATCGCTGCATGACAGGAATTTAGTGAAATTACTGCACAAACGCAGTTTCAAAGAAACCACGCTGGCTACGAGCTAGCAGCCTTGCGTAACTGTAAAATGTGTACCAACCTTAAGTTACAGTTACTAAACCTTACAAAAAATCTTATACCTTCTGGGCATAAGTTTCAGGTAATTTTTTTGTCATCCGGCATTAAAAATCCTTGTCGTAATTGGAAGTTACCAGGTGTTTTATTAATGTAATGTGTTTGTTCTTTTGTTCTCGAATATCAGTAATGTGCTGACGTGTTATTGAGGTTCTGACAGCTGAGGGGTGAGAGCCTATCCAAATTCATTGCGGAATGAAAACCGCTTGTAGTGAATTTACTATTGTATTAAAGATGAAACAGAACTCTAAAGTATATCACTTTAACTGTGATGATGAAGTAAAAGTTCTCATTGAAATCAGGTGTCGACATCAACCTTGTGAAATTCTTCACCGACAAATTTGATCTATTAGTAACGCGTTGAGGCATGTATGTGGAAAGGGATGGAAACTATGAATAGGGCACTACACGTCAGAATTCTTGCCAATTATATATATATATATATATATATATATATATATATCAGGTAACTGCAAATAATAGTTGTTTATAAATAAAAATAAAGATGTGGGGAATTTTTTTTCAATCAGATTAATGGAACTTTTTTGAAACACGTAATGAACGAACATCTCTGGGCGCCCAAAATGTTCCATGGACGCTAATTAAGAATTTATGTTCTATAGTGTCATTAATGTAAATTAACCAATTGATCAATTGCATATTTCTGATTGTTAGCATGGTCTTCATAAAACAAAATAATGCACAAAATTAAAAAAAAAATAATGTTATTCTTGATTCAAACAGGAAAAAATATGCCATCAATAACTTATTGAAATAAGAACTCAGTTTGAAATACGAGGGCTAAGGTAAAATTTTAATTGCAAATAAATAACCGATTTATCTGGATAAAATTAATTATGCGCATTAATTGATCCTTATGTACATGATGCTCTAAATAATAGGTATTCATATGAATTTGCGTTCTCTCAAAAAGCCATAGGTTGAGATAACTCGCAGTATGGCTTAGATAAAAGTAAAATCTGCTGAGTTTAACAATGACAACCTTCAAAATTTCAAGAAAAGCTGAGGGAAATGTACAATTCTAAAAGGTGACTATGCAGATAAGTTTTAAGAATGATAAATATACTTTAAGTTTCTGTTTCGATTATTTTAGTAATATTTAAACCTTTAGTACCTCGATATAATTAAAAATTTATGATCGTGCGGATTACTGTAATATACGACTTCCTGTAATAAACAAGTCAACATGAATAACTGTAATTTACAAGAATACGTTCATAAATATTCATTATTAAGCTGAATAAATTTGATCTAGAAATATCGGTTGTTTCTTTGTAATAATAACTTAGAGCTACTTCTTCGTAACTGTGATAAAAAATAATTACATCGGAGTTTCAAGGATGTAATGTACAACTACTTTCAGAGTAGATATTGGCATGGTTTTCATCGGTGTTGGCGATATCTCAGCAACCCTGTTGCCCCGATCGTCCACTTGCAGTCCTTCCCTTGAGGGATTACTAGATTTAATCACGAGAAGGGACAACGGTAGAAATTGGCCTCCAGCAAAAATCCACCAAACGAAAAGAAGGACAGATAAAAACTGCAGTTTTAAAGAGGCTTACTTATTGTCACTTTCCTGATAAATGACCAAAAACTTGTTTTCTCCTTCAAAGCCTACAATTCTGCACCCTCCCCCCACCACTTTGATCAACTTAAAGTAAAAATAATACGATTGTGTTCGGATTTCAAGACAAAATGAGTTTCCTATACTTGGAGAGGTTTATTCTTTCATTAAGATTTTTTGGCGAAAAAATAAGTTTGGCATAAACAGAAAAGCCTCGAGCGACAGGTGCCTCAAATGAATTGGGATTTCTTTATGTTTTCTTTCTATTTCTCTCTTTCTCTCTCACTGTTAAAAAGAAAATGAATTTCTGTAGAGAGCTGCAAATTATTTTCCTTAGCCGTAATGAATCATTGGGTGAAGAGAAAAATGTTCTGTCTGTAGAAAGTAAAATAGAAGATTTTGTTTATCGAATGAAAAGCAATTCAGAAAAGCAATGTGTACTTTTGTTTTAACATTTTAAATTGGAAACCGAACTGAAAAAACATAGCACGAGTAGTTTTAGTTTTTGAAATATAATACTATCTATACGGATTTTTTTTTAATTTTTTTGTTTCGATTAATGTTTAATTATTAAAAGAAACAATTGTTTCTCTTTAAGAAATTGCAGATTATTTTCTTATCTTCTAAATACTTCAAGGAGAGATATATAACATACTTAAAATATTAAAATAAATCTTTTTTCTCGGATCTCCATGGTATTGTATGGGAATAATTTTTAATGTGTTTATATCATATACACAAA
Source organism: Nephila pilipes (assembly GCA_019974015.1). Lineage (NCBI taxonomy): Eukaryota > Metazoa > Arthropoda > Arachnida > Araneae > Nephilidae > Nephila > Nephila pilipes. The sequence continues at coordinate 551,876 of BMAW01105812.1, forward strand.
ATTATTTTGAAAACTTGAAATAACTTTCTAAATTATTAAATTCGTTATATTTTTTTCTAAATACATTTACATTTCGATAGTTTATTTAAAACTTAAAATCATCATGCTATAATAAAAATTTTATTAACTTAAAGTAAAGATTTTGACATGTAGGTTTTTAATGAAATTTCTTATAGTTAAGAAAACATTTACTTTTGTTGTGCTACTTTTTCTTAGAATACTCTCCAAATATGTTTTCAATGAAATGCTCTAATAATCTATCAAGATAAAAGACAAGCAAAGTATGATTTTTCTTCTTGCAATAAATATTTAATTTTAAAATCTGATTTTACTAAATTAATACGGTTATTATTGAGATGACTTAATATCTTTAAACATTTTTTTTTTATTTAAGAATTTAAAAAATTTATTTATTGCGTCAAATAATGTCACTATTAAAAAAAGATTTGAGATGAAAAGTTGTAAATATATTGTTGATAAGTAATATATTGTTCATAAATTCAAAAAAAAAAAAAAAAAAAAATTGGAAAATTTCAAAATTCTACTTGTGCATTTCTTAATATTTTAAAGTGGAAAATTTTTGCAATATTCTTAAGAACAATTTAAGCAGTTTAAGAGATAAATTTAATGTTAATTTATAAAGTTTTGTAGAAAAAATTAAATATTAATATGCGTGCTAAATTTCAGCAAAAACTTAAATATCTCCCAAATTGGTATTTTCATAACAATAAAATGTTCATTAAAATAGATTCTATTTTTTTTCCTAATTACATAACACACACTCACAAAAGATCATTTCTGGAAGATGAAGCATTTGAAATACATTGATACATTGAAAAACATATGAACTGAGGAAAATGATTTTAAAACTTATAACTCCGGAAAAAAATGTGTGTTATATGTTTTAAGTAACTTAAAATTCCATTTTAAAATATTAGCAATATGTGTTTCTTAGACGTTCTTTCATATTACATATAATATCACTACATATTCTTATATATATATATATATATATATATATATATATATTATATTTGAAAATATTTTTTCAGATTAATAATGACACTTGAAATATAAGAAAAATTAAAGTAATTTTTAGTCACCGAAGTGGGTATTGATTTACTTGGATCACTTTCGGCGTACTAGGTCTCTTTTCAATTTTTGCCGTTTGCTTCAATTTTAATTACATTTAGCTTAAATATATTCAATTTAATAGTTTATCGTTTGATTTAATTTCAATTACATGTAGCTAATATAATATTCAATTCAATAATTTATCGTTTGCCTTACTTTTAATTATATATAGCTTAAATATATTCAATTTCATAATTTATCGTTTCCTTTAATTTTAATATCGGAAAAGTTTACCATTGTCCATTTTTCGCTATTTCATCTTTCACTTTAATTGTCATCGTTTATTAAATTATTAAATTGAGTAATTTAATAATTATCATAAAAAACGCACCTTGTAAAGCCAAATTTATTCTTTGTAAAACTTTGTATTGAACCTTTTTTTTTTTTTGCTTCAAATAATATAAATTTTTTTAAAATATTTGTTGGAAGGAATGCGATTAATAAGAAAATAAACTATAAAGTTAATAATATAAATCATAATTATTAGAATTAAATGTATAAATACTCAGACACTACAAACAAAATACGAGATATCTTCAAACCATTCGTAAAAAAAGTTGTAGTCACTAAAATAAAATATAAAGAGCTTTAATTGTGATTAAAACAAAATAAAATTAATTTTCGAAAGGTTATTAAAAATAGCTTGGAACTATTGATAAAAGGACATATTTTGTTTGTTACTATTTTTTATAATTTTAATCACTCCAACTTCTATCTCTCATATGTACAAAAGTAAAATATCGAAAGACAGATATTAATGATCTGAATTTAAAAAAAAATATTACTAAGTAAAATTTTTAAGAAATAGAATTTTTTATCTATTTTGGGGGTAATTTCGCTTAACCTAATAAATATATACATTAACTGACTTCATTTAAGATTGAATGGAATTAGTAATCATCCAGCTGACTTTGTCTCCGAGTTCCCCCCCCCCTATTGAACACAACGCGTGAAAATTCTTTTCAAATTATTAATTCATAAAGATTCGTTTTTTTTTTTTGCATTACCCGCTTTCTCTATTTACTTCTTCCTCCTCTGCCGGATTGAGATATACGCAGTAAAACACGTTTTACAGAGTTAAGTCTAGGTGATGTGGATACGATTTTAAAGATTTTGTATACCATGCTTCATATACGATATATAATTACTTTATAACTGTATTAGTTCTTTGAGATAAGTGTAGATAATTAAATATGTTTTTTAAAATTATTTCATGTTTGTATAAGTTTTTTTGAACATTTTTAAATTTGTAATATGAATCATTCGATAGGAATTCGAACATTTTTGAGGAAAATTTTGAAATTTAAGTATAAAAAATTTTGATGAAGTAATATATTTTATTCAACATTCACCTTAACAATATTAATAAACTTTCAGCATCCCAAAAATTAGATTTATCATTGTTAATGCGTAATAATCTATAGCAGTGTCAGTCTCATTAGTTTATATCAATATCTCCTATTTGATAATTTTGATCAAATCTCAGAATGATTTACAAAGAATTTTTTATGAAATTTTTTTATGAATTGAAAATATGATTTTGATTTTTATTCTTGCATCTTTGGAAAGCAAACATGAAAAGAATAAGAATTTAACTATTTAATACATTTCACGTGAACCTTTATTAATCTGTTTCTTTAACTATGTCGTCGAAACGTCGAAAATAATTTAAGTTTATGCGCTTAGTATTTGATTTTTGCAGATACTACATACTAAAATAAAAGATATTTATGTATTATTTTGTGTGTTTCAGCAAGAGCGAAATAAACGAATATTTGCTTATTAAAGCATTAGAAGCAGATTTTTAAAGTTATTTTTCTACAAAAATATTAAATGTTTTGCCTAAAATTTACTATGTTCTATGTGATATATATATATAGAGAGAGCTGATTTTATTTTTCATGCAATGTGTAAAATAATCATATGCAGTAGTTATATAATATTAAATTCATTAGAATATATTCCAGAAATTGTTCGAGAAATGTAAAGAACAGGTGGATTAAAGAACAGCTCTTTAAAAATGAACAAGAATAGTTAAGGATAGTTCATTAAAAATTCTCATATCCAGGAAATTCTCATACCTAGTCACGGGCTTTATAATATGATGGAGCTATAAGATCAAGTCCTGATTCCACCAAAGAAAATCCTGCGAAACAATGGATATGTTTTACTTTGAATGGAATCGTTCCTCAGGTGCCTCTTTTGATGTGGTATGGAAGTTAAGAGAGTGGCAACGGTAGACTAGCGGTCATGATCACAAACTTACGGTCGACATTGCTTAAGTTGTGCCATAGCTCGCGTCCTGGTAACAATTAAGTTCCTCCTTGGTCTTTTGCATGTCAAATCAACAGATTTAAAATCTCCCTTCGGCATGGTGTCTAAGTTTGGAGAGGGTTAGGTGCCGTCCTCATTACTTGATCGTAGATCAAATTTACGAGTTCCATAACTAGTAGCTCTTACGTTGCTTCTAATATTGATGTTAATAAGCAATTAAAAATGTAAGGATGTGAAACAGCAGCTCAACTATGTGTTGTATTTATAACTTAACCTTGGTTGAAAATTATCCAAATTTGTTTATTAAGTCAGAAATAATGTGTAGTTAGTTTATAATTTATTCAAATCAAAGAATCTTTGATTTGAAGAATCTTTGGTATTGAAGAATTTGGTACAACAGTATTAGTCAAAGAATCTTTGACTAATACTGTTGTTCCGGATAAGATTATCAAAACTCAAACAATGAATAGAAGAGAAATATAAGTGAAAGAGCAGGCCTAGATGATAAATGTAAAATAGCTGTTTAATCCCAAAACTATAAATTTATACCAGAAAATAGTTGCATAAATATAAATAAAACACTTCTCCTTAAATTGCTTTTCATGTATTAAAAGTTCCTACCTAGAATTTACGAACTTCAGCTCCAGTCAACAGGTTTCAGACAAAATAAAACAGCATTTCAGTGTCTGAGATGCCAAACCTCTGCCACCACAAGACGACCCTAGCCTATCCTCAGACACACAATTAAAAAAAGAAAAAGAACACTTTCAAAATTTAAAAATTCGATCTGAAACTTTTATATTTATTACTTCATTATTTTCTCACGATGTGCAGTCGCTAGAGAAGAAGATGATTTCACGCATCGCTTGCTACAACCCCTTTCTACCACCCCGTCCCTCATACCCTTCCTCCCTTTTACATCCCTGTATGACTTCGAACTTAAGTTAATTAGTAGATCCGCTAATTAAGAAATGCTCCTTTGTCAAACAGTGCGGAAAAAGTTGACCCTGCTCGGAGTTAATTCGTTTATACCATTCTTGCACGCATTTAATGAAGTTTATTTTTAGTAAAAATAATTACTTAGTTTTGGAATAGAGCGTGGTGGTTCGGTCCTCTCATTGGGGAATACCCCTTTCCCCCTTATCTTCCAGACTATCCGATTATAAGAAATCCATTAATAAAGAGTGTCTTTGTCACAGCGAGGGGATATTCATTTGTGGTTGTTGTTGATTTCGTTTTTGTGCGACTGTAACAAAATTTGCATCAATATGCAATTGTGTGTAATTTTTATTGTCAAAGAAGAAGGAGGAGTTTTTCTGCGTGCTTGTTTGTGTGTATCTGTGCATTGCGTCATTAATTTCACTTAAGGGTGTTAGAATGATTAAAAGCGGGGAAAAGAATTCAGATAGTTTGATGTGTAAATATTTGTGTTGTTGTTTTGAATGGGAAAGTGATTGAGGATTTTTGTCTGAAGCTTACCTATTGTTTCCATGTTAAGAACTCTTTAATTTAATAAATGAATCGAAAAGTTTATATAATTAAAATTAAATATCTGTAAATGAGTTACGCTCTTTTTCAAAATTTTTATTTTATTTGACTTTAAATACATTTTTGTAATATGCGTTTCAAGATTGAAGAATTCACTTTCTTTACAGCTCTTGACAATTTTTTCTTATTATTATTGAAGCTAATTCATTTTGCGGTAAGTGTACTGATTATTATGCTAAGTTAATCATGCATATGCTCTGTATATCAAATTTCACAGACATTAATATTCCTTATAATTATGAAAGTTAGAAAAAAATCCTATAATTAAAATGTAATAGATTAATAATCGTCTTATAACTAAAAGCTCTTATAAAATTCAGAGCAAAGTGTACAATACCTTTAACACACCAAAACAAAATTAATGGCGAAAATTTTTTTCTTTACAAATATTTAAGTGTCTTATATAAAATTAATGTTGTTCCTATAGCAACATATATAAAAGTCGACAACATTAAAGTAAGAAAAATTATATTTTTCTTATAAATATGTATAGATGAATAAGTTACAAGTTTTGTTGATATTAAACTTTAAAATAGATCTTTTATAATTCCCTATTTTACTTTGCCAGCCCGAAAAATCGTTCTTACATCAATACTACATCTATTTAAATGCAATCTTTTTAAAAATATTGAATATTTAATGAAGTTGGTATTAAATTGTAATAAAACTTTTATGTTATATATATATATATATATATA